>CM059780.1:84270482-84597982 GCA_030435695.1 Brachymystax lenok tsinlingensis
ACTTGGGACTCAAATAATGATATCAATCAAATAATGTAACAAGAATGATATCATTGCATGATATAATTTGTATCCACATTAAATGAGTTAAAGCGCATCTCGACTCAACTACAGTGTTAAGTACCAAGCACAGCTCTGTACATGACATGCCCGAGAGAGGACAGACACCAACCCTAGTCTTTGTTCCAGTTGACCAAGATGTCATAACAGAAGCACCTACCGTTCTCTAGGGCTGAGTGAGTGTGATCTGGTCCACCAGAACCACAGCCAGGAGGAGTTCAGAGTGCGAGTCAATATATTGCAGGTAGCTCGATGGCTACTGTACAAATAAGAACCGCTCGCCGCTAGCTAGGGCAAATACTGCAAGATCATTTCGTAACCGGTATCACGCCACCAGCTGGTTGAACGTTAATCCGTTTGTCCTCCCTTTTCCCAATGTAACAATAACCACTACTGTGTATCTAGCTTGATTCGGTTCGGGCTGCCTTCAGAAGTACTCTGTCCTTCTCCATCCGAGAGCGCTTCGGAGAAACAATTCATCTGCAGCCACACCGCACCGAACATAACAGCCTGCATGCAGCTTCCACGGTGACGTCAAGGCCCGTCCGTTCTATTTATAGCGCGAGGCGGAGCTCCGGTTTCATTCAGTAAAAACACACGGTGGTGGAGCCAGCGACCGGAGAGGTTATACCGGCACGCCTGGTGCCTAAATGGATGACTTTTTGTCGCGCAGTGAGGAGTGGAGACAAACGGATTCGGTTCAGTCAGTCGTGCTGATTCCCAGTTGGCTGATTGATGTTGATGTCTAGAAATGTCAGGGATCATTTGAACTTGTCTGCCGAAGGTGTGACGTGGGAGTGTTCAGAATCATTCCGTTCTATCGGAGTAATAGTATTTTTTGTTATTTTTTACAGAAATTTCTCTTTAGACCGACATTAATGCCATAGTTGTACATTTTGGGCGAAAACCACTAGCATGAATGTGCTTTAGTTTTCACCCTGGCCTGATATCGGCGGACTATCTCACTACTTCCATCTCCAGCGGGAGAGATGCCACTGATGTGGCCCAGGCTGCATCACAACCGGCCGTGAGTCCCATAGAGCGGCGCACAACTGGCCCCGGGGCGTCCAGGTCTGGCCCGGGTACGCCGTCATTGTAAATAAGAAGTTGTTCTTAACTGACTTGCCCAGTTAAATAAAGGTTAAATAAATCAAATAAAAATACAGAAATGTTATGATGGCTTCCGGCGCAAACTCTCCCCATTGAGCAGTGTAGACTGCTTCACAGTGCCATCCCGACGGTTACTACCATCACCCCGACTGGCTACTACCATCAACCCGACGGTTACTACCATCATCCCGACGGTTACTACCATCATCCCGACTGGTTACTACCATCACCCCGACTGGCTACTACCATCACCCCGACGGTTACTACCATCATCCCGACGGTTACTACCATCACCCCGACGGTTACTACCATCATCCCGACTGGTTACTACCATCATCCCGACTGGTTACTACCATCATCCCGACTGGTTACTACCATCATCCCGACTGTTACTACCATCATCCCGACTGGTTACTACCATCATCCCGACTGGTTACTACCATCATCCCGACTGGTTACTACCATCATCCCGACTGGTTACTACCATCATCCCGACTGGTTACTACCATCATCCCGACTGGTTACTACCATCATCCCGACTGGTTACTACCATCATCCCGACGGTTACTACCATCATCCCGACTGGTTACTACCATCATCCCGACTGGTTACTACCATCATCCCGACTGGTTACTACCATCATCCCGACTGGTTACTACCATCATCCCGACGGTTACTACCATCATCCCGACGGTTACTACCATCATCCCGACTGGTTACTACCATCATCCCGACTGGTTACTACCATCATCCCGACTGGTTACTACCATCACCCCAACTGGCTACTACCATCATCTCGACGGTTACTACCATCACCCCGACTGGCTACTACCATCACCCCGACTGGTTACTACCATCATCCCGACTGGTTACTACCATCACCCCGACTGGTTACTACCATCATCCCGACTGGTTACTACCATCACCCCGACTGTTACTACCATCATCCCGACTGGTTACTACCATCATCCCGACTGTTACTACCATCATCGGTTACTACCATCACCCGACTGGTTACTACCATCATCCCGACTGGTTACTACCATCATCCCGACTGGTTACTACCATCATCCCGACTGGTTACTACCATCATCCCGACTGGTTACTACCATCATCCCGACTGGTTACTACCATCATCCCGACTGGTTACTACCATCATCCCGACTGGTTACTACCATCATCCCGACTGACTTACTACCATCATCTTACTACCATTACTACCATCATCCCGACTGGTTACTACCATCATCCCGACTGGTTACTACCATCATCCCGACTGGTTACTACCATCATCCCGACTGGTTACTACCATCATCCCGACGGTTACTACCATCATCCCGACGGTTACTACCATCATCCCGACTGGTTACTACCATCATCCCGACTGTTACTACCATCATCCCGACTGTTACTACCATCACCCCGACTGGTTACTACCATCACCCCGACTGGTTACTACCATCATCCCGACTGGTTACTACCATCATCCCGACTGGTTACTACCATCATCCCGACTGGCTACTACCATCATCCCGACTGGTTACTACCATCATCCCGACTGGTTACTACCATCATCCCGACTGGTTACTACCATCATCCCGACTAGCTACTACCATCATCCCGACTGGTTACTACCATCACCCCGACTGGTTACTACCATCATCCCGACGGTTACTACCATCACCCCGACTGGCTACTACCATCATCCCGACGGTTACTACCATCATCCCGACTGGTTACTACCATCATCCCGACTGGTTACTACCATCATCCCGACTGGTTACTACCATCATCCCGACTGGTTACTACCATCATCCCGACTGGTTACTACCATCATCCCGACTGGTTACTACCATCATCCCGACGGTTACTACCATCATCCCGACTGGTTACTACCATCATCCCGACGGGTTACTACCATCATCCCGACTGGTTACTACCATCATCCCACTGGTTACTACCATCATCCCGACGGTTACTACCATCATCCCGACTGGTTACTACCATCATCCATCATCGACTGGTTACTACCATCATCCCGACTGACTACCATCATCCCGACGGTTACTACCATCATCCCGACTGGTTACTACCATCATCCCGACTGGTTACTACCATCATCCCGACTGGTTACTACCATCATCCCGACGGTTACTACCATCATCCCGACTGGTTACTACCATCATCCCGACTGGTTACTACCATCATCCCGACTGGTTACTACCATCATCCCGACTGGTTACTACCATCATCCCGACTGGTTACTACCATCATCCCGACTGTTACTACCATCATCCCGACTGGTTACTACCATCATCCCGACTGGTTACTACCATCATCCCGACTGGTTACTACCATCATCCCGACGGTTACTACCATCATCCCGACTGTTACTACCATCATCCCGACTGGTTACTACCATCATCCCGACTGGCTACTACCATCATCCCGACTGGTTACTACCATCATCCCGACTGGTTACTACCATCATCCCGACTGGTTACTACCATCATCCCGACGGTTACTACCATCATCCCGACTGGTTACTACCATCATCCCGACTGGCTACTACCATCATCCCGACTGGTTACTACCATCATCCCGACTGGTTACTACCATCATCCCGACTGGTTACTACCATCATCCCGACTGGTTACTACCATCATCCCGACTGGTTACTACCATCATCCCGACTGGTTACTACCATCATCCCGACTGGTTACTACCATCATCCCGACTGGTTACTACCATCATCCCGACTGGTTACTACCATCATCCCGACTGGTTACTACCATCATCCCGACTGTTACTACCATCATCCCGACTGGTTACTACCATCATCCCGACTGGCTACTACCATCATCCCGACTGGTTACTACCATCATCCCGACTGGTTACTACCATCATCCCGACTGTTACTACCATCACCCCGACGGTTACTACCATCACCCCGACTGGCTACTACCATCATCCCGACTGTTACTACCATCACCCCGACTGGTTACTACCATCACCCCGACTGGTTACTACCATCATCCCGACTGGTTACTACCATCATCCCGACTGGTTACTACCATCATCCCGACTGGCTACTACCATCATCCCGACTGGTTACTACCATCATCCCGACTGGCTACTACCATCACCCCGACGGTTACTACCATCATCCCGACTGGCTACTACCATCATCCCGACTGGTTACTACCATCACCCCGACTGGTTACTACCATCATCCCGACTGGTTACTACCATCACCCGTACTGGCTACTACCATCATCCCGACGGTTACTACCATCATCCCGACTGGTTACTACCATCATCCCGACGGTTTACTCCCATCATCCCGACTGGTTACTACCATCATCCCGACTGGTTACTACCATCACCCGACTGTTACTACTACCATCATCCCGACTGGTTACTACCATCATCCCGACTGGTTACTACCATCATCCCGACTGGTTACTACCATCATCCCGACTGGTTACTACCATCATCCCGACTGGTTACTACCATCATCCCGACTGGTTACTACCATCATCCCGACGGTTACTACCATTCCCGACGGTTACTACCATCATCCCGACTGGTTACTACCATCACCCCGACGGTTACTACCATCATCCCAACTGGTTACTACCATCATCCCGACGGTTTACTACCATCACCCCGACGGTTACTACCATCATCCCGACGGTTACTACCATCATCCCGACGGTTACTACCATTCCCGACGGTTACTACCATCACCCCGACGGTTACTACCATCATTCCGACTGGTTACTACCATCATCCCGCCGGTTACTACCATCATCCCGACTGGTTACTACCATCACCCCGACGGTTACTACCATCATTCCGACTGGTTACTACCATCACCCCGACGGTTACTACCATCACCCCGACGGTTACTACCATCACCCCGACTGGTTACTACCATCATCCCGACGGGTTACTACCATCATCCCGACGGGTTACCACCATCATCGCGACGTTTACTACCATCATCCCGACGGTTACTACCATCATCCCGACGGTTTACTACCATCATCCCGACTGGTTACTACCATCATCCCGACGGTTACTACCATCATCCCGACTGGTTACTACCATCATCCCGACTGGTTACTACCATCATCCCGACTGGTTACTACCATCATCCCGACGATTACTACCATCACCCCGACGGTTACTACCATCTTCCCGACTGGTTACTACTATCATCCCGACTGGTTACTACCATCATCCCGACTGTTTACTACCATCATCCCGACGGTTACTACCATCATCCCGACGGTTACTACCATCACCCCGACTGGCTACTACCATCACCCCGACGGTTACTACCATCACCCCGACTGGCTACTACCATCACCCCGACTGGCTACTACCATCACCCCGACGGTTACTACCATCATCCCGACTGGTTACTACCATCATCCCGACGGTTACTACTATCACCCCGACGGTTACTACCATCACCCCGACGGTTACTACCATCACCCCGACGGTTACTACCATCATCCCGACGGTTACTACCATCACCCCGACGGTTACTACTATCATCCCGACTGGTTACTACCATCATCCCGACTGGTTACTACCATCATCCCGACGGTTTACTACCATCATCCCGACTGGTTACTACCATCATCCCGAAGGTTACTACCATCACCCCGACGGTTACTACCATCACCCCGACGGTTACTACCATCATCCCGACGGTTACTACCATCATCCCGACGGTTACTACCATCATCCCGACGGTTACTACCATCACCCCGACTGGCTACTACCATC
Organism: Brachymystax lenok tsinlingensis; assembly: GCA_030435695.1. Lineage (NCBI taxonomy): Eukaryota > Metazoa > Chordata > Actinopteri > Salmoniformes > Salmonidae > Brachymystax > Brachymystax lenok. The sequence goes on from CM059780.1 coordinate 84,276,453, forward strand.
ACCCCGACGGTTACTAACATCATCCCGACGGTTACTACCATCACCCCGACTGGCTACTACCATCATCCCGACGGTTACTACCATCATCCCGACTGGTTACTACCATCATCCCGACGGTTACTAACATCATCCCGACGGTTACTACCATCACCCCGACTGGCTACTACCATCATCCCGACTGGTTACTACCATCATCCCGACGGTTACTACCATCATCCCGACGGTTACTACCATCATCCCGACTGGTTACTACCATCATCCCGACTGGTTACTACCATCATCCCGACGGTTACTACCATCATCCCGACTGGTTACTACCATCATCCCGACTGGTTACTACCATCATCCCGACGGTTACTACCATCATCCCGACTGGTTACTACCATCATCTCGACGGTTTACTACCATCATCCCGACTGGTTACTACCATCATCCCGACGGTTACTACTATCATCCCGACGGTTACTACCATCACCCCGACGGTTACTACCATCACCCCGACGGTTACTACCATCACCCGACGGTTACTACCATCACCCCGACGGTTACCACCATCACCCCAACTGGTTACTACCATCACCCCGACGGTTACTACCATCATTCCGACTGGTTACTACCATCATCCCGACGGTTACTACCATCACCCCGACTGGCTACTACCATCATCCCTACGGTTACTACCATCATCCCGACTGTTTACTACCATCATCCCGACTGGTTCACTACCATCATCCCGACGGTTACTACCATCACCCCGACTGGTTACTACCATCATCCCGACGGTTACCACCATCATCCCGACGGTTACCACCATCATCCCAACTGGTTACCACCATCACCCTGATGGTTACTACCATCATCCCGACTGGTTACTACCATCATCCCGACGGTTACTACCATCATCCCGACTGGTTACTACCATCATCCCGACTGGTTACTACCATCATCCCGACGGTTACTACCATCACCCCGACTGTTACTACCATCACCCCGACGGTTACTACCATCATCCCGACTGGCTACTACCATCATCCCGACGGTTACTACCATCATCCCGACTGTTTACTACCATCTTCCCGACTGGTTACTACCATCATCCCGACTGGTTACTACCATCATCCCGACGGTTACTACCATCATTCCGACTGGTTACTACCATCATCCCGACTGGTTACTACCATCACCCCGACTGGTTACTACCACTATTACAAGTTATTTATCGTGTAGGCTGCTGTCCTACTTGAAATAAAATCAAGAGGGATGGAACAAATTGAAGATGGTGACCAAATACTACAAGTTATTTCTCCCTTGACCATTGAAATAAACATCACTTTCTTTGACAAGTTTGAACTAGTTTCCATGCTGCTTCTGTTGCTAAACTTTATCGGAAGGGCTTTTCAGGACGACTGACTGAACCGAATCCTTTTGTCTCCACACACACTCGACACTTTTAAGCTGCGCAACATGCGTCATCCATTTGGGCATCAGCCTCGTCTGTTTAGCCTCTCCCGCTGGAGACGGAGAGAGACCGGGCAGGGAGGGACGCTGCTGAGCTGAGCGTTTCGACCCACGTCAACTGTCTGACCGACTCATCTGTGAAAATAGGAGACGTGTTTATCATTATAGAGAAATATGTAAACATTTGATAAAACATTTGTAAAAATCTAAACATTTGATAAAGTTATAACTGAAGTGGTATTGACAACAAGGTAAATATATTGTGCACAAATGATACACTGTACCGGTAAGCTGTAGTATCTGCACCACTAGTTTTCAACTGACACTGAAGTCCAGGCTCACACTAAAGAGGACAGCTGCAAAAAGCTTCAAAATTATTAAAATGACTTATGTAAGCCTTCCATTGTAATAATGCAGGGAATGAAAACAGAACATAACAATGTGATCGACTAGACAGAGCGGTTATAAGGCTGAAATAGAGACAAGGGACAATCAGAATCATTCGTGCATCCTGCATCCTGTTCTTTGCATCCATGCAAATTCTGTAGAGTAATTGTCTCATCTAAACTAACAGGTTATAGCATTGATCAGTGAGATATAAGCCACAGCAATGTGAAATTAATGGGACGCAATTAGCTTTGTCCATGTATATAAGATGACAACACATCAGAGCAACACAGCATTCTGCAGATATGTCAGACACATCAGAACAACACAGCATTCTGCAGATATGTCAGACACATCAGAGCAACACAGCATTCTGCAGATATGTCAGACACATCAGAACAACACAGCATTCTGCAGATATGTCAGACACATCAGAACAACACAGCATTCTGCAGATATGTCAGACACATCAGAACAACACAGCATTCTGCAGATATGTCAGACACATCAGAGCGACACAGCATTCTGCAGATATGTCAGACACATCAGAACGACACAGCATTCTGCAGATATGTCAGACACATCAGAACGACACAGCATTCTGCAGATATGTCAGACACATCAGAACGACACAGCATTCTGCAGATATGTCAGACACATCAGAACGACACAGCATTCTGCAGATATGTCAGACACATCAGAACGACACAGCATTCTGCAGATATGTCAGACACATCAGAACGACACAGCATTCTGCAGATATGTCAGACACATCAGAGCGACACAGCATTCTGCAGATATGTCAGACACATCAGAACGACACAGCATTCTGCAGATATGTCAGACACATCAGAACGACACAGCATTCTGCAGATATGTCAGACACATCAGAACGACACAGCATTCTGCAGATATGTCAGACACATCAGAACGACACAGCATTCTGCAGATATGTCAGACACATCAGAACGACACAGCATTCTGCAGATATGTCAGACACATCAGAACGACACAGCATTCTGCAGATATGTCAGACACATCAGAACGACACAGCATTCTGCAGATATGTCAGACACATCAGAACAACACAGAATTCTGCAGATATGTATGTGATAAATGTATTATTCATGTAAGTTAATCATATACAGTGAGGGATTTTGTACGTTTGCCCACTGACAAGGAAATGATCAGTCTATCATTTTAATGGTAGGTTTATTTGAACAGTGAGAGACAGAATAACTACAAAAAAATCCAGAAAAATGTACATGAAAAATGTTATAAATGGAATTGCATTTTAATGAGGGAAATAAGTATTTGACCCCCTCTCAATCAGAAAGATTTCTGGCTCCCAGGTGTCTTTTATACAGGTAACGAGCTGAGATTAGGAGCACACTCTTAAAGGGAGAGCTCCTAATCTCAGTTTGTTACCTGTATAAAAGACACCTGTCCACAGAAGCAATCAATCAATCAGATTCCAAACTATAAAGACAGAGATCTGTGATAAGAAAGTCAGTTATTCCATGGAATTGCTCAGCCCTGTTACTTTGTAATAAAGTCTATTGAATTTACAAGTTCCGGTACCTGTGAAATATTTGATTCAATATTCCACAACATAAACCGCCCATTTTATTCCCCTTCCCAAGTTACCCTCTGCCAAGGAGACGGCTCAACTCATGGTGCAGCACGTCTTCCGGATCCATGGACTTCCAGTCGACATGGTCTCCGATCGTGGTCCTCAGTTCTCGTCCCGGTTCTGGAAGGCGTTCTGCACCCTCATTGGGTCGTCGGCCAGCCTGTCCTCTGGTATTCACCCCCAATCTAACGGCCAGTCGGAGCGAGCCAATCAGGACCTGGAGACGGCTCTTCGTTGACTCATCTCCGCCAAGCCAGCAACTAGTGTGGGTGGAACACGCCCGTAACACCCTTCCCCTGCTCGGTCACTGGTCTCTTGCCCTTCGAGTGTTCTTTGGGATATCAGCCCCCACTCTTCCCTGAGCAAGAGGAAGAAGTCAGCATAACCTCTGCCCAGATGTTCATCCGCCGCTGTCGCTGTACTTGGAAGAGAGCCTGGGTTGCTCTTCTGAAGACCAGATCTAGGTATCGACGACAGGCGGATCGCCACCGGACCCTTTCTCCCTGGTATAGCTTTCCGTAAACTTTCCCCTCGTTTCATCGGCCCTTTCCCATCTCTAAAATCCTTATCCCCTCTACTTGCCCCCGCACCCTCCGTATACATCCCACTTTTCATGTGTGTAGGATTAAACCTCTGTCTCATAGCCCTTTGTCTCCATTTTGCCATCCTGTACCTGCCTGACTCTGATTTGGATTACTATAATAAACTCTGAGACTCGTCCTATCCGCCTTCTGCGTCTGCATCTGGGTCTTAGCCTGAGCCGTGATACTATACACACATGTACGCACAGGATTTTGTATTATAGATATGTGGTAGTAGACTAGAGGCCTGAGGGTACACACTTAATATGTTGTGAAATCTGTTACGAATTTATTGTAATGTTTTTAAAATGTATAACTGCCTTAATATTGCTGGACCACAGGAAGAGTAGCTGCTGCCTTGGCAAATACCAGCTGTAGAATCAAAACACTTACCGAGCTGTTTACCAGCACACGCTGTAGCATCAAAACACTGTAGCATCAAAACACTTCCCGGCAGAACGAGCATACACAGCCATTCTGTTCTGAAGCATGGACAACCAGGTTTACCCTATACACAATAGCACCACATGTACTTCTAGAGCTGTTTAACACACATTGTAGAATCAAAACATGCACTTACACAGCTTCTTACCATGTCTTACTGTAACATCAAAACATGAACCTACAGAGCTGTTTACCAGGATATGCTGTAGCATCAAAACATGCCTTACACAGCTTCTCACCGGGACATACTGTAGCATCAAAACATGAACCTACAGAGCTGTTTACCAGGACATACTGTAGCATCAAAACATGCCTTACACAGCTTCTCAGTATGACATACTGTAGCATCAAAACATGCACTTACACAGCCTCTCACCAGGACATACTGTAGCATCAAAACATGAACCTACAGAGCTGTTTACCAGCACATACTGTAGCATCAAAACATGCCTTACACAGCTTCTCAGTATGACATACTGTAGCATCAAAACATGCCTTACACAGCTTCTCAGTATGACATACTGTAGCATCAAAACATGCCTTACACAGCTTCTCAGTATGACATACTGTAGCATCAGAACATTCCTTACACAGCTTCTCAACAGGACATACTGTAGCATCAAAACATGAACCTACAGAGCTGTTTACCAGGACATACTGTAGCATCAAAACATGAACCTACAGAGCTGTTTACCAGGACATACTGTAGCATCAAAACATGCACTTACACAGCTTCTCACCAGGACATACTGTAGCATCAAAACATGAACCTACAGAGCTGTTTACCAGGACATACTGTAGCATCAAAACATGCCTTACACAGCTTCTCAACAGGACATACTGTAGCATCAAAACATGAACCTACAGAGCTGTTTACCAGCACATACTGTAGCATCAAAACATGACTTAAACAGCTTCTCAACAGGACATACTGTAGCATCAAAACATGAACCTACAGAGCTGTTTACCAGCACATACTCTTCAATGTAGCATCAGCACACACTTACAGATTTTCCAGGCAGAACAATCATTTGACAGTTTTAAGGCTTGACTTCCAACCATACACCATATCAAACACTCAGATCTATACAGGATCAGAGCAACATCTGGGAATATTGATTTCCAGCTAATACACTTTACATTAACTATTAACTATTAACTTTACATAAACTATTATCTGTGTGATTTATACAGACTCACACCAGATTCTCTCTAATTCTGCTGTCCAGCAGCACTCTGCACACTGCAGAAAACCACAGCTTCCCCTGACAAAGCTGTTTATGTAAAGTCAGTGCGCACAAATGTCACAGAAATGCAAATCAGACCAGATCAGACCCATCACTTCCGGAGGCTTAGGACTCTCCTCCCTATAATATAGCAGTCTACTGTGTGATGTAACAGTCTACTGTATGATGTAACAGTCTACTGTATGATGTAGCAGTCTACTGTACTGTATGATATAGCAGTCAACTGTATGATGTAACAGTCTACTGTATGATGTAGCAGTCTACTGTATGATGTAGCAGTCTACTGTATGATGTAACAGTCTACTGTATGATATAGTAGTCTACAGTATGATGTAGCAGTCTACTGTATGATGTAGCAGTCTACTGTATGATATAGCAGTCTACTGTATGATGTAACAGTCTACTGTATGATGTAGCAGTCTACTGTTTGATGTAGCAGTCTACTGTATGATGTAACAGTCTACTGTATGATTTAACAGTCTACTGCATGATGTAGCAGTCTACTGTATGATGTAACAGTCTACTGTATGATTTAACAGTCTACTGTATGATGTAGCAGTCTACTGTATGATGTAGCAGTCTACTGTATGATATAGCAGTCTACTCTATTGTATGATGTAACAGTCTACTGTATGATGTAGCAGTCTACTGTATGATGTAACAGTCTACTGTATGATGTAGCAGTCTACTGTATGATATAGCAGTCTACTGTATGATGTAACGGTCTACAGTATGATGTAGCAATCTACTGTACTGTACTGTATGATGTATCAGTCTACTGTACTGTATGATGTAGCAGTCTACTGTATGATATAGCAGTCTACTGTATTATATAGCAGTCTACAGTAAGATATAGCAGTCTACTGTATGATATAGCAGTCTACTCTACTGTATGATATAGCAGTCTACTCTACTGTATGATGTATCAGTCTACTGTACTGTATGATGTAGCAGTCTCCTGTATGATATAGCAGTCTACTGTATGATATAGCAGTCTACAGTATGATGTAGCAGTCTACTGTATGATGTAGCAGTCTACTGTATGATATAGCAGTCTACTGTATGATGTAACAGTCTACTGTATGATGCAGCAGTCTACTGTTTGATGTAGCAGTCTACTGTATGATGTAACAGTCTACTGTATGATTTAACAGTCTACTGCATGATGTAGCGGTCTACTGTATGATGTAACAGTCTACTGTATGATTTAACAGTCTACTGTATGATGTAGCAGTCTACTGTATGATGTAGCAGTCTACTGTATGATGTAGCAGTCTACTCTACTGTATGATGTAGCAGTCTACTGTATGATGTAACAGTCTACTGTACTGTATGATGTAGCAGTCTACTGTATGATGTAACAGTCTACTGTACTGTATGATGTAGCAGTCTACTGTATGATGTATCAGTCTACTGTACTGTATGATGTAGCAATCTACTGTATGATGTAAAAGTTTACTGTACTGTATGATGTAACAGTTTACTGTACTGTATGATATATCAGTCTACTGTATGATGTAGCAGTCTACTGTATGATGAAACAGTCTACTGTATGATGTATCAGTCTACTGTACTGTATGATGTAGCAATCTACTGTATGATGTAACAGTCTACTGTATGATGTAGCAGTCTACTGTATGATGTAGCAGTCTACTCTACTGTATGATGTAGCAGTCAACTGTATGATGTAACAGTCTACTGTACTGTATGATGTAGCAGTCTACTGTATGATGTAACAGTCTACTGTACTGTATGATGTAGCATTCTACTGTATGATTTATCAGTCTACTGCACTGTATGATGTAGCAAGCTACTGTATGATTTATCAGTCTAATCTACTGTATGATGTAACAGTCTACTGTATGATGTAACAGTCTACTGTACTGTATGATGTAACAGTCTACTGTATGATGTAGCAGTCTACTGTATGATATAGCAGTCTACTGTATGAATTAGCAGTCTACTCTATTGTATGATATAGCAGTCTACTGTATGATGTAACAGTCTACTGTATGATGTAGCAGTCTTCTGTACTGTATGATGTAACAGTCTACTGTATGATGTAACAGTCTACTGTATGATGTAGCAGTCTACTGTATGATGTAGCAGTCTACTGTATGATGTAACAGTCTACTCTACTGTATGATGTTGCAGTCTACTGTATGATATAGCAGTCTATTGTATGATGTAGCAGTCTACTGTATGATATAGCAGTCTACTGTATGATATAGCAGTCTATTGTATGATGTAGCAGTCTACTCTACTGTATGATATAGCAGTCTACTGTATGATATAGTAGTCTACTGTATGATGTAGCAGTCTACTTTATGATGTAGCAGTCTACTGTATGATATAGCAGTCTACTGTATGATGTAGCAGTCTACTGTATGATGTAACAGTCTACTGTATGATGTAGCAGTCTACTGTATGATGTAACAGTCTACTGTATGATTTAGCAGTCTACTGTATGATGTAGCAGTCTACTCTACTGTATGATGTAGCAGTCTACTGTATGATGTAACAGTCTACTGTACTGTATGATGTAGCAGTCTACTGTATGATGTAACAGTCTACTGTACTGTATGATGTAGCAGTCTACTGTATGATGTATCAGTCTACAGTACTGTATGATGTAGCAATCTACTGTATGATGTAACAGTTTACTGTATTATATGATGTATCAGTCTACTGTACTGTATGATGTAGCAAGCTACTGTATGATGTATCAGTCTACTCTACTGTATGATGTAACAGTCTACTGTATGATGTAAGAGTCTACTGTACTGTATGATGTAACAGTCTACTGTATGATGTAGCAGTCTACTGTATGATGCAGCAGTCTACTGTATGATATAGCAGTCTACTGTATGATGTAGCAGTCTACTGTATGATATAGCAGTCTACTGTATGATATAGCAGTCTACTGTATGATGCAGCAGTCTACTCTGCTGTATGATATATCAGTCTACTGTATGATGTAACAGTCTACTCTACTGTATGATGTAGTAGTCTACTGTATGATGTAACAGTCTACTGTATGATGTAGCAGTCTACTGTATGATACAGCAGTCTACTGTATGATGTAACGGTCTACAGTATGATGTAGCAGTCTACTGTACTGTATGATGTAACAGTCTACTGTACTGTATGATGTAGCAGTCTACTGTATGATATAGCAGTCTACTGTATGATATAGCAGTCTACTGTATGATGTAGCAGTCTACTGTATGAAATAGCAGTCTACTGTAAGATATAGCAGTCTACTGTATGATATAGCCGTCTACTCTACTGTATGATATAGCAGTCTACTCTATTGTATGATGTAACAGTCTACTGTATGATGTAGCAGTCTACTGTATGATGTAACAGTCTACTGTATGATGTAGCAGTCTACTGTATGATATAGCAGTCTACTGTATGATGTAACGGTCTACAGTATGATTTAGCAATCTACTGTACTGTACTGTATGATGTATCAGTCTACTGTACTGTATGATGTAGCAGTCTACTGTATGATATAGCAGTCTACTGTATGATATAGCAGTCTACAGTAAGATATAGCAGTCTACTGTATGATATAGCAGTCTACTCTACTGTATGATATAGCAGTCTACTCTACTGTATGATGTATCAGTCTACTGTACTGTATGATGTAGCAGTCTACTGTATGATATAGCAGTCTACTGTATGATATAGCAGTCTACAGTATGATGTAGCAGTCTACTGTATGATGTAGCAGTCTACTGTATGATATAGCAGTCTACTGTATGATGTAACAGTCTACTGTATGATGTAGCAGTCTACTGTTTGATGTAGCAGTCTACTGTATGATGTAACAGTCTACTGTATGATTTAACAGTCTACTGCATGATGTAGCAGTCTACTGTATGATGTAACAGTCTACTGTATGATTTAACAGTCTACTGTAAAATGTAGCAGTCTACTGTATGATGTAGCAGTCTACTGTATGATATAGCAGTCTACTCTATTGTATGATGTAACAGTCTACTGTATGATGTAGCAGTCTACTGTATGATGTAACAGTCTACTGTATGATGTAGCAGTCTACTGTATGATATAGCAGTCTACTGTATGATGTAACGGTCTACAGTATGATGTAGCAATCTACTGTACTGTACTGTATGATGTATCAGTCTACTGTACTGTATGATGTAGCAGTCTACTGTATGATATAGCAGTCTACTGTATGATATAGCAGTCTACAGTAAGATATAGCAGTCTACTGTATGATATAGCAGTCTACTCTACTGTATGATATAGCAGTCTACTCTACTGTATGATGTATCAGTCTACTGTACTGTATGATGTAACAGTCTCCTGTATGATATAGCAGTCTACTGTATGATATAGCAGTCTACAGTATGATGTAGCAGTCTACTGTATGATGTAGCAGTCTACTGTATGATATAGCAGTCTACTGTATGATGTAACAGTCTACTGTATGATGCAGCAGTCTACTGTTTGATGTAGCAGTCTACTGTATGATGTAACAGTCTACTGTATGATTTAACAGTCTACTGCATGATGTAGCGGTCTACTGTATGATGTAACAGTCTACTGTATGATTTAACAGTCTACTGTATGATGTAGCAGTCTACTGTATGATGTAGCAGTCTACTGTATGATGTAGCAGTCTACTCTACTGTATGATGTAGCAGTCTACTGTATGATGTAACAGTCTACTGTACTGTATGCTGTAGCAGTCTACTGTATGATGTAACAGTCTACTGTACTGTATGATGTAGCAGTCTACTGTATGATGTATCAGTCTACTGTACTGTATGATGTAGCAATCTACTGTATGATGTAAAAGTTTACTGTACTGTATGATGTAACAGTTTACTGTACTGTATGATATATCAGTCTACTGTATGATGTAGCAGTCTACTGTATGATGTAACAGTCTACTGTATGATGTATCAGTCTACTGTACTGTATGATGTAGCAATCTACTGTATGATGTATCAGTCTACTCTACTGTATGATGTAACAGTCTACTGTATGATGTAGCAGTCTACTGTATGTTATAGCAGTCTACTGTATGATGTAGAAGTCTACTGTATGATATAGCAGTCTACTGTATGATATAGCAGTCTACTGTAAGATATAGCAGTCTACTCTACTGTATGATAGAGCAGTCTACTGTATGATGTAACAGTCTACTGTATGATGTAGCAGTCTACTGTATGATATAGCAGTCTACTGTATGATGTAGCAGTCTACTGTAAGATATAGAAGTCTACTGTATGATATAGCAGTCTACTCTACTGTATGAAATAGCAGTCTTCTCTACTGTATGATGTATCAGTCTACTGTACTGTATGATGTAGCAGTCTACTGTATGATATAGCAGTCTACTGTATGATATAGCAGTCTACAGTATGCTGTAGCAGTCTACTGTATGATGTAGCAGTCTACTGTATGATATAGCAGTCTACAGTATGCTGTAGCAGTCTACTGTATGATGTAGCAGTCTACTGTATGATATAGCAGTCTACTGTATGATGTAACAGTCTACTGTATGATGTAGCAGTCTACTGTATGATGTAACAGTCTACAGTATGTTGTAACAGTCTACTGTATGATGTAACAGTCTACTGTATGATGTAGCAGTCTACTGTATGATATAGCAGTCTACTCTACTGTATGATGTAACAGTCTACTGCACTGTATGATGTAGCAGTCTACTGTATGATGTAACAGTCTACTGTATGATGTAGCAGTCTACTCTACTGTATGATGTAACAGTCTATTGTACTGTATGATGTAGCAGTCTACTGTACTGTATGATGTAGCAGTCTACTGTATGATCTAACAGTCTACTCTACTGTATGATGTAGCAATCTACTGTATGATATAGCAGTCTACTGTATTATGTAGCAGTCTACTGTATGATATAGCAGTCTACTGTATGATGTAACAGTCTACTGTATGATATAGCAGTCTACTGTATGATGTAACAGTCTACTGTACTGTATGATGTAACAGTCTACTGTATGATGTAGCAGTCTACTGTATGATGTAACAGTGTACTGTATGATGTAACAGTCTACTGTATGATGTAGCAGTATACTGTATGATGTAACAGTCTACTCTACTGTATGATGTAGCAGTCTACTTTATGATGTAGCAGTCTACTGTATGATGTAGCAGTCTACTTTATGATGTAGCAGTCTACTGTATGATATAGCAGTCTACTGTATGATGTAGCAGTCTACTGTATGATGTAACAGTCTACTGTATGATGTAGCAGTCTACTGTATGATGTAACAGTATACTGTATGATGTAGCAGTCTACTCTACTGTATGATGTAGCAGTCTACTCTACTGTATGATGTAGCAGTCTACTGTATGATGTAACAGTCTACTGTACTGTATGATGTAGCAGTCTACTGTATGATGTAACAGTCTACTGTACTGTATGATGTAGCATTCTACTGTATGATTTATCAGTCTACTGTACTGTATGATGTAGCAATCTACTGTATGATGTAACAGTTTACTGTACTGTATGATGTATCAGTCTATTGTACTGTATGATGTAGCAAGCTACTGTATGATGTATCAGTCTAATCTACTGTATGATGTAACAGTCTACTGTATTATGTAACAGTCTACTGTATGATATAGTAGTCTACTGTATGATGTAGCAGTCTACTGTATGATATAGCAGTCTACTGTATGATGTAGCAGTCTACTGTATGATATAGCAGTCTACTGTATGATATAGCAGTCTACTGTATGATGTAACAGTCTACTCTACTGTATGATGTAGCAGTCTACTGTATGATGTAACAGTCTACTCTACTGTATGATGTAGCAGTCTACTGTATGATGTAGCAGTCTACTCTACTGTATGATATAGCAGTCTACTGTATGATGTAACAGTCTACTGTATGATATAGCAGTCTACTGTATGATGTAACAGTCTACTCTACTGTATGATGTAGCAGTCTACTGTATGATGTAACAGTCTACTGTATGATGTAACAGTCTACTCTACTGTATGATGTTGCAGTCTACTGTATGATATAGCAGTCTACTGTATGATGTAGCAGTCTACTGTATGATATAGCAGTCTACTGTATGATATAGCAGTCTACTGTATGATGTAGCAGTCTACTCTACTGTATGATATAGCAGTCTACTGTATGATATAGTAGTCTACTGTATGATGTAGCAGTCTACTTTATGATGTCGCAGTCTACTGTATGATATAGCAGTCTACTGTATGATGTAGCAGTCTAATGTATGATGTAACAGTCTACTGTATGATGTAGCAGTCTTCTGTATGATATAGCAGTCTACTGTATGATGTAGCAGTCTACTGTATGATGTAACAGTCTACTGTATGATGTAGCAGTCTACTGTATGATGTAACAGTCTACTCTACTGTATGATGTAGCAGTCAACTGTATGATGTAACAGTCTACTGTACTGTATGATGTAGCAATCTACTGTATGATATAGCAGTCTACTGTATGATGTAGCAGTCTACTGTATGATATAGCAGTCTACTGTATGATGTAACAGTCTACTGTATGATATAGCAGTCTACTGTATGATGTAGCAGTCTACTGTATGATATAGCAGTCTACTGTATGATGTAACAGTCTACTGTATGATGTAACAGTCTACTGAACTGTATGATGTAACAGTCTACTGTATGATGTAGCAGTCTACTGTATGATGCAGCAGTCTACTGTATGATATAGCAGTCTACTGTATGATGTAGCAGTCTACTGTATGATATAGCAGTCTACTGTATGATATAGCAGTCAACTGTATGATGTAGCAGTCTACTCTGCTGTATGATATATCAGTCTACTGTATGATGTAACAGTCTGCTCTACTGTATGATGTAGTAGTCTACTGTATGATGTAACAGTCTACTGTATGATGTAGCAGTCTACTGTATGATACAGCAGTCTACTGTATGATGTAACGGTCTACAGTATGATGTAGCAGTCTACTGTACTGTATGATGTAACAGTCTACTGTACTGTATGATGTAGCAGTCTACTGTATGATATAGCAGTCTACTGTATGATGTAGCAGTCTACTGTATGATGTAACAGTCTACTGTATTATATAGCAGTCCACTGTATGATGTAACAGTCTACTGTATGATATAGCAGTCTACTGTGTGATATAGCAGTCTACTGTATGATGTAGCAGTCTACTGTATAATATAGCAGTCTACTGTATGATGTAGCAGTCTACTGTATGATCTAACAGTCTACTCTACTGTATGATGTAGCAATCTACTGTATGATATAGCAGTCTACTGTATGATGTAGCAGTCTACTGTATGATATAGCAGTCTACTGTATGATGTAACAGTCTACTGTATGATGTAACAGTCTACTGTATGATGTAGCAGTCTACTGTATGATATAGCAGTCTACTGTATGATGTAACAGTCTACTGTATGATGTAGCAGTCTACTGTATGATGTAACAGTCTACTGTATGATGTAACAGTCTACTGTACTGTATGATGTAACAGTCTACTGTATGATGTAGCAGTCTACTGTATGATGTAACAGTGTACTGTATGATGTAACAGTCTACTGTATGATGTAGCAGTATACTGTATGATGTAACAGTCTACTCTACTGTATGATGTAGCAGTCTACTGTATGATATAGCAGTCTACTGTATGATGTAGCAGTCTACTTTATGATGTAGCAGTCTACTGTATGATATAGCAGTCTACTGTATGATACAGCAGTCTACTGTATGATGTAACGGTCTACAGTATGATGTAGCAGTCTACTGTATGATGTAACAGTCTACTGTATGATGTAGCAGTCTACTGTATGATGTAACAGTATACTGTATGATGTAGCAGTCTACTGTATGATGTAGCAGTCTACTCTACTGTATGATGTAGCAGTCTACTGTATGATGTAACAGTCTACTGTACTGTATGATGTAGCAGTCTACTGTATGATGTAACAGTCTACTGTACTGTATAATGTAGCATTCTACTGTATGATTTATCAGTCTACTGTACTGTATGATGTAGCAATCTACTGTATGATGTAACAGTTTACTGTACTGTATGATGTAGCATTCTACTGTATGATTTATCAGTCTACTGTACGGTATGATGTAGCAATCTACTGTATGATGTAACAGTTTACTGTACTGTATGATGTATCAGTCTACTGTACTGTATGATGTAGCAAGCTACTGTATGATGTATCAGTCTAATCTACTGTATGATGTAACAGTCTACTGTATGATGTAACAGTCTACTGTACTGTATGATGTAACAGTCTACTGTATGATGTAGCAGTCTACTGTATGATGTAGCAGTCTACTGTATGATATAGCAGTCTACTGTATGATGTAGCAGTCTACTGTATGATATAGCAGTCTACTGTATGATGTAGCAGTCTACTCTACTGTATGATATAGCAGTCTACTGTATGATGTAACAGTCTACTCTACTGTATGATGTAGCAGTCTACTGTATGATGTAGCAGTCTTCTGTACTGTATGATGTAACAGTCTACTGTATGATGTAGCAGTCTACTGTATGATGTAGCAGTCTACTGTATGATGTAACAGTCTACTCTACTGTATGATGTTGCAGTCTACTGTATGATGTAGCAGTCTTCTGTACTGTATGATGTAACAGTCTACTGTATGATGTAGCAGTCTACTGTATGATGTAGCAGTCTACTGTATGATGTAACAGTCTACTCTACTGTATGATGTTGCAGTCTACTGTATGATATAGCAGTCTACTGTATGATGTAGCAGTCTACTGTATGATATAGCAGTCTACTGTATGATATAGCAGTCTACTGTATGATGTAGCAGTCTACTCTACTGTATGATATAGCAGTCTACTGTATGATATAGTAGTCTACTGTATGATGTAGCAGTCTACTTTATGATGTCGCAGTCTACTGTATGATATAGCAGTCTACTGTATGATGTAGCAGTCTAATGTATGATGTAACAGTCTACTGTATGATGTAGCAGTCTTCTGTATGATATAGCAGTCTACTGTATGATGTAGCAGTCTACTGTATGATGTAACAGTCTACTGTATGATGTAGCAGTCTACTGTATGATGTAACAGTCTACTGTATGATGTAACAGTCTACTGAACTGTATGATGTAACAGTCTACTGTATGATGTAGCAGTCTACTGTATGATGCAGCAGTCTACTGTATGATATAGCAGTCTACTGTATGATGTAGCAGTCTACTGTATGATATAGCAGTCTACTGTATGATATAGCAGTCTACTGTATGATGTAGCAGTCTACTCTGCTGTATGATATATCAGTCTACTGTATGATGTAACAGTCTGCTCTACTGTATGATGTAGTAGTCTACTGTATGATGTAACAGTCTACTGTATGATGTAGCAGTCTACTGTATGATACAGCAGTCTACTGTATGATGTAACGGTCTACAGTATGATGTAGCAGTCTACTGTACTGTATGATGTAACAGTCTACTGTACTGTATGATGTAGCAGTCTACTGTATGATATAGCAGTCTACTGTATGATGTAGCAGTCTACTGTATGATGTAACAGTCTACTGTATTATATAGCAGTCCACTGTATGATGTAACAGTCTACTGTATGATATAGCAGTCTACTGTGTGATATAGCAGTCCACTGTATGATGTAGCAGTCTACTGTATGATATAGCAGTCTACTGTATGATGTAGCAGTCTACTGTATGATCTAACAGTCTACTCTACTGTATGATGTAGCAATCTACTGTATGATATAGCAGTCTACTGTATTATGTAGCAGTCTACTGTATGATATAGCAGTCTACTGTATGATGTAACAGTCTACTGTATGATATAGCAGTCTACTGTATGATGTAGCAGTCTACTGTATGATATAGCAGTCTACTGTATGATGTAACAGTCTACTGTATGATGTAGCAGTCTACTGTATGATGTAACAGTCTACTGTATGATGTAACAGTCTACTGTACTGTATGATGTAACAGTCTACTGTATGATGTAGCAGTCTACTGTATGATGTAACAGTGTACTGTATGATGTAATAGTCTACTGTATGATGTAGCAGTATACTGTATGATGTAACAGTCTACTCTACTGTATGATGTAGCAGTCTACTGTATGATATAGCAGTCTACTGTATGATGTAGCAGTCTACTTTATGATGTAGCAGTCTACTGTATGATATAGCAGTCTACTATATGATGTAGCAGTCTACTGTATGATGTAACAGTCTACTGTATGATGTAGCAGTCTACTGTATGATGTAACAGTATACTGTATGATGTAGCAGTCTACTGTATGATGTAGCAGTCTACTCTACTGTATGATGTAGCAGTCTACTGTATGATGTAACAGTCTACTGTACTGTATGATGTAGCAGTCTACTGTATGATGTAACAGTCTACTGTACTGTATGATGTAGCATTCTACTGTATGATTTATCAGTCTACTGTACTGTATGATGTAGCAATCTACTGTATGATGTAACAGTTTACTGTACTGTATGATGTAGCATTCTACTGTATGATTTATCAGTCTACTGTACTGTATGATGTAGCAATCTACTGTATGATGTAACAGTTTACTGTACTGTATGATGTATCAGTCTACTGTACTGTATGATGTAGCAAGCTACTGTATGATGTAACAGTCTACTGAACTGTATGATGTAACAGTCTACTGTATGATGTAGCAGTCTACTGTATGATGCAGCAGTCTACTGTATGATATAGCAGTCTACTGTATGATATAGCAGTCTTCTGTATGATATAGCAGTCTACTGTATGATGTAGCAGTCTACTGTATGATGTAACAGTCTACTGTATGATGTAGCAGTCTACTGTATGATGTAACAGTCTACTGTATGATGTAACAGTCTACTGAACTGTATGATGTAACAGTCTACTGTATGATGTAGCAGTCTACTGTATGATGCAGCAGTCTACTGTATGATATAGCAGTCTACTGTATGATGTAGCAGTCTACTGTATGATATAGCAGTCTACTGTATGATATAGCAGTCTACTGTATGATGTAGCAGTCTACTCTGCTGTATGATATATCAGTCTACTGTATGATGTAACAGTCTGCTCTACTGTATGATGTAGTAGTCTACTGTATGATGTAACAGTCTACTGTATGATGTAGCAGTCTACTGTATGATACAGCAGTCTACTGTATGATGTAACGGTCTACAGTATGATGTAGCAGTCTACTGTACTGTATGATGTAACAGTCTACTGTACTGTATGATGTAGCAGTCTACTGTATGATATAGCAGTCTACTGTATGATGTAGCAGTCTACTGTATGATGTAACAGTCTACTGTATTATATAGCAGTCCACTGTATGATGTAACAGTCTACTGTATGATATAGCAGTCTACTGTGTGATATAGCAGTCCACTGTATGATGTAGCAGTCTACTGTATGATATAGCAGTCTACTGTATGATGTAGCAGTCTACTGTATGATCTAACAGTCTACTCTACTGTATGATGTAGCAATCTACTGTATGATATAGCAGTCTACTGTATTATGTAGCAGTCTACTGTATGATATAGCAGTCTACTGTATGATGTAACAGTCTACTGTATGATATAGCAGTCTACTGTATGATGTAGCAGTCTACTGTATGATATAGCAGTCTACTGTATGATGTAACAGTCTACTGTATGATGTAGCAGTCTACTGTATGATGTAACAGTCTACTGTATGATGTAACAGTCTACTGTACTGTATGATGTAACAGTCTACTGTATGATGTAGCAGTCTACTGTATGATGTAACAGTGTACTGTATGATGTAATAGTCTACTGTATGATGTAGCAGTATACTGTATGATGTAACAGTCTACTCTACTGTATGATGTAGCAGTCTACTGTATGATATAGCAGTCTACTGTATGATGTAGCAGTCTACTTTATGATGTAGCAGTCTACTGTATGATATAGCAGTCTACTGTATGATGTAGCAGTCTACTGTATGATGTAACAGTCTACTGTATGATGTAGCAGTCTACTGTATGATGTAACAGTATACTGTATGATGTAGCAGTCTACTGTATGATGTAGCAGTCTACTCTACTGTATGATGTAGCAGTCTACTGTATGATGTAACAGTCTACTGTACTGTATGATGTAGCAGTCTACTGTATGATGTAACAGTCTACTGTACTGTATGATGTAGCATTCTACTGTATGATTTATCAGTCTACTGTACTGTATGATGTAGCAATCTACTGTATGATGTAACAGTTTACTGTACTGTATGATGTAGCATTCTACTGTATGATTTATCAGTCTACTTTACTGTATGATGTAGCAATCTACTGTATGATGTAACAGTTTACTGTACTGTATGATGTATCAGTCTACTGTACTGTATGATGTAGCAAGCTACTGTATGATGTAACAGTCTACTGAACTGTATGATGTAACAGTCTACTGTATGATGTAGCAGTCTACTGTATGATGCAGCAGTCTACTGTATGATATAGCAGTCTACTGTATGATGTAGCAGTCTACTGTATGATATAGCAGTCTACTGTATGATATAGCAGTCTACAGTATGATGTAGCAGTCTACTCTGCTGTATGATGTAACAGTCTACTGTATGATGTAACACTCTACTGAACTGTATGATGTAACAGTCTACTGTATGATGTAGCAGTCTACTGTATGATGCAGCAGTCTACTGTATGATATAGCAGTCTACTGTATGATGTAGCAGTCTACTGTATGATATAGCAGTCTACTGTATGATATAGCAGTCTACTGTATGATGTAGCAGTCTACTCTGCTGTATGATATATCAGTCTACTGTATGATGTAACAGTCTGCTCTACTGTATGATGTAGTAGTCTACTGTATGATGTAACAGTCTACTGTATGATGTAGCAGTCTACTGTATGATACAGCAGTCTACTGTATGATGTAACGGTCTACAGTATGATGTAGCAGTCTACTGTACTGTATGATGTAACAGTCTACTGTACTGTATGATGTAGCAGTCTACTGTATGATATAGCAGTCTACTGTATGATGTAGCAGTCTACTGTATGATGTAACAGTCTACTGTATTATATAGCAGTCCACTGTATGATGAAACAGTCTACTGTATGATATAGCAGTCTACTGTGTGATATAGCAGTCTACTGTATGATGTAGCAGTCTACTGTATGATATAGCAGTCTACTGTATGATGTAGCAGTCTACTGTATGATCTAACAGTCTACTCTACTGTATGATGTAGCAATCTACTGTATGATATAGCAGTCTACTGTATGATGTAGCAGTCTACTGTATGATATAGCAGTCTACTGT
This sequence comes from Brachymystax lenok tsinlingensis, assembly GCA_030435695.1. Taxonomy (NCBI): domain Eukaryota; kingdom Metazoa; phylum Chordata; class Actinopteri; order Salmoniformes; family Salmonidae; genus Brachymystax; species Brachymystax lenok. Next base: position 84,296,555 of record CM059780.1, read on the forward strand.
ATGATGTAACAGTCTACTGTATGATCTAACAGTCTACTCTACTGTATGATGTAGCAGTCTACTGTATGATATAGCAGTCTACTGTATGATGTAACAGTCTACTGTATGATATAGCAGTCTACTGTATGATGTAGCAGTCTACTGTATGATATAGCAGTCTACTGTATGATGTAACAGTCTACTGTATGATGTAGCAGTCTACTGTATGATGTAACAGTCTACTGTATGATGTAACAGTCTACTGTACTGTATGATGTAACAGTCTACTGTATGATGTAGCAGTCTACTGTATGATGTAACAGTGTACTGTATGATGTAACAGTCTACTGTATGATGTAGCAGTATACTGTATGATGTAACAGTCTACTCTACTGTATGATGTAGCAGTCTACTGTATGATATAGCAGTCTACTGTATGATGTAGCAGTCTACTTTATGATGTAGCAGTCTACTGTATGATATAGCAGTCTACTGTATGATGTAGCAGTCTACTGTATGATGTAACAGTCTACTGTATGATGTAGCAGTCTACTGTATGATGTAACAGTATACTGTATGATGTAGCAGTCTACTGTATGATGTAGCAGTCTACTCTACTGTATGATGTAGCAGTCTACTGTATGATGTAACAGTCTACTGTACTGTATGATGTAGCAGTCTACTGTATGATGTAACAGTCTACTGTACTGTATGATGTAGCATTCTACTGTATGATTTATCAGTCTACTGTACTGTATGATGTAGCAATCTACTGTATGATGTAACAGTTTACTGTACTGTATGATGTAGCATTCTACTGTATGATTTATCAGTCTACTGTACTGTATGATGTAGCAATCTACTGTATGATGTAACAGTTTACTGTACTGTATGATGTATCAGTCTACTGTACTGTATGATGTAGCAAGCTACTGTATGATGTATCAGTCTACTCTACTGTATGATGTAACAGTCTACTGTATGATGTAACAGTCTACTGAACTGTATGATGTAACAGTCTACTGTATGATGTAGCAGTCTACTGTATGATGCAGCAGTCTACTGTATGATATAGCAGTCTACTGTATGATGTAGCAGTCTACTCTGCTGTATGATATATCAGTCTACTGTATGATGTAACAGTCTGCTCTACTGTATGATGTAGTAGTCTACTGTATGATGTAACAGTCTACTGTATGATGTAGCAGTCTACTGTATGATACAGCAGTCTACTGTATGATGTAACGGTCTACAGTATGATGTAGCAGTCTACTGTACTGTATGATGTAACAGTCTACTGTACTGTATGATGTAGCAGTCTACTGTATGATATAGCAGTCTACTGTATGATGTAGCAGTCTACTGTATGATGTAACAGTCTACTGTATTATATAGCAGTCCACTGTATGATGTAACAGTCTACTGTATGATATAGCAGTCTACTGTGTGATATAGCAGTCTACTGTATGATGTAGCAGTCTACTGTATGATATAGCAGTCTACTGTATGATGTAGCAGTCTACTGTATGATCTAACAGTCTACTCTACTGTATGATGTAGCAATCTACTGTATGATATAGCAGTCTACTGTATGATGTAGCAGTCTACTGTATGATATAGCAGTCTACTGTATGATGTAACAGTCTACTGTATGATATAGCAGTCTACTGTATGATGTAGCAGTCTACTGTATGATATAGCAGTCTACTGTATGATGTAACAGTCTACTGTATGATGTAGCAGTCTACTGTATGATGTAACAGTCTACTGTATGATGTAACAGTCTACTGTACTGTATGATGTAACAGTCTACTGTATGATGTAGCAGTCTACTGTATGATGTAACAGTGTACTGTATGATGTAACAGTCTACTGTATGATGTAGCAGTATACTGTATGATGTAACAGTCTACTCTACTGTATGATGTAGCAGTCTACTGTATGATATAGCAGTCTACTCTACTGTATGATGTAGCAGTCTACTGTATGATGTAGCAGTCTACTGTATGATATGTAGCAGTCTACTGTATGATGTAGCAGTCTACTGTATGATGTAACAGTCTACTGTATGATGTAGCAGTCTACTGTATGATGTAACAGTCTACTGTATGATGTAGCAGTCTACTGTATGATGTAACAGTCTACTGTACTGTATGATGTAGCAGTCTACTGTATGATGTAACAGTCTACTGTACTGTATGATGTAGCAGTCTACTGTATGATGTAACAGTCTACTGTACTGTATGATGTAGCAGTCTACTGTATGATGTAACAGTCTACTGTACTGTATGATGTAGCATTCTACTGTATGATTTATCAGTCTACTGTACTGTATGATGTAGCAATCTACTGTATGATGTAACAGTTTACTGTACTGTATGATGTATCAGTCTACTGTACTGTATGATGTAGCAAGCTCCTGTATGATGTATCAGTCTAATCTACTGTATGATGTAACAGTCTACTGTATGATGTAACAGTCTACTGTACTGTATGATGTATCAGTCTACTGTACTGTATGATGTAGCAAGCTACTGTATGATGTATCAGTCTAATCTACTGTATGATGTAACAGTCTACTGTATGATGTAACAGTCTACTGTATGATATAGCAGTCTACTGTATGATGTAACAGTCTACTGTATGATGTAGCAGTCTACTGTATGATGTAGCAGTCTAATGTATGATATAGCAGTCTACTGTATGATGTAGCAGTCTACTGTATGATATAGCAGTCTACTGTATGATGTAGCAGTCTACTCTACTGTATGATATAGCAGTCTACTGTATGATGTAGCAGTCTACTCTACTGTATGATGTAGCAGTCTACTGTATGATGTAGCAGTCTTCTGTACTGTATGATGTAACAGTCTACTGTATGATGTAGCAGTCTACTGTATGATGTAGCAGTCTACTGTATGATGTAACAGTCTACTCTACTGTATGATGTTGCAGTCTACTGTATGATGTAGCAGTCTTCTGTACTGTATGATGTAACAGTCTACTGTATGATGTAGCAGTCTACTGTATGATGTAGCAGTCTACTGTATGATGTAACAGTCTACTCTACTGTATGATGTTGCAGTCTACTGTATGATATAGCAGTCTACTGTATGATGTAGCAGTCTACTGTATGATATAGCAGTCTACTGTATGATATAGCAGTCTACTGTATGATGTAGCAGTCTACTCTACTGTATGATATAGCTGTCTACTGTATGATATAGTAGTCTACTGTATGATGTAGCAGTCTACTTTATGATGTCGCAGTCTACTGTATGATATAGCAGTCTACTGTATGATGTAGCAGTCTAATGTATGATGTAACAGTCTACTGTATGATGTAGCAGTCTTCTGTATGATATAGCAGTCTACTGTATGATGTAGCACTCTACTGTATGATGTAACAGTCTACTGTATGATGTAGCAGTCTACTGTATGATGTAACAGTCTACTGTATGATGTAGCAGTCTACTGTATGATGTAGCAGTCTACTCTACTGTATGATGTAGCAGTCAACTGTATGATGTAACAGTCTACTGTACTGTATGATGTAGCAGTCTACTGTATGATGTAACAGTCTACTGTACTGTATGATGTAGCATTCTACTGTATGATTTATCAGTCCACTGTACTGTATGTCGTAGCAAGCGACTGTATGATTTATCAGTCTAATCTACTGTATGATGTAACAGTCTACTGTATGATGTTGCAGTCTACTGTACTGTATGATGTAGCAGTCTACTGTATGATGTAGCAGTCTACTGTATGATATAGCAGTCTACTGTATGATGTAGCAGTCTTCTGTATGATATAGCAGTCTACTGTATGATGTAGCAGTCTACTGTATGATGTAACAGTCTACTGTATGATGTAGCAGTCTACTCTACTGTATGATGTAGCAGTCAACTGTATGATGTAACAGTCTACTGTACTGTATGATGTAGCAGTCTACTGTATGATTTAACAGTCTACTGTACTGTATGATGTAGCATTCTACTGTATGATTTATCAGTCCACTGTACTGTATGTCGTAGCAAGCTACTGTATGATTTATCAGTCTAATCTACTGTATGATGTAACAGTCTACTGTATGATGTTGCAGTCTACTGTACTGTATGATGTAACAGTCTACTGTATGATGTAGCAGTCTACTGTATGATATAGCAGTCTACTGTATGATGTAGCAGTCTACTGTATGATATAGCAGTCTACTGTATGATATAGCAGTCTACTGTATGAATTAGCAGTCTACTCTACTGTATGATATAGCAGTCTACTGTATGATGTAACAGTCTACTCTACTGTATGATGTAGCAGTCTACTGTATGATGTAGCAGTCTTCTGTACTGTATGATGTAACAGTCTACTGTATGATGTAACAGTCTACTGTATGATGTAGCAGTCTACTGTATGATGTAGCAGTCTACTGTATGATGTAACAGTCTACTGTATGATATAGCAGTCTACTGTATGATGTAGCAGTCTACTGTATGATATAGCAGTCTACTGTATGATATAGCAGTCTATTGTATGATGTAGCAGTCTACTCTACTGTATGATCTAGCAGTCTACTGTATGATATAGTAGTCAACTTTATGATGTAGCAGTCTACTGTATGATATAGCAGTCTACTGTATGATGTAGCAGTCTACTGTATGATGTAACAGTCTACTGTATGATGTAGCAGTCTACTGTATGATGTAACAGTCTACTGTATGATGTAGCAGTCTACTGTATGATGTAGCAGTCTACTCTACTGTATGATGTAGCAGTCTACTGTATGATGTAACAGTCTACTGTACTGTATGATGTAGCAGTCTACTGTATGATGTAACAGTCTACTGTACTACTGTATGATGATGTAGCAGTCTACTGTATGATGTAACAGTCTACTGTACTGTATGATGTAGCAGTCTACTGTATGATGTATCAGTCTACAGTACTGTATGATGTAGCAATCTACTGTATGATGTAACAGTTTACTGTACTATATGATGTATCAGTCTACTGTACTGTATGATGTAGCAAGCGACTGTATGATGTATCAGTCTACTCTACTGTATGATGTAACAGTCTACTGTATGATGTAACAGTCTACTGTACTGTATGATGTAACAGTCTACTGTATGATGTAGCAGTCTACTGTATGATGTAGCAGTCTACTGTATGATATAGCAGTCTACTGTATGAATTAGCAGTCTACTCTACTGTATGATATAGCAGTCTACTGTATGATGTAACAGTCTACTCTACTGTATGATGTAGCAGTCTACTGTATGATGTAGCAGTCTTCTGTACTGTATGATGTAACAGTCTACTGTATGATGTAACAGTCTACTGTATGATGTAGCAGTCTACTGTATGATGTAACAGTCTACTCTACTGTATGATGTTGCAGTCTACTGTATGATATAGCAGTCTACTGTATGATGTAGCAGTCTACTGTATGATATAGCAGTCTACTGTATGATATAGCAGTCTATTGTATGATGTAGCAGTCTACTCTACTGTATGATCTAGCAGTCTACTGTATGATATAGTAGTCAACTTTATGATGTAGCAGTCTACTGTATGATATAGCAGTCTACTGTATGATGTAGCAGTCTACTGTATGATGTAACAGTCTACTGTATGATGTAGCAGTCTACTGTATGATGTAACAGTCTACTGTATGATGTAGCAGTCTACTGTATGATGTAGCAGTCTACTCTACTGTATGATGTAGCAGTCTACTGTATGATGTAACAGTCTACTGTACTGTATGATGTAGCAGTCTACTGTATGATGTATCAGTCTACAGTACTGTATGATGTAGCAATCTACTGTATGATGTAACAGTTTACTGTACTATATGATGTATCAGTCTACTGTACTGTATGATGTAGCAAGCGACTGTATGATGTATCAGTCTACTCTACTGTATGATGTAACAGTCTACTGTATGATGTAACAGTCTACTGTACTGTATGATGTAACAGTCTACTGTATGATGTAGCAGTCTACTGTATGATATAGCAGTCTACTGTATGATGTAGCAGTCTACTGTATGATATAGCAGTCTACTGTATGATATAGCAGTCTACTGTATGATGTAGCAGTCTACTCTGCTGTATGATATATCAGTCTACTGTATGATGTAACAGTCTACTCTACTGTATGATGTAGCAGTCTACTGTATGATGTAACAGTCTACTGTATGATGTAGCAGTCTACTGTATGATACAGCAGTCTAATGTATGATGTAACGGTCTACTGTATGATGTAACAGTCTACTGTATGATGTAGCAGTCTACTGTATGATGTAGCAGTCTACTCTACTGTATGATGTAGCAGTCTACTGTATGATGTAACAGTCTACTGTACTGTATGATGTAGCAGTCTACTGTATGATGTATCAGTCTACAGTACTGTATGATGTAGCAATCTACTGTATGATGTAACAGTTTACTGTACTATATGATGTATCAGTCTACTGTACTGTATGATGTAGCAAGCGACTGTATGATGTATCAGTCTACTCTACTGTATGATGTAACAGTCTACTGTATGATGTAACAGTCTACTGTACTGTATGATGTAACAGTCTACTGTATGATGTAGCAGTCTACTGTATGATATAGCAGTCTACTGTATGATGTAGCAGTCTACTGTATGATATAGCAGTCTACTGTATGATATAGCAGTCTACTGTATGATGTAGCAGTCTACTCTGCTGTATGATATATCAGTCTACTGTATGATGTAACAGTCTACTCTACTGTATGATGTAGCAGTCTACTGTATGATGTAACAGTCTACTGTATGATGTAGCAGTCTACTGTATGATACAGCAGTCTAATGTATGATGTAACGGTCTACAGTATGATGTAGCATTCAACTGTACTGTATGATGTAACAGTCTACTGTACTGTATGATGTAGCAGTCTACTGTATGATATAGCAGTCTACTGTATGATGTAGCAGTCTACTGTATGATATAGCAGTCTACTGTAAGATATAGCAGTCTACTGTATGATATAGCAGTCTACTCTACTGTATGATGTAGCAGTCTACTCTACTGTATGATGTATCAGTCTACTGTACTGTATGATGTAGCAGTCTACTGTATGATGTAGCAGTCTACTGTATGATGTAAGAGTCTACTGTATGATGTAGCAGTCTACTGTATGTTGTAACAGTCTACAGTATGTTGTAACAGTCTACTGTATGATGTAACAGTCTACTGTATGATGTAGCAGTCTACTGTATGATGTAGCAGTCTTCTGTAATGTAGCAGTCTACTTTATGATGTAACAGTCTACAGTATGTTGTAACAGTCTACTGTATGATGTAACAGTCTACTGTACTGTATGATGTAGCAGTCTACTGTATGATGTAACAGTCTACTGTATGATGTAGCAGTCTACACTACTGTATGATGTAACAGTCTTTTGTACTGTATGATGTAGCAGTCTACTGTACTGTATGATGTAGCAGTCTACTGTATGATGTAACAGTCTACTGTATGATGTAACAGTCTATTGTACTGTATGATGTAGCAGTCTACTGTACTGTATGATGTAGCAGTCTACTGTATGATGTAACAGTCTACTGTATGATGTAACAGTCTACTGTATGATATAGCAGTCTACTGTATGATGTATCAGTCTACTGTACTGTACGATGTAGCAATATACTGTGTGATGTAACAGTCTACTGTACTGTATGATGTCACAGTCTACTGTACTGTATGATGTAGCAGTCTACTGTATGATATAGCAGTCTACTGTATGATGTAGCAGTCTACTGTAAAATATAGCAGTCTACTGTATGATATAGCAGTCTACTCTACTGTATGATGTAGCAGTCTACTCTACTGTATGATGTATCAGTCTACTGTACTGTATGATATAGCAGTCTACTGTATGATGTAGCAGTCTACTGTATGATGTAGCAGTCTACTGTACTGTATGATGTAGCAATATACTGTATGATGTAGCAGTCTACTGTACTGTATGATGTAACAGTCTACTGTACTGTATGATGTAGCAGTCTACTGTATGATGTAGCAGTCTACTGTATGATGTAACAGTCTACTGTATTATATAGCAGTCCACTGTATGATGTAACAGTCTACTGTATGATATAGCAGTCTACTGTATGATATAGCAGTCTACTGTATGATGTAACAGTCTACTGTATGATATAGCAGTCTACTGTATGATGTAACAGTCTACTGTATGACGTAGCAGTCTACTGTACTGTATGATGTAACAGTCTACTGTATGATGTAGCAGTCTACTGTATGACGTAGCAGTCTACTGTATGATATAGCAGTCTACTGTATGATGTAACAGTCTACTGTATGATGTAGCAGTCTACTGTATGATGTAACAGTCTACTGTATGATGTAGCAGTCTACTCTACTGTATGATGTAACAGTCTATTGTACTGTATGATGTAGCAGTCTACTGTACTGTATGATGTAGCAGTCTACTGTATGATGTAACAGTCTACTGTATGATGTAATAGTCTACTGTATGATGTAAGAGTCTACTGTATGATGTAGCAGTCTACTGTATGTTGTAACAGTCTACAGTATGTTGTAACAGTCTACTGTATGATGTAACAGTCTACTGTATGATGTAGCAGTCTACTGTATGATGTAGCAGTCTTCTGTAATGTAGCAGTCTACTTTATGATGTAACAGTCTACAGTATGTTGTAACAGTCTACTGTATGATGTAACAGTCTACTGTACTGTATGATGTAGCAGTCTACTGTATGATGTAACAGTCTACTGCATGATGTAGCAGTCTACTCTACTGTATGATGTATCAGTCTACTGTACTGTATGATGTAGCAGTCTACTGTATGATGTAGCAGTCTACTGTATGATGTAGCAGTCTACTGTACTGTATGATGTAGCAATATACTGTATGATGTAGCAGTCTACTGTACTGTATGATGTAACAGTCTACTGTACTGTATGATGTAGCAGTCTACTGTATGATGTAGCAGTCTACTGTATGATGTAACAGTCTACTGTATTATATAGCAGTCCACTGTATGATGTAACAGTCTACTGTATGATATAGCAGTCTACTGTATGATATAGCAGTCTACTGTATGATGTAACAGTCTACTGTATGATATAGCAGTCTACTGTATGATGTAACAGTCTACTGTATGACGTAGCAGTCTACTGTACTGTATGATGTAACAGTCTACTGTATGATGTAGCAGTCTACTGTATGACGTAGCAGTCTACTGTATGATGTAGCAGTCTACTGTATGATGTAACAGTCTACTGTATGATGTAGCAGTCTACTGTATGATGTAACAGTCTACTGTATGATGTAGCAGTCTACTCTACTGTATGATGTAACAGTCTATTGTACTGTATGATGTAGCAGTCTACTGTACTGTATGATGTAGCAGTCTACTGTATGATGTAACAGTCTACTGTATGATGTAATAGTCTACTGTATGATAGAGCAGTCTACTGTATGATGTATCAGTCTACAGTACTGTATGATGTAGCAGTCTACTGTATGATGTAGCAGTCTACTGTACTGGATGATCACTGTCATTACCTGTAGATGACCCTTTACTCTGACCCTTTACCCCCCCACACAGGCACACAGGCACACAGGCACACACACACACACACCAAACTGCTAGTGCTCTGAGCCTCCTAATAAATAAGCAGATGGCATTACTAGGTCATATTTAATCAGGTGTTGAGCTCCAGCTCAGCTCCAGCCTGATAACCGTGTTATGTAAGGCTGATGTGGCAGGGAGCACGTTCCTCCCATCCCAGCACAGGTTCTATCCTCTCCTCACCTTCTCCTCTCCTCTAATTGGCCTATCCTTTCCACTCCTCTCCTCTCCTCTCCTTCTCATCTTCTCTCCTTTCCTGTCCTTCTCCTCTCCTCTCTTCTATATCTGCTCCTCTCCTCTCCTCTCATCTCCTCCTCTCCTCTTCTCTCCTCAACACACCTCTCCTCTCCTTCTCCTCTCTTCTTCCTCTGCTCCTCTCTTTCTTTTGATATATATTTGATACCCGCAGTCGCAGTCCGTATTAACCCTGTTCTGGGTCTGGATCTGGACCGTGGTCCACCAGTTGAGTTTTGCTGCTGTAGACAGTCTTACTATCCTGTTGTTGATCCATCTTCTGTCCTGTCCTGTTGATCCACTGTCTGTCCATGCAGACCCAGTAACCCTGTCCTGTTCCACTGTCTGTCCATGCAGACCCAGTAACCCTGTCCTGTCCTGTTCCACTGCCTGTCCATGCAGACCCAGTAACCCTGTCCTGTTCCACTGTCTGTCCATGCAGACCCAGTAATCCTGTCCTGTCCTGTTCCACTGTCTGTCCATGCAGACCCAGTAACCCTGTCCTGTTCCACTGTCTGTCCATGCAGACCCAGTAACCCTGTCCTGTTCCACTGTCTGTCCATGCAGACCCAGTAACCCTGTCCTGTTCTACTGTCTGTCCATGCAGACCCAGTAACCCTGTCCGTCCATGCAGACCCAGTAACCCTGTCCTGTTCCACTGTCTGTCCATGCAGACCCAGTAATCCTGTCCTGTCCTTTTCCACTGTCTGTCCATGCAGACCCAGTAACCCTGTCCTGTTCCACTGTCTGTCCATGCAGACCCAGTAACCCTGTCCTGTCCTGTTCCACTGTCTGTCAATGCAGACCCAGTAACCCTGTCCTGTTCTACTGTCTGTCCATGCAGACCCAGTAACCCTGTCCTGTTCCACTGTCTGTCCATGCAGACCCAGTAACCCTGTCCTGTCCTGTTCTACTGTCTGTCCATGCAGACCCAGTAACCCTAACCCTAACCCTAACGCTAACCATAGCCCTAACCCTAACCCTTGTCCCCAACCCTAACCCTAACCCCTCACCCTAACCCTAACCCTAACCCCTATCCCTAACCCTAATCCTAACCCCTCACCCTAACCCCTAACCCTAACCCCTAACCCCTAATCCTAACCCCTCACCCTAACCCCTAACCCCTAACCCTAACCCCTATCCCTAACTCTAACCCTAACCCTAACCCTAACCCTAACCCCTAACCCTAACCCCTAACCCTAGCACAACCCCTAGAAGATGGAAACATTAACTGTTTTAAAGCTAATTTCCTGCAATTCTACATATTTTGACATGGCTTAAGGCTTTGACCAGGGAGATATTTTAAATGGTTGATAAAAACAACAGGTCAGGTGTATTCAGGATGCTTTGGACATTAAATTAACACTCAACATTGGACGACTTTGTTACTTAGCGAATTTAGGGGGATGAAATGTAACGTATGCTAATATTTTATATTTGATTCATGGAGCATTTAATATCCAATACTTATTTGTATTTAAAAACTGCTTATTCAAAACTGTCCATGAATGGCTGCAAAAATACATAGCCTCATGTAACTAATGTTCGGACACTGGTAGGCATATCAGATTTCAAATAATCTGTGATTCCACTTGAAACATGGTGAAGAAGTGGAATAATAAAATAAGTTTGGGGAATAACAGTGGTGTTGTTGCTGACAAGCACAGTAATTACCCTGTATTACTGGTCACTGTTTAGAATGAGAACAGTTCCACTGATCAGACAACATCAAGTCAACTGATAATAAAAGACAAGATGACATGAATCTGTTCCTACACCCTAACCTAATGACGTTTCTATTGATTGTCCCCCCTCTAGATAAAAACATAGTCACCCTACCACACTACCCTGCTACAACATACTGTAGGTCTGTCTGCTGTCAGTCAGCACACTACCCTGCTACAACATACTGTAGGTCTGTCTGCTATCAGTCAGCACACTACCCTGCTACAACATACTGTAGGTCTGTCTGCTATCAGTCAGCACACTACCCTGTTGTTGTTTAGTGACCATACCTCCTGGAGGACAGAGGATGTTATTACTATTGTTGTTTAGTGACCATACCTCCTCCTGGAGGACAGAGGATGTTATTACTATTGTTGTTTAGTGACCATACCTCCTGGAGGACAGAGGATGGTATTACTATTGTTGTTTAGTGACCATACCTCCTGGAGGACAGAGGATGGTATTACTATTGTTGTTTAGTGACCATACCTCCTGGAGGACAGAGGATGGTATTACTATTGTTGTTTAGTGACCATACCTCCTGGAGGACAGAGGATGGTATTACTGTTGTTGTTTAGTGACCATACCTCCTCCTGGAGGACAGAGGATGGTATTACTATTGTTGTTTAGTGACCATACCTCCTGGAGGACAGAGGATGTTATTACTATTGTTGTTTAGTGACCATACCTCCTGGAGGACAGAGGATGGTATTACTATTGTTGTTTAGTGACCATACCTCCTCCTGGAGGACAGAGGATGTTATTACTATTGTTGTTTAGTGACCATACCTCCTGGAGGACAGAGGATGGTATTACTATTGTTGTTTAGTGACCATACCTCCTGGAGGACAGAGGATGGTATTACTATTGTTGTTTAGTGACCATACCTCCTGGAGGACAGAGGATGGTATTACTATTGTTGTTTAGTGACCATACCTCCTGGAGGACAGAGGATGTTATTACTATTGTTGTTTAGTGACCATACCTCCTGGAGGACAGAGGATGGTATTACTATTGTTGTTTAGTGACCATACCTCCTGGAGGACAGAGGATGGTATTACTATTGTTGTTTAGTGACCATACCTCCTGGAGGACAGAGGATGGTATTACTGTTGTTGTTTAGTGACCATACCTCCTCCTGGAGGACAGAGGATGGTATTACTATTGTTGTTTAGTGACCATACCTCCTGGAGGACAGAGGATGGTATTACTATTGTTGTTTAGTGACCATACCTCCTCCTGGAGGACAGAGGATGTTATTACTATTGTTGTTTAGTGACCATACATCCTCCTGGAGGACAGAGGATGTTATTACTATTGTTGTTTAGTGACCATACCTCCTGGAGGACAGAGGATGGTATTACTATTGTTGTTTAGTGACCATACCTCCTCCTGGAGGACAGAGGATGTTATTACTATTGTTGTTTAGTGACCATACCTCCTCCTGGAGGACAGAGGATGGTATTACTATTGTTGTTTAGTGACCATACCTCCTGGAGGACAGAGGATGGTATTACTGTTGTTGTTTAGTGACCATACCTCCTGGAGGACAGAGGATGGTATTACTATTGTTGTTTAGTGACCATACCTCCTCCTGGAGGACAGAGGATGTTATTACTATTGTTGTTTAGTGACCATACATCCTCCTGGAGGACAGAGGATGTTATTACTATTGTTGTTTAGTGACCATACCTCCTGGAGGACAGAGGATGGTATTACTATTGTTGTTTAGTGACCATACCTCCTGGAGGACAGAGGATGGTATTACTATTGTTGTTTAGTGACCATACCTCCTGGAGGACAGAGGATGGTATTACTGTTGTTGTTTAGTGACCATACCTCCTCCTGGAGGACAGAGGATGGTATTACTATTGTTGTTTAGTGACCATACCTCCTGGAGGACAGAGGATGGTATTACTATTGTTGTTTAGTGACCATACCTCCTCCTGGAGGACAGAGGATGGTATTACTATTGTTGTTTAGTGACCATACCTCCTGGAGGACAGAGGATGGTATTACTATTGTTGTTTAGTGACCATACCTCCTCCTGGAGGACAGAGGATGGTATTACTATTGTTGTTTAGTGACCATACCTCCTCCTGGAGGACAGAGGATGTTATTACTATTGTTGTTTAGTGACCATACCTCCTGGAGGACAGAGGATGGTATTACTATTGTTGTTTAGTGACCATACCTCCTCCTGGAGGACAGAGGATGTTATTACTATTGTTGTTTAGTGACCATACCTCCTGGAGGACAGAGGATGGTATTACTATTGTTGTTTAGTGACCATACCTCCTCCTGGAGGACAGAGGATGTTATTACTATTGTTGTTTAGTGACCATACCTCCTGGAGGACAGAGGATGGTATTACTATTGTTGTTTAGTGACCATACCTCCTGGAGGACAGAGGATGGTATTACTATTGTTGTTTAGTGACCATACCTCCTCCTGGAGGACAGAGGATGTTATTACTATTGTTGTTTAGTGACCATACCTCCTGGAGGACAGAGGATGGTATTACTGTTGTTGTTTAGTGACCATACCTCCTGGAGGACAGAGGATGGTATTACTATTGTTGTTTAGTGACCATACCTCCTGGAGGACAGAGGATGGTATTACTATTGTTGTTTAGTGACCATACCTCCTGGAGGACAGAGGATGGTATTACTGTTGTTGTTTAGTGACCATACCTCCTCCTGGAGGACAGAGGATGGTATTACTATTGTTGTTTAGTGACCATACCTCCTGGAGGACAGAGGATGGTATTACTATTGTTGTTTAGTGACCATACCTCCTCCTGGAGGACAGAGGATGTTATTACTATTGTTGTTTAGTGACCATACCTCCTGGAGGACAGAGGATGTTATTACTATTGTTGTTTAGTGACCATACCTCCTCCTGGAGGACAGAGGATGTTATTACTATTGTTGTTTAGTGACCATACCTCCTGGAGGACAGAGGATGGTATTACTATTGTTGTTTAGTGACCATACCTCCTGGAGGACAGAGGATGGTATTACTGTTGTTGTTTAGTGACCATACCTCCTGGAGGACAGAGGATGGTATTACTATTGTTGTTTAGTGACCATACCTCCTGGAGGACAGAGGATGGTATTACTGTTGTTGTTTAGTGACCATACCTCCTCCTGGAGGACAGAGGATGGTATTACTATTGTTGTTTAGTGACCATACCTCCTGGAGGACAGAGGATGGTATTACTATTGTTGTTTAGTGAACATACCTCCTCCTGGAGGACAGAGGATGTTATTACTATTGTTGTTTAGTGACCATACCTCCTGGAGGACAGAGGATGGTATTACTATTGTTGTTTAGTGACCATACCTCCTGGAGGACAGAGGATGGTATTACTATTGTTGTTTAGTGACCATACCTCCTGGAGGACAGAGGATGGTATTACTGTTGTTGTTTAGTGACCATACCTCCTCCTGGAGGACAGAGGATGGTATTACTATTGTTGTTTAGTGACCATACCTCCTGGAGGACAGAGGATGGTATTACTATTGTTGTTTAGTGACCATACCTCCTCCTGGAGGACAGAGGATGTTATTACTATTGTTGTTTAGTGACCATACCTCCTGGAGGACAGAGGATGTTATTACTATTGTTGTTTAGTGACCATACCTCCTGGAGGACAGAGGATGGTATTACTATTGTTGTTTAGTGACCATACCTCCTCCTGGAGGACAGAGGATGTTATTACTATTGTTGTTTAGTGACCATACCTCCTGGAGGACAGAGGATATTATTACTATTCCTTCAACAGTATAATGCTTCACTGATTGGACAAAACATTAGGAACACCTTGCTAATATGGATTTGCACCCCATTTTGCCCCCAGACCAGCTTCAAGTCACCAGGGCATGAACTCTACAAGGTGTTGAAAGCGTTCCACAGGGATGCTGGCCCATGTTGCCCCCAGAACAGCTTCAAGTCACCAGGGCATGAACTCTACAAGGTGTTGAAAGCGTTCCACAGGGATGCTGGCCCATGTTGCCCCCAGTGCAGCTTCAAGTCACCAGGGCATGAACTCTACAAGGTGTTGAAAGCGTTCCACAGGGATGCTGGCCCATGTTGCCCCCAGAACAGCTTCAAGTCACCAGGGCATGAACTCTACAAGGTGTTGAAAGCGTTCCACAGGGATGCTGGCCCATGTTGCCCCCAGAACAGCTTCAAGTCACCAGGGCATGAACTCTACAAGGTGTTGAAAGCGTTCCACAGGGATGCTGGCCCATGTTGCCCCCAGAACAGCTTCAAGTCACCAGGGCATGAACTCTACAAGGTGTTGAAAGCGTTCCACAGGGATGCTGGCCCATGTTGCCCCAGAACAGCTTCAAGTCACCAGGGCATGAACTCTACAAGGTGTTGAAAGCGTTCCACAGGGATGCTGGCCCATGTTGCCCCCAGAACAGCTTCAAGTCACCAGGGCAAGAACTCTACAAGGTGTTGAAAGCGTTCCACAGGGATGCTGGCCCATGTTGCCCCCAGAACAGCTTCAAGTCACCAGGGCATGAACTCTACAAGGTGTTGAAAGCGTTCCACAGGGATGCTGGCCCATGTTGCCCCCAGAACAGCTTCAAGTCACCAGGGCATGAACTCTACAAGGTGTTGAAAGCGTTCCACAGGGATGCTGGCCCATGTTGCCCCCAGAACAGCTTCAAGTCACCAGGGCATGAACTCTACAAGGTGTTGAAAGCGTTCCACAGGGATGCTGGCCCATGTTGCCCCAGAACAGCTTCAAGTCACCAGGGCATGAACTCTACAAGGTGTTGAAAGCGTTCCACAGGGATGCTGGCCCATGTTGCCCCCAGAACAGCTTCAAGTCACCAGGGCATGAACTCTACAAGGTGTTGAAAGCGTTCCACAGGGATGCTGGCCCATGTTGCCCCCAGAACAGCTTCAAGTCACCAGGGCATGAACTCTACAAGGTGTTGAAAGCGTTCCACAGGGATGCTGGCCCATGTTGCCCCCAGAACAGCTTCAAGTCACCAGGGCATGAACTCTACAAGGTGTTGAAAGCGTTCCACAGGGATGCTGGCCCATGTTGCCCCCAGAACAGCTTCAAGTCACCAGGGCATGAACTCTACAAGGTGTTGAAAGCGTTCCACAGGGATGCTGGCCCATGTTGCCCCCAGAACAGCTTCAAGTCACCAGGGCATGAACTCTACAAGGTGTTGAAAGCGTTCCACAGGGATGCTGGCCCATGTTGCCCCCAGAACAGCTTCAAGTCACCAGGGCATGAACTCTACAAGGTGTTGAAAGCGTTCCACAGGGATGCTGGCCCATGTTGCCCCCAGAACAGCTTCAAGTCACCAGGGCATGAACTCTACAAGGTGTTGGAAAGCGTTCCACAGGGATGCTGGCCCATGTTGCCCCCAGAACAGCTTCAAGTCACCAGGGCATGAACTCTACAAGGTGTTGAAAGCGTTCCACAGGGATGCTGGCCCATGTTGCCCCCAGAACAGCTTCAAGTCACCAGGGCATGAACTCTACAAGGTGTTGAAAGCGTTCCACAGGGATGCTGGCCCATGTTGCCCCCAGAACAGCTTCAAGTCACCAGGGCATGAACTCTACAAGGTGTTGAAAGCGTTCCACAGGGATGCTGGCCCATGTTGCCCCCAGAACAGCTTCAAGTCACCAGGGCATGAACTCTACAAGGTGTTGAAAGCGTTCCACAGGGATGCTGGCCCATGTTGACTCCAATGTTTCACACAGTTGTATCAAGTTGGCTGGATGTCCTTTGGTTGGTGGACCATTCTTGATCCACACAGGAAAATGTTGAGCGTGAAAAACCCAGCAGCGTTGCAGTTCTCGACACACACAAACCGGTGCACCCGGCACCTACTACCATAACCCGTTCAAAGGCACTTACATCTGTTGTCTTGCCCATTCACCCTCTGAATGACACACACACACACTATCCGTGTCTCAATTGGCTCAAGTGTATAATCTAATGTTTTGGGAACTCAGTGTACATAATGAGACCAGAATGGAATCTTCTTTCCATTTGATATATGCCCATCTTGATTTCCCAACAGGCATTCAGATAAGCAGTTGTAAACAGGATTTGTCATGGAATTCACCAACGCTGTATTTACAGAAGAAAGGCTACATTAATGTCAGGTTCCAGGCATCTATCAACTCCATCAAATAAAAACCCATTCCACCAAAAACACAACTTGATATAGGATTGTGTAGAATGACTTCAACCCAGCTAATTATCCTGGAAGTGAAGAGTAAACAACTTCAACTGAACCCAATCAGCTGTTTACATCTTGTTCCCAACAAGGCTTTGAAGTCCTGTGATTGGTTCAGTCCTACATTCCATTATAGTTCTGAACCATAACTGAGGACAGAGTTACAGAGACATTACAGCTCCTATAACTGAGGACAGAGTTACAGAGACATTACAGCTCCTATAACTGAGGACAGAGTTACAGAGACATTACAGCTCCTATAACTGAGGACAGAGTTACAGGGACATTACAGCTCCTATAACTGAGGACAGAGTTACAGAGACATTATAGTTCTGAACCATAACTGAGGACAGAGTTACAGAGACATTACAGCTCCTATAACTGAGGACAGAGTTACAGAGACATTACAGCTCCTATAACTGAGGACAGAGTTACAGAGACATTACAGCTCCTATAACTGAGGACAGAGTTACAGGGACATTACAGCTCCTATAACTGAGGACAGAGTTACAGAGACATTATAGTTCTGAACCATAACTGAGGACAGAGTTACAGAGACATTATAGTTCTGAACCATAACTGAGGACAGAGTTACAGAGACATTATAGCTCCTATAACTGAGGACAGAGTTACAGAGACATTATAGCTCCTATAACTGAGGACAGAGTTACAGAGACATTACAGCTCCTATAACTGAGGACAGAGTTACAGAGACATTATAGCTCCTATAACTGAGGACAGAGTTACAGAGACATTATAGCTCCGATAACAGAGGACAGAGTTACAGAGACATTACAGCTCCTATAACTGAGGACAGAGTTACAGAGACATTATAGTTCTGAACCATAACTGAGTACAGAGTTACAGAGACATTATAGCTCCTATAACTGAGGACAGAGTTACAGAGACATTACAGCTCCTATAACTGAGGACAGAGTTACAGAGACATTATAGTTCTGAACCATAACTGAGGACAGAGTTACAGAGACATTATAGCTCCTATAACTGAGGACAGAGTTACAGAGACATTACAGCTCCTATAACTGAGGACAGAGTTACAGAGACATTACAGCTCCTATAACTGAGGACAGAGTTACAGAGACATTATAGCTCCTATAACTGAGGACAGAGTTACAGAGACATTACAGCTCCTA
The DNA here is from genome assembly GCA_030435695.1 of Brachymystax lenok tsinlingensis. Classification (NCBI taxonomy): domain Eukaryota; kingdom Metazoa; phylum Chordata; class Actinopteri; order Salmoniformes; family Salmonidae; genus Brachymystax; species Brachymystax lenok. Next base: position 84,315,509 of record CM059780.1, read on the forward strand.
TAACTGAGGACAGAGTTACAGAGACATTACAGCTCCTATAACTGAGGACAGAGTTACAGAGACATTATACAGTGCATTCCAAAAGTATTCAGACCCCTTTAAGTTGGTACCCTTCTCCAGATCTGTGCCTCGACACAATCCTGTCTCGGAGCTCCCCGGACAATTTCTTCAACCTCATGGCTTGGTTTTTGCTCTGACATGCACTGTCAATTGTGGGACCTTATATAGACAGGTGTGTGCCTTTCCAAATCATGTCCAATCAATTGAATTTACCACAGTTGGACTCCAATCAAGTTGTAGAAACATCTCAAGGATGATCAATGGAAACAGGATGCACTTGAGCTCAATTTTGAGTCTCATAGCAAAGGGTCTGAATACTTATTTAAATAAGGTATTTCTGTTTTTGCTTTGTCATTATGGGGTATTGTGATGTCATTATGGGGTATTGTGATGTCATTATGGGGTATTGTGATGTCATTATGGGGTATTGTGTGTAGATTGATGAGGAAAACATATAATTTAATCCATTTTAGAATAAGGCTGTAACGTAACAAAATGTGGAAAAAAGTCAAGGGATTTGAATATTTTCAGAATATATATATATCAATCACATATTTTAAAATATATTTTCCTTTATTATTTTCCCATAACCCACCCCTCCCCTAAATGGAGTAAACTAAAGGACAACAACATTTAGGCTTCTACTTCCAGCTTATACATACTATATACATTTTACAGACCCAGTATTTTTTACATTAGTTATCTTTTGTTTGTTTTTAGTCCCATCCTTCAGCTCCCCTCAACACCTCCCATCTATCTCTGAACACCATCCAGTCCCATCCTTCAGCTACCCTCAACCCCTCCCATCTATCTCTGAACACCATCCAGTCCCATCCTTCAGCTACCCTCAACCCCTCCCATCTATCTCTGAACACCATCCAGTCCCATCCTTCAGCTACCCTCAACCCCTCCCATCTATCTCCAAACACCATCCAGTCCCATCCTTCAGCTACCCTCAACCCCTCCCATCTATCTCTGAACACCATCCAGTCCCATCCTTCAGCTACCCTCAACCCCTCCCATCTATCTCCAAACACCATCCAGTCCCATCCTTCAGCTACCCTCAACCCCTCCCATCTATCTCTGAACACCATCCAGTCCCATCCTTCAGCTACCCTCAACCCCTCCCATCTATCTCAGACAGACACCTCTACTGTCAGCCCTCTACCCATCCTAACCCAGAGATATTTATCAGTTCAGACAGACACCTCTACTGTCAGCCCTCTACCCACCCTAACCCAGAGATATTTATCAGTTCAGACAGACACCTCTACTGTCAGCCCTCTACCCACCCTAACCCAGAGATATTTATCAGTTCAGACAGACACCTCTACTGTCAGCCCTCTACCCACCCTAACCCAGAGATATTTATCAGTTCAGACAGACACCTCTACTGTCAGCCCTCTACCCACCCTAACCCAGAGATATTTATCAGTTCAGACAGACACCTCTACTGTCAGCCCTCTACCCACCCTAACCCAGAGATATTTATCAGTTCAGACAGACACCTCTACTGTCAGCCCTCTACCCACCCTAACCCAGAGATATTTATCAGTTCAGACAGACACCTCTACTGTCAGCCCTCTACCCACCCTAACCCAGAGATATTTATCAGTTCAGACAGACACCTCTACTGTCAGCCCTCTACCCACCCTAACCCAGAGATATTTATCAGTTCAGACAGACACCTCTACTGTCAGCCCTCTACCCATCAGCTCCAGTTTCATGGTGTTATAGCCTCAGATCAACCTGAAGCCTTGTAGTCGCAGTAGTTGGCAAACAGACGGTAGAAGTTCAGAATGACCACCAGGAAGTTCTTGATGGCGAAGAAGATGAGCATCTGGTGAATGACCTGGAAGTGGAGGATGACGGTGAGGCGGACCACCAGGAAGGGTCCGTCCTGGATGAAGAGGCTCTCCACCATGCCCCAGATATCTGTCCTCAGTCTGGCCAGCAGAGACACACCCTGAGCCCCCTCTGAATATTCATCAGGTCTGGAGGTAGGCGCTGGGGAGAGAAGAGACACTGGTCAACTGGTCATGTGGGATAAGTTGGTGACACTGAAATCCACATCCGTGTCTAAATATCGCCACATGCATACAAAATAACTGAAGAAAATAAAATAAATATTAATATAATTTGCAGTGGGGTCCCAAGAAATTCTGGTGGAAAAATATTGTCATTACCATAATTCCCTGTATAACAGAGCAATAACATTATGGTTACCATAATTCCCTGTATAACAGAGCAATAACATTATGGTTACCATAATTCCCTGTATAACAGAGCAATAACATTATGGTTACCATAATTCCCTGTATAACAGAGCAATAACATTATGGTTACCACAATTCCCTGTATAACAGAGCAATAACATTATGGTTACCATAATTCCCTGTATAACAGAGCAATAACATTATAGTTACCATAATTCCCTGTATAACAGAGCAATAACATTATGGTCACCATAATTCCCTGTATAACAGAGCAATAACATTATGGTTACCATAATTCCTGTATAACAGAGCAATAACATTATGGTTACCATAATTCCCTGTATAACAGAGCAATAACATTATGGTTACCATAATTCCCTGTATAACAGAGCAATAACATTATGGTTACCATAATTCCCTGTATAACAGAGCAATAACATTATGGTTACCATAATTCCCTGTATAACAGAGCAATAACATTATGGTTACCACAATTCCCTGTATAACAGAGCAATAACATTATGGTTACCATAATTCCCTGTATAACAGAGCAATAACATTATAGTTACCATAATTCCCTGTATAACAGAGCAATAACATTATGGTCACCATAATTCCCTGTATAACAGAGCAATAACATTATGGTTACCATAATTCCCTGTATAACAGAGCAATAACATTATGGTTACCATAATTCCCTGTATAACAGAGCAATAACATTATGGTTACCATAAGCATAAGAGCCAGTATAGAAACACACAGTACCTGACAGGTGGAGAGGAAACTGGAACATACTCCACGTCCAGACTGCTAGGATGACGTACACCATACTGGGACTGCTGTCCCTGTAGGAGACATGGTTGAACATTGTTAAGGGTGTGAAGCTGCAGAAACATTCACATTTATGTTTCTCTGCACTGGTACTGTAGCCTGGGTCCAGTTTCTTTCTGTTCCTTATGGAATTGTCATGGTACTGTAGCCTGGGTCCAGTCTGTTTCTGTTCCGTATGGAATTGTCATGGTACTGTAGCCTGGGTCCAGTTTCTTTCTGTTCCTTATGGAATTGTCATGGTACTGTAGCCTGGGGCCAGTCTGTTTCTGTTCCGTATGGAATTGTCATGGTACTGTAGCCTGGGTCCAGTCTGTTTCTGTTCCTTATGGAATTGTCATGGTACTGTAGCCTGGGTCCAGTCTGTTTCTGTTCCTTATGGAATTGGCATGGTACTGTAGCCTGGGTCCAGTCTGTTTCTGTTCCTTATGGAATTGGCATGCCAAGAGTGGAGAAACAGACTGGCACCCAGGCTACATATAATGTCTACTGAGTATCTCTGAGGTTAGGGGTTAGGGGTTAGGGGTCGGGGTTAAGGTACTGACTTGACATCAGACAGTGTCTCTGAGGTTAGGGGTTAGGGGTCGGGGTTAAGGTACTGACTTGACATCAGACAGTATCTCTGAGGTTAGGGGTTAGGGGTTAGGGGTCAGGAGTCAGGGTTAAGGCAATGACTTGACATCAGACAGTATCTCTGAGGTTAGGGGTTAGGGGTTAGGGTTAAGGTAATGACTTGACATCAGACAGTATCTCTGAGGTTAGGGGTTAGGGGTCAGGGGTCAGGGTTAAGGTACTGACTTGACATCAGACAGTATCTCTGGGGTTAGAGGTTAGGGGTTAGGGGTCAGGGTTAAGGTACTGACTTGACATCAGACAGTATCTCTGAGGTTAGGGGTTAGGGGTCAGGGTTAAGGTACTGACTTGACATAAGATAGTATCTCTGAGGTTAGGGGTTACAGGTCAGGGTTTAGGGGTTAGGGACTGACTTGACATCAGACAGTGTCTCTGAGGTGAACTCCAGGATGTCAGCGGCCGTGCCTACGAAGATGAGGAGGAGCTGAGACAGTTCATCCCTGGTCACCCCTCCTCCTCTAGGGAGTAGCCACTTCCCTATGACCAGCAGGATCAACAGCATCTGGTGCAGGGCTAGGATCCAGTCGTTAGCACACACTGATGACAACAGAGATACTGAACCCTGTTGGGCCAACCAGAGAGACACATAGTGGTTAGTATATCTAACTGACTGAATTTATAAAATAGCCTCCAACACTCTACTCAACAAATTGGATGCAGTCTGTCACAGTGCCATACGTTTTTTCACCAAAGCCCCATACACTACCCACCACTGCAACCTGTACGCTGTCGTTGGCTGGCCCTCGCTTCATACTCGTCGCCAAACCCATTGGCTACAGGTAATCTACAAGTCTCTGCTAGGTATATCCTTGTCTTATCTCAGCTCACTGGTCACCATAGCAGCACCAACCCGTAGCACGCACTCCAGCAGGTATATCTCACTGGTCACCCCCAAAGCCAATTCCTCCTTTGGCCGACTTTCCTTCGAGTTCTCTGCTGCCAATGACTGGAACGAACTGCAAAAATCACTGAAGCTGGAGACTCATATCTCCCTCACTAGCTTTAAGCACCAGCTGTCAGAGCAGCTTACCGATCACTGCACCTGTATATAGCCCATCTGTAAATAGCCCAACCAACTACCTCATCCCCTACCGTATTTATTAATTTATCTTGTTCCTTTGCACCCCTGTTTTTCTACATTGCACATTCATCCTCTGCACATCTACCATTCCAGTGTTTAAATGCTATATTTGTCACGACTTCCGCCGAAGTCGGTCCCTCTTGTTCGGGCGGTGTTCGGCGGTCGACGTCACCGGTTTCCTAACCATCACCGCTCCCCTTTTCGTGTGTCTGTTGGTTTTGTCTTGATTGTAACACACCTGTTGTTGATTTTCTCCCCATCACGCCCCTGTTATATTCCTCCCCCTCTTCCCATTGTGCGTGATTGTTATTTTGTTATGTGTTTTTCTCAGTCTGTGTTACTGAGGGCTGGCATTTGTTCTCGTTGTTCTGGGTTGTTTTGTTCGCCCGTTATTCTGATCGTGTTGGTAGTTTGCCACACCAGTGTTTGTTTGCGTTTGGTATGGTGGTCGCACTAAATGACCTTTACAAGCATCTCAACCTCCTGCGCCTCTTTTCACCAACGGAACCACAGCCGTAACAATATTGTAATCACCTCGCCACCATGGCCTATTTATTGCCTTACTTCCCTTATCTTACCTCATTTGCACTCACTGTATATAGACTTATTCTACTGTATTATTGACTGTATGTTTGTTTATTCCATGTGTAACTCTGTGTTGTTGTATGTGTCGAACTGCTTTTGCTTTATCTTGGCCAGGTCGCAGTTGTAAATGAGAACTTGTTCTCAACTTGCCTACCTGTATTATGACATCATATAGAACTACCTGGTTAAATAAAGGTGAAATAAAATAAATAAATAAAATAGGTTATTAATGGCTAGGTAACTCCAACCAGTGTTGTAATTATTAAAGATCAGTATCTCAAAAATCTCCTTAGAAAACATGAATGAATGTTTTCTAAGAGGTTAAGGGAGAGAAGGGGCCCAGTTCAGACCAGGCCAGGGGAGGGTACTACAGCCAGCAGCAGAGTAGGCCAGATGAATAAAAGCCCTGTGTGACTAAGCTTGTAATAGTTTTTATTAAGGGTTGTTGAATTAAAAACCACTTCTGCAGATGTATTTTAGTTATAAAAAGTCCCAGCTCACAATAGAGTCTTTGAGGTGCACCAGCAGCATTACCAAACAAACTGGTGTTAAAGAGACAGCCTCTGTCTAGACAGGCCTGAAGGAAACGCCTGCTGGAATACAAGAAACACTGTGGCTTCTGCCTACCTGGAATAACGTCTCGCTGCCATTGGTGGAATTCCCTCTCAACACGTTTATCAGGTTCTTTATGTTTTCAGATGACTCCAGTTTGTCACACTGAAGATGAACAGACATACAGTACATGAGTTAAATTGATACTATGCTACAGTATGTGTTCTAGACTACAGTATGGACAATAGAAAAGAAACAGCATCATTTCCACACAGTAGATGATTATATTCAGCATCATTTACACACAGTATATGATTACATTCAGCATCATTTACACACAGTATATGATTACATTCAGCATCATTTACACAGAGTACATGATTACATTCAGCATCATTACACACAGTATATGATTACATTCAGCATCATTTACACACAGTATATGATTACATTCAGCATCATTTACACAGAGTACATGAGTACATTCAGCATCATTTACACACAGTATATGATTACATTCAGCATCATTTACACACAGTATATGATTACATTCAGCATCATTTACACAGAGTACATGATTACATTCAGCATCATTTACACACAGTATATGATTACATTCAGCATCATTTACACAGAGTATATGATTACATTCAGCATCATTTACACCGAGTATATGATTACATTCAGCATCATTTACATAGAGTATATGATTACATTCAGCATCATTACACACAGTATATGATTACATTCAGCATCATTTACACACAGTATATGATTACATTCAGCATCATTTACACAGAGTATATGATTACATTCAGCATTATTTACACAGAGTACAGTATATGAGTTCCGCTCATTATGCAAGTTACAAATAAATGTACAACTAAAGTGAAGGAATAAATGAGTAAAAAGCTTAAATAAAACAGAAACTCAAAGTCCTTACCCTGGAATCAATAGCTTTGTTATCTTGATGATGTAACTCTAGAATCCATAGAGATGGAATGATACTGATGAGGAACAGGAATATGGCAGGAGAAAACCTGGAAACATGGAAAGATCAAATGAAAAGGTATTAAAAACAAACATTCCAGGCTACTAAACTCTAAGAAGAAGTCATTTCACAGTTCTAGGTTATTTAGATTTACCATTTATAATCCTGTCCTTTTTTCCTCTTCAGGGTTAAAATCATCTCGACCACCAGAGGAAGATACAGGATCGTCAGGAACCAATAAAGAGCATTATTCTTAACCCAGACCACCCTCCATACTCCTATCAGGGAGATGAGGAGGAATAGGGACCGGGTAACAACCGCACAGATAAACTTCCCTATCATCTTTTTGTCTGGGTCCGAGAAATACTATCCAAATCCAGCCGCCACATCAACGAGGCATGCTTCTAGTCTGCTCGCTTTCAGCCACTTCAACACACGCTTGAAACAGTGGAGAAAGTTTAGGCGCGCCTCCGCTGCCGCTGGCAACATTCTGCGCTTGACGCGCGACATTGCAAAGCAATTAGTTGAGTAAAAGTCAAATTGACATTTTTAAGGAAGTTGCATGCAGGTCGTATTATTATACAGCGCATTCGGAAAGTATTCAGACCCCTTTCTACATTGTGTTACGTCACAGCCTTATTCTAAAATGTATACAATATATTTTCCCCTCAACAATCTACACAAAGCGGAAACAGTTTTTGTTATATATATTTTAGCAAATTACTAAAACATTTAAACAGAAATACCTTATTTACATAAATATTCAGACCCTTTGCTATGAGACTCGAATTTGAGCTCAGGTGCATCCTGTTTCCATTGATCATCCTTGAGATGTTTCTATAACTTGGAGTCCACCTGTGGTAAATTCAATTGATTGGACATGATTTGGAAAGGCACACACCTGTCTATATAAGGTCCTACAGTTGACAGTGCAAGTCAGAGCAAAAACCAAGCCATGAGGTTGAAGGAATTGTCCGTAGAGCTCCATCGAGGCATGTTCACCGAAATTCACAAATAGCGTTATGCGGTAGTGACCTGTGATTATTCACTGTTAAGGGTTTATACACATGACTTCTCCATAACTTTGAACAACATTTTCATGACTCACCATGAAAGACTACATGAGAAAGTAACCATGATTGACACTGGAAGGCTGCTGTGTCTGATGCCATGTAGACCTGCCATCTCATGCTGTTGTGCCCTTGATCAAGGCACTTGACCCCCCACAAATCAAATCACACTTTATTGGTCACATACACATGGTTAGCACATGTTAATGCGAGTATAGCGAAATGCTTGTGCTTCTAGTTCCGACCATGCAGTAGTATCTAACAAGTAATCTAACAATTTCACAACAACTACCTAATACACACAAATCTAAAGGGATGGAATAAGAGTATGTACATATAAATATATGGATGAACGATGACTGAGAGGCATAGGCAAGATGCAATATATACATATGACATGAGTATGTAAGATATGTAAACATTATTAAAGTGACTAGTGATCCATTTATTAAAGTGGCCAATGATTTCGAGTCAGTATGTTGGCAGCAGCCTCTCTGTGTTAGTGTTGGCTGTTTAACAGTCTGATGGCCTTGAGATAGAAGCTGTTTTTCAGTCTCTCGGTCCCAGCTTTGATGCACCTGTACTGACCTCGCCTTCTGGATGATAGCGGGGTGAACAGGCAGTGGATCGGGTGGTTGTTGTCCTTGCTTATATTCTTGACCTTCCTGTGACATCGTGTGCTGTAGGTGTCCTGGAGGGCAGGTAGTTTGCCCCCGGTGATGCGTTGTGCAGACCGCATCCCCCTCTGGAGAGCCTTAACGGTTGTGGGCGGAGCAGTTGCCATACCAGGTGGTGATCCGGCCCTACAGGATGCTCTCAATTGTGCATCTGTAAAAGTTTGTGAGGGTTTTAGGTGACAAGACAAATTTATTCAGCCTCCTGAGGTAGAAGACATGTAATCATAATTGACTGTAGCGCATATAAAGCACCCACAAGCTACCGGGGGCTGAAAACACAATCGTCGCGGGATGAACGAGTGACACCTTTCCGGCCAAAGGCAGTCCATTTAAAAATCATTCCTGCCTCCTTCGCCACTTGCCCTGCAAGTGTATACTCATCAGACGTCATGACACGTCATCAGAAGTGTCCACTTAATTTGAGTGACGTCTGATGAGTATACACTTGCAGGGCAAGTGGCGAAGGAGGCAGGAATGATTTTTAAATGGACTGCCTTTGGCCGGAAAGGTGTCACTCGTTCATCCCGCGACGATTGTGTTTTCAGCCTCCGGTAGCTTGTGGGTGCTTTATATGCGCTACAGTCAATTATGATTACATGTCTTCTACCTTAGGAGGCTGAATAAATTTGTCTTGTCACCTAAAACCCTCACAAACTTTTACAGATGCACAATTGAGAGCATCCTGTAGGGCCGGATCACCACCTGGTATGGCAACTGCCCTAAAGCAAATGAATGTTAGGGCTGAGGGGACAGGGTGTGTCTTTTAAGTGTTTGGAATGTAATGTAAAAGCACAAGATAGATTGAAGCTAGTGTCTTACCTAGTTGAAAATGTTATTACTCCAACCTGGTGAAAGTGAGAAAATTTGACACGTTTTTCATTTTCATAAAAAAACAAACTTTTATATCGAATGAAAAAGCCTTTTTGAGTTACCGGCTTGTTATCATAACTAGAGCTAACCAAACTGTTATTGTAGCCGGTAACTACCGTTCGATATGTTTCCGTGAGTTTAACCGGGCGACACCATGTCATCGCCTTCAACTGGTGGGATCGACCTTTTCTAGTGGAGAAGCAGCTTCTGCCGTTCTTCATACTGTACTTTCATTCACTTTCTGGTTTCATACAGGAGACGGTATGAAAGTGTTTAACCATGTCGATAGAGCACACAGACCGGCCGGGACACTTCGCCATGGTAACGCCGGTGGCCGGGACACTTCGCCATGGTAACGCCGGTGGCCGGGACGCGTCGCCATGGTAACGCTGGTGTCCGGAACACGTCGCCATGGTAACGCCGGTTCGCTGTAACATGTCTGCCAAAGCCAAACAAAGCAACAAGTCCGCGGATAAAAATACAAACAACGACAGAAATGACGTTGCGTCCAAAGTAAGAAGACAATGTTAAAAATCTTATTCATAGTTGTTATTATTTGAAATATTTTCTACATCATTTGTCTGGTTATTTTGGATTATTTAACAAAACTTATCATAACTAGAGCTGACCTCGTTTGGCTAGCTAACCAAACTGTTATCATAACTAGAGCTGACCTAGTTTGGCTAGCTAACCAAACTGTTATCATAACTAGAGCTGACCTAGTTTGGCTAGCAAACCAAACTGTTATGATAACTAGAGCTAACCAAACTGTTATCATAACTAGAGCTGACCTAGTTTGGCTAGCTAACCAAACTGTTATCATAACTAGAGCTGACCTAGTTTGGCTAGCTAACCAAACTGTTATGATAACTAGAGCTAACCAAACTGTTATCATAACTAGAGCTAACCTAGTTTGGCTAGCTAACCAAACTGTTATCATAACTAGAGCTGACCTAGTTTGGCTAGCTAACCAAACTGTTATCATAACTAGAGCTGACCTAGTTTGGCTAGCTAACCAAACTGTTATGATAACTAGAGCTAACCAAACTGTTATCATAACTAGAGCTGACATAGTTTGGCTAGCTAACCAAACTGTTATGATAACTAGAGCTAACCAAACTGTTATCATAACTAGAGCTGACCTAGTTTGGCTAGCTAACCAAACTGTTATCATAACTAGAGCTGACCTAGTTTGGCTAGCTAACCAAACTGTTATCATAACTAGAGCTGACCTAGTTTGGCTAGCAAACCAAACTGTTATGATAACTAGAGCTAACCAAACTGTTATCATAACTAGAGCTGACCTAGTTTGGCTAGCTAACCAAACTGTTATGATAACTAGAGCTAACCAAACTGTTATCATAACTAGAGCTGACCTAGTTTGGCTAGCTAACCAAACTGTTATCATAACTAGAGCTGACCTAGTTTGGCTAGCTAACCAAACTGTTATCATAACTAGAGCTGACCTAGTTTGGCTAGCTAACCAAACTGTTATCATAACTAGAGCTGACCTAGTTTGGCTAGCTAACCAAACTGTTATGATAACTAGAGCTAACCAAACTGTTATCATAACTAGAGCTAACCTAGTTTGGCTAGCTAACCAAACTGTTATCATAACTAGAGCTGACCTAGTTTGGCTAGCTAACCAAACTGTTATCATAACTAGAGCTGACCTAGTTTGGCTAGCTAACCAAACTGTTATGATAACTAGAGCTAACCAAACTGTTATCATAACTAGAGCTGACCTAGTTTGGCTAGCTAACCAAACTGTTATCATAACTAGAGCTAACCTAGTTTGGCTAGCTAACCAAACTGTTATGATAACTAGAGCTAACCAAACTGTTATCATAACTAGAGCTGACCTAGTTTGGCTAGCTAACCAAACTGTTATCATAACTAGAGCTAACCTAGTTTGGCTAGCTAACCAAACTGTTATCATAACTAGAGCTAACCTAGTTTGGCTAGCTAACCAAACTGTTATCATAACTAGAGCTGACCTAGTTTGGCTAGCTAACCAAACTGTTATCATAACTAGAGCTGACCTAGTTTGGCTAGCTAACCAAACTGTTATCATAACTAGAGATGACCTAGTTTGGCTAGCTAACCAAACTGTTATCATAACTAGAGCTGACCTAGTTTGGCTAGCTAACCAAACTGTTATCATAACTAGAGCTAACCTAGTTTGGCTAGCAAACCAAACTGTTATCATAACTAGAGCTGACCTAGTTTGGCTAGCTAACCAAACTGTTATCATAACTAGAGATGACCTAGTTTGGCTAGCTAACCAAACTGTTATCATAACTAGAGCTAACCTAGTTTGGCTAGCTAACCAAACTGTTATGATAACTAGAGCTAACCAAACTGTTATCATAACTAGAGCTAACCTAGTTTGGCTAGCTAACCAAACTGTTATCATAACTAGAGCTAACCTAGTTTGGCTAGCTAACCAAACTGTTATCATAACTAGAGCTGACCTAGTTTGGCTAGCTAACCAAACTGTTATCATAACTAGAGCTGACCTAGTTTGGCTAGCTAACCAAACTGTTATCATAACTAGAGATGACCTAGTTTGGCTAGCTAACCAAACTGTTATCATAACTAGAGCTGACCTAGTTTGGCTAGCTAACCAAACTGTTATCATAACTAGAGCTAACCTAGTTTGGCTAGCAAACCAAACTGTTATCATAACTAGAGCTGACCTAGTTTGGCTAGCTAACCAAACTGTTATCATAACTAGAGATGACCTAGTTTGGCTAGCTAACCAAACTGTTATCATAACTAGAGCTAACCTAGTTTGGCTAGCTAACCAAACTGTTATGATAACTAGAGCTAACCAAACTGTTATCATAACTAGAGCTGACCTAGTTTGGCTAGCTAACCAAACTGTTATCATAACTAGAGCTAACCAAACTGTTATCATAACTAGAGCTAACCTAGTTTGGCTAGCTAACCAAACTGTTATCATAACTAGAGCTGACCTAGTTTGGCTAGCTAACCAAACTGTTATCATAACTAGAGCTAACCTAGTTTGGCTAGCTAACCAAACTGTTATCATAACTAGAGCTAACCTAGTTTGGCTAGCTAACCAAACTGTTATCATAACTAGAGCTGACCTAGTTTGGCTAGCTAACCAAACTGTTATCATAACTAGAGCTGACCTAGTTTGGCTAGCTAACCAAACTGTTATCATAACTAGAGCTAACCTAGTTTGGCTAGCAAACCAAACTGTTATCATAACTAGAGCTAACCTAGTTTGGCTAGCTAACCAAACTGTTATCATAACTAGAGCTGACCTAGTTTGGCTAGCTAACCAAACTGTTATCATAACTAGAGATGACCTAGTTTGGCTAGCTAACCAAACTGTTATCATAACTAGAGCTGACCTAGTTTGGCTAGCTAACCAAACTGTTATCATAACTAGAGATGACCTAGTTTGGCTAGCTAACCAAACTGTTATCATAACTAGAGCTGACCTAGTTTGGCTAGCTAACCAAACTGTTATCATAACTAGAGCTAACCTAGTTTGGCTAGCAAACCAAACTGTTATCATAACTAGAGCTAACCTAGTTTGGCTAGCTAACCAAACTGTTATCATAACTAGAGCTGACCTAGTTTGGCTAGCTAACCAAACTGTTATCATAACTAGAGCTAACCTAGTTTGGCTAGCTAACCAAACTGTTATGATAACTAGAGCTAACCAAACTGTTATCATAACTAGAGCTGACCTAGTTTGGCTAGCTAACCAAACTGTTATCATAACTAGAGCTAACCAAACTGTTATCATAACTAGAGCTAACCTAGTTTGGCTAGCTAACCAAACTGTTATCATAACTAGAGCTGACCTAGTTTGGCTAGCTAACCAAACTGTTATCATAACTAGAGCTAACCTAGTTTGGCTAGCTAACCAAACTGTTATCATAACTAGAGCTAACCTAGTTTGGCTAGCTAACCAAACTGTTATCATAACTAGAGCTGACCTAGTTTGGCTAGCTAACCAAACTGTTATCATAACTAGAGCTGACCTAGTTTGGCTAGCTAACCAAACTGTTATCATAACTAGAGATGACCTAGTTTGGCTAGCTAACCAAACTGTTATCATAACTAGAGCTGACCTAGTTTGGCTAGCTAACCAAACTGTTATCATAACTAGAGCTAACCTAGTTTGGCTAGCAAACCAAACTGTTATCATAACTAGAGCTAACCTAGTTTGGCTAGCTAACCAAACTGTTATCATAACTAGAGCTGACCTAGTTTGGCTAGCTAACCAAACTGTTATCATAACTAGAGATGACCTAGTTTGGCTAGCTAACCAAACTGTTATCATAACTAGAGCTGACCTAGTTTGGCTAGCTAACCAAACTGTTATCATAACTAGAGATGACCTAGTTTGGCTAGCTAACCAAACTGTTATCATAACTAGAGCTGACCTAGTTTGGCTAGCTAACCAAACTGTTATCATAACTAGAGCTAACCTAGTTTGGCTAGCAAACCAAACTGTTATCATAACTAGAGCTAACCTAGTTTGGCTAGCTAACCAAACTGTTATCATAACTAGAGCTGACCTAGTTTGGCTAGCTAACCAAACTCACTTGTGTTCTGAATCCAATGAATCCAGGAAAATTATGCTGAAAAATCCAACCCTCAATGGAAACTTATTTCTCATGAACAAATCAACAGGCTGTTGGGTTTGACAGTGGAACAAGTGCAATGGTAAGTAACAAGGATAGGCCTACTAGCCAGGGTATTTGGAAGTGTTTCATGTACGCTAACCTTTATGTTTTACAACAGCCAGTTTGAAGAAATAGTTGGTTTGAAGAAGTACCAGACATGTCTAAAGGAGGCAGCCCTGTTGGACTACTTTGTCTCTGGCTTCTGGTGGGCCAGGCAGATGAACTACACCTGTCAACAGATCTCATTCATCATGGCTCTACTGCAATTGTTACTGGACAATATCAGGGGTAAGTCATAGGTGTTATAGGTAACAGACAGTATCAAATATATTTTTTTTATCGGTCACATACACGTGGGATGTTATTGCGGGTTTAGTGAAATGCTTGTGCTTCTAGCTCCGACAGTGCAGTAATATCTAACAAGTAATATCTAACAAATTCCACAACATGTACCCAATACACACACATCTAAGTAGGAATGAATTAAGACAATATACAGTTGAAGTCAGAAGTGTACATATACCTTAGCCAATTACATTTCAACTCAGTTTTTCACAATTAATAACATTTAATCCTAGTAAACATTCCCTGCCTTAGGTCAGTTAGGATCACCACTTTATTTTAAGAATGTGAATAGTAGAGAGAATGAATTATTTCATATTTTATTTATTTCATCACATTCCCAGTGGGTCAGACGTTTACATACACTCTATTAGTATTTGGTAGCATTGCCTACAGTAGACAGACTGTAGGCAAGACAGTGTTTCCCAAACCTCTCCGGCCTACCCCCAGCCAGTCCAATTATTTTATGTATTCCAGTACCGACACACCGCTTTAATTTGGTTGCGTAGGCCTATGCTCCTAAATATTTTGCTGTGCAGCCTATCATTGTGATTTGGTAGCATGAATACGGCTTGAGCAGGGATGGGGAAACTTTGATTAGGGTGGGGGGCCATAAAATCTGAACTCATCGTGACGGGCCACGGTGCACACATCGGGCCTGCATACCCACATCTATACCCACACATGCAGACAGCCCTTTTGGGGGCCCTAAGTACAATTTATACCCACACATGCAGACAGCCCTTTTGGGGGCCCTAAGTACAATTTATACCCACACATGCAGACAGCCCTTTTGGGGGCCCTAAGTACAATTTATACCCACACATGCAGACAGCCCTTTTGGGGGCCCTAAGTACAATTTATACCCACACATGCAGACAGCCCTTTTGGGGGCCCTAAGTACAATTTTGTTGGGGTCCCACCCCACCTTGCGAGAATTTTTAAGTGTCCCCCTCTTGACAATGGAGAGAGAAAATGGACGTTTTAGAGTTAACTTCCTCCAATGCTACACAGTTTGCTATGGGATGCAGAGATAACGTCCTCCAATGCTACACAGTTTGCTATGGGATGCAGAGATAACGTCCTCCAATGCTACACAGTTTGCTATGGGATGCAGAGATAACTTCCTCCAATGCTACACAGTTTGCTATGGGATGCAGAGATAACTTCCTCCAATGCTACACAGTTTGCTATGGGATGCAGAGATAACTTCCTCCAATGCTACACAGTTTGCTATGGGATGCAGAGATAACTTCCTCCAATGCTACACAGTTTGCTATGGGATGCAGAGATAACTTCCTCCAATGCTACACAGTTTGCTATGGGATGCAGAGATAACGTCCTCCAATGCTACACAGTTTGCTATGGGATGCAGAGATAACTTCCTCCAATGCTACACAGTTTGCTATGGGATGCAGAGATAACTTCCTCCAATGCTACACAGTTTGCTATGGGATGCAGAGATAACTTCCTCCAATGCTACACAGTTTGCTATGGGATGCAGAGATAATGTTGCGGTTTTGAAGCAAATTTGCTGCAATTCTACACATTTTACCCTGGAACAGAGTCACGGAGAGACGATGTAGCAATTTCATAACTCATTTCATGCAGTTCTACTCATTTTGCCCTTCGTTAGGGGCTGTGTGTTCACCAGCTAATCATCAGGACCTTCATTAGGGGCTGTGTGTTCACCACCTAATCATCAGGACCTTCGTTAGGGGCTGTGTGTTCACCACCTAATCATCAGGACCTTCATTAGGGGCTGTGTGTTCACCAGCTAATCATCAGGACCTTCATTAGGGGCTGTGTGTTCACCACCTAATCATCAGGATCTTCATTAGGGGCTGTGTGTTCACCAGCTAATCATCAGGACCTTCATTAGGGGCTGTGTGTTCACCAGCTAATCATCAGGACCTTCATTAGGGGCTGTGTGTTCACCAGCTAATCATCAGGACCTTCATTAGGGGCTGTGTGTTCACCAGCTAATCATCAGGACCTTCATTAGGGGCTGTGTGTTCACCAGCTAATCATCAGGACCTTCATTAGGGGCTGTGTGTTCACCAGCTAATCATCAGGACCTTCATTAGGGGCTGTGTGTTCACCACCTAATCATCAGGATCTTCATTAGGGGCTGTGTGTTCACCAGCTAATCATCAGGACCTTCATTAGGGGTTGTGTGTTCACCAGCTAATCATCAGGACCTTCATTAGGGGTTGTGTGTTCACCAGCTAATCATCAGGACCTTCATTAGGGGCTGTGTGTTCACCAGCTAATCATCAGGACCTTCATTAGGGGCTGTGTGTTCACCAGCTAATCATCAGGACCTTCATTAGGGGCTGTGTGTTCACCAGCTAATCATCAGGACCTTCATTAGGGGCTGTGTGTTCACCAGCTAATCATCAGGACCTTCATTAGGGGCTGTGTGTTCACCAGCTAATCATCAGGACCTTCATTAGGGGCTGTGTGTTCACCAGCTAATCATCAGGACCTTCATTAGGGGCTGTGTGTTCACCAGCTAATCATCAGGACCTTCATTAGGGGCTGTGTGTTCACCAGCTAATCATCAGGACCTTCATTAGGGGCTGTGTGTTCACCAGCTAATCATCAGGACCTTCATTAGGGGCTGTGTGTTCACCAGCTAATCATCAGGACCTTCATTAGGGGCTGTGTGTTCACCAGCTAATCATCAGGACCTTCATTAGGGGCTGTGTGTTCACCACCTAATCATCAGGATCTTCATTAGGGCTGTGTGTTCACCAGCTAATCATCAGGACCTTCATTAGGGCTGTGTGTTCACCAGCTAATCATCAGGACCTTCATTAGGGGCTGTGTGTTCACCAGCTAATCATCAGGACCTTCATTAGGGGCTGTGTGTTCACCAGCTAATCATCAGGACCTTCATTAGGGCTGTGTGTTCACCAGCTAATCATCAGGACCTTCATTAGGGGTTGTGTGTTCACCAGCTAATCATCAGGACCTTCATTAGGGGCTGTGTGTTCACCAGCTAATCATCAGGACCTTCATTAGGGCTGTGTGTTCACCAGCTAATCATCAGGACCTTCATTAGGGGCTGTGTGTTCACCAGCTAATCATCAGGACCTTCATTAGGGGCTGTGTGTTCACCAGCTAATCATCAGGACCTTCATTAGGGGCTGTGTGTTCACCAGCTAATCATCAGGACCTTCATTAGGGGCTGTGTGTTCACCAGCTAATCATCAGGACCTTCATTAGGGGCTGTGTGTTCACCAGCTAATCATCAGGACCTTCATTAGGGGCTGTGTGTTCACCAGCTAATCATCAGGATCTTCATTAGGGGCTGTGTGTTCACCAGCTAATCATCAGGAACTTCATTAGGGGCTGTGTGTTCACCAGCTAATCATCAGGACCTTCATTAGGGGCTGTGTGTTCACCAGCTAATCATCAGGACCTTCATTAGGGGCTGTGTGTTCACCAGCTAATCATCAGGACCTTCATTAGGGGCTGTGTGTTCACCACCTAATCATCAGGATCTTCATTAGGGGCTGTGTGTTCACCAGCTAATCATCAGGACCTTCATTAGGGATTGTGTGTTCACCAGCTAATCATCAGGACCTTCATTAGGGGCTGTGTGTTCACCAGCTAATCATCAGGACCTTCATTAGGGGCTGTGTGTTCACCAGCTAATCATCAGGACCTTCATTAGGGGCTGTGTGTTCACCAGCTAATCATCAGGACCTTCATTAGGGGCTGTGTGTTCACCAGCTAATCATCAGGACCTTCATTAGGGGCTGTGTGTTCACCAGCTAATCATCAGGACCTTCATTAGGGGCTGTGTGTTCACCAGCTAATCATCAGGACCTTCATTAGGGTCTGTGTGTTCACCAGCTAATCATCAGGACCTTCATTAGGGTCTGTGTGTTCACCAGCTAATCATCAGGACCTTCATTAGGGGCTGTGTGTTCACCAGCTAATCATCAGGACCTTCATTAGGGGCTGTGTGTTCACCAGCTAATCATCAGGACCTTCATTAGGGGCTGTGTGTTCACCAGCTAATCATCAGGACCTTCATTAGGGGCTGTGTGTTCACCAGCTAATCATCAGGACCTTCATTAGGGGCTGTGTGTTCACCAGCTAATCATCAGGACCTTCATTAGGGCTGTGTGTTCACCAGCTAATCATCAGGACCTTCATTAGGGGCTGTGTGTTCACCAGCCAATCATCAGGACCTTCATTAGGGCTGTGTGTTCACCAGCTAATCATCAGGACCTTCATTAGGGGCTGTGTGTTCACCACCTAATCATCAGGATCTTCATTAGGGGCTGTGTGTTCACCAGCTAATCATCAGGACCTTCATTAGGGGTTGTGTGTTCACCAGCTAATCATCAGGACCTTCATTAGGGGCTGTGTGTTCACCAGCTAATCATCAGGACCTTCATTAGGGGCTGTGTGTTCACCAGCTAATCATCAGGACCTTCATTAGGGGCTGTGTGTTCACCAGCTAATCATCAGGACCTTCATTAGGGGCTGTGTGTTCACCACCTAATCATCAGGATCTTCATTAGGGGCTGTGTGTTCACCAGCTAATCATCAGGACCTTCATTAGGGGTTGTGTGTTCACCAGCTAATCATCAGGACCTTCATTAGGGGCTGTGTGTTCACCAGCTAATCATCAGGACCTTCATTAGGGGCTCTGCTAGTTGTGGAATTCATCAATATAGCCATAAGAATCCATCTAGGCGTTTATTACTTCGGTCGCTAGCCGGAGCGGTGCTCTGCCAGAATGTGGACACCACGGAGCCGGCACGAGATACGGCTCGGGAAACGTACCTCAATCCATAAATGGGAGATGGCGCTTTACTCCTAATTATCCCAAAGGAGAAATCGAGAAGATTGGAATACTGCTCGTTTTTTATGAAACTTACATTTTTGTCAGCATGCTAGGCTAGCTAATGCTATATACAATGCCCATTGAATTTCATGAAAATGCAATGCCTAGTGTTGTGGTGAGTATCTACCGAAAGTCTTGTCAAATCTAATGGGTTGCTTTAGCATTAGCTAGCCTAGCATGCTGACGAAAAGGCAATTTCATAAAAAACTAGCAGTATTTCAATCTTCTCGATTTGTCAGTTGGGATAATGGGATAATTAGGGATACAGCGCCATCTCCCATCCCTGGATTAATGTACGTTTTCCTAGCCATATCTCACGCTCCTTGCTGTCCTGATCTTGCTGTCCTGATCTTGCTGTCCTGATCTTGCTGTCCTAATCTTGCTGTCCTAATCTTGCTGTCCTGATCTTGCTGTCCTAATCTTGCTGTCCTAATCTTGCTGTCCTAATCTTGCTGTCCTGATCTTGCTGTCCTAATCTTGCTGTCCTGATCTTGCTGTCCTGATCTTGCTGTCCTGATCTTGCTGTCCTAATCTTGCTGTCCTAATCTTGCTGTCCTGATCTTGCTGTCCTAATCTTGCTGTCCTGATCTTGCTGTCCTAATCTTGCTGTCCTGATCTTGCTGTCCTGATCTTGCTGTCCTGATCTTGCTGTCCTGATCTTGGCACAGCACCGTTCCTGCTAGAGAGAAAAGTATTGAACATCCAGTCAGATTCTTATGGCTGTGGCTAATATCTGTATTCATATTTGTCCTCGATGTCCCAGAGAAGAAGATGCCATTCGGTGATAACCTGAATGAGTTTGCCAAGTTGATATCAGGAACGCGCCAGTCTCCTTCTCCAGAGGTTGACTCACTGTTTGATGCTGAGCAGGCCATATCCATCACTGACTACCTCAAATGCAGGTAGCAAGACTCTTCTCTATTAGCATTTTTTAGTAGTGCCTACGTGATTAATTTCACATTAACACTGACCTTACTTACCTGGTGACAATACATTCAGAGCAGTGAACCTCACACATAGTGGAAGTTGAAGTTCTGATCTGTTGGTTACTCATCTTGGCTCACCTGTTTACTATAGTCTCTTTCAGAACTACCAACTCTATGAGTTTCTCTTCAACCAACCTAGAGAGGAGCTGCTCCTTGGAAAGAAGGTGAGACTGTGTGTGTGCGTGCGTCAGTGCGTCCGTATGTATGTAGAGATTTCCTTAAGGAAGCTAGTGAGTACCTTAGAAGGGCAGTGACCATAAAGAGAGTCCTTTCCTGTCATTGTCCCTAAGAATCAATGTATCTGTCATCTCTGACTAACTCACCATCAGGAGACAATTTATCTGTCATCTCTGACTAACTCACCATCAGGAGACCATTTATCTGTCATCTCTCACTAACTCACCATCAGGAGACCATTTATCTGTCATCTCTCACTAACTCACCATCAGCAGGCCATTTATCTGTCATCTCTCACTAACTCACCATCAGCAGACCATTTATCTGTCATCTCTCACTAACTCACCATCAGGAGACTATTTATCTGTCATCTCTCACTAACTCACCATCAGATCAGCAGACCATTTATCTGTCATCTCTGTCTAACTCATCATCAGCAGACCATATATCTGTCATCTCTCACTAACTCACCATCAGGAGACCATTTATCTGTCATCTCTCACTAACTCACCATCAGCAGGCCATTTATCTGTCATCTCTCACTAACTCACCATCAGCAGACCATTCATCTGTCATCTCTAACTAACTCACCATCAGGAGACCATTTATCTGTCATCTCTGTCTAAATCACCACCATGGGGACCATTTATCTGTCATCTCTGCCTAACTCACCATCAGGAGAAGTCAAACTAGTGGAAGCACTTTACTGTAAATGTTCCGGCCCTATACTGCATGTACTGTGCTGAAACAAAAGTCAATCACAACAATTAACTCTGTTCCTCTCACAACATGTATGGTGCCTATAATAACATTAGATCTCATTATCACAGCATGTATGGAGGCTCTAATAACATCAGATCTCATTATCACAGCATGTATGGAGCCTATAATAACATTAGATCTCATTATCACAGCATGTATGGTGCCTATAATAACATTAGATCTCATTATCACAGCATGTATGGAGCCTATAATAACATTAGATCTCATTATCACAGCATGTATGGTGCCTATAATAACATTAGATCTCATTATCACAGCATGTATGGAGGCTCTAATAACATTAGATCTCATTATCACAGCATGTATGGAGCCTATAATAACATTAGATCTCATTATCACAGCATGTATGGCGCCTATAATAACATTAGATCTCATTATCACAACATGTATGGAGCCTATAATAACATCAGATCTCATTATCACAACATGTATGGAGCCTATAATAACATCAGATCTCATTATCACAAGATGTATGGAGCCTATAATAACATCAGATCTCATTATCACAACATGTATGGAGCCTCTAACAACATCAGATCTCATTATCACAGCATGTATGGAGCCTATAATAACATCAGATCTCATTATCACAGCATGTATGGAGCATATAATAACATCTCATGAAATTGATTTGTTCAACCAGAGATCTCTTCTAGGAGCTGCAACGTTCCAGGATGTGGCATAATAATCTATTTCAACTCATTATTTCCAGACAGAGAGCTGTGGTATAGTGACTCATCCCTGACTGGTTGGAGCTATTATGAATGTGTCTGTTTGATTTCCCATTGATATCTTTACAAGGTCTGTTACGAGTTATATGATCTGTTTCCTGACTATCTGTATTCCAGAGGACCATAGAGGTGATCAGCTCAGCAGACTTTGTAGCTCCGCTGGAAGAAGGCATGAATACTGATGTCTACCTCCACTACATGACTCCTGTTGAACAGCATGAAGAGGTACTGTACTGTACTGTAGGACTACTGATGACTACCTCCACTACATGACTCCTGTTGAACAGCATGAAGAGGTACTGTACTGTACTGTACTGTAGGACTACTGATGACTACCTCCACTACATGACTCCTGTTGAACAGCATGAAGAGGTACTGTACTGTACTGTACTGTAGGACTACTGATGACTACCTCCACTACATGACTCCTGTTGAACAGCATGAAGAGGTACTGTACTGTACTGTACTGTACTGTAGGACTACTGATGTCTACCTCCACTACATGACTCCTGTTGAACAGCATGAAGAGGTACTGTACTGTACTGTACTGTAGGACTACTGATGACTACCTCCACTACATGACTCCTGTTGAACAGCATGAAGAGGTACTGTACTGTACTGTACTGTAGGACTACTGATGTCTACCTCCACTACATGACTCCTGTTGAACAGCATGAAGAGGTACTGTACTGTACTGTACTGTAGGACTACTGATGTCTACCTCCACTACATGACTCCTGTTGAACAGCATGAAGAGGTACTGTACTGTACTGTAGGACTACTGATGTCTACCTCCACTACATGACTCCTGTTGAACAGCATGAAGAGGTACTGTACTGTACTGTACTGTAGGAATACTGATGACTACCTCCACTACATGACTCCTGTTGAACAGCATGAAGAGGTACTGTACTGTACTGTAGGACTACTGATGTCTACCTCCACTACATGACTCCTGTTGAACAGCATGAAGAGGTACTGTACTGTACTGTACTGTACTGTAGGACTACTGATGTCTACCTCCACTACATGACTCCTGTTGAACAGCATGAAGAGGTACTGTACTGTACTGTACTGTAGGACTACTGATGACTACCTCCACTACATGACTCCTGTTGAACAGCATGAAGAGGTACTGTACTGTACTGTACTGTAGGACTACTGATGACTACCTCCACTACATGACTCCTGTTGAACAGCATGAAGAGGTACTGTACTGTACTGTACTGTACTGTAGGACTACTGATGTCTACCTCCACTACATGACTCCTGTTGAACAGCATGAAGAGGTACTGTACTGTACTGTACTGTAGGACTACTGATGTCTACCTCCACTACATGACTCCTGTTGAACAGCATGAAGAGGTACTGTACTGTACTGTAGGACTACTGATGTCTACCTCCACTACATGACTCCTGTTGAACAGCATGAAGAGGTACTGTACTGTACTGTAGGACTACTGATGTCTACCTCCACTACATGACTCCTGTTGAACAGCATGAAGAGGTACTGTACTGTACTGTACTGTAGGACTACTGATGACTACCTCCACTACATGACTCCTGTTGAACAGCATGAAGAGGTACTGTACTGTACTGTACTGTACTGTAGGACTACTGATGTCTACCTCCACTACATGACTCCTGTTGAACAGCATGAAGAGGTACTGTACTGTACTGTACTGTAGGACTACTGATGACTACCTCCACTACATGACTCCTGTTGAACAGCATGAAGAGGTACTGTACTGTACTGTACTGTACTGTAGGACTACTGATGTCTACCTCCACTACATGACTCCTGTTGAACAGCATGAAGAGGTACTGTACTGTACTGTACTGTACTGTAGGACTACTGATGTCTACCTCCACTACATGACTCCTGTTGAACAGCATGAAGAGGTACTGTACTGTACTGTACTGTAGGACTACTGATGACTACCTCCACTACATGACTCCTGTTGAACAGCATGAAGAGGTACTGTACTGTACTGTACTGTAGGACTACTGATGTCTACCTCCACTACATGACTCCTGTTGAACAGCATGAAGAGGTACTGTACTGTACTGTACTGTAGGACTACTGATGACTACCTCCACTACATGACTCCTGTTGAACAGCATGAAGAGGTACTGTACTGTACTGTACTGTAGGACTACTGATGTCTACCTCCACTACATGACTCCTGTTGAACAGCATGAAGAGGTACTGTACTGTACTGTACTGTACTGTAGGACTACTGATGTCTACCTCCACTACATGACTCCTGTTGAACAGCATGAAGAGGTACTGTACTGTACTGTACTGTAGGACTACTGATGTCTACCTCCACTACATGACTCCTGTTGAACAGCATGAAGAGGTACTGTACTGTACTGTACTGTAGGACTACTGATGTCTACCTCCACTACATGACTCCTGTTGAACAGCATGAAGAGGTACTGTACTGTACTGTACTGTAGGACTACTGATGACTACCTCCACTACATGACTCCTGTTGAACAGCATGAAGAGGTACTGTACTGTACTGTACTGTACTGTAGGACTACTGATGACTACCTCCACTACATGACTCCTGTTGAACAGCATGAAGAGGTACTGTACTGTACTGTACTGTACTGTAGGACTACTGATGACTACCTCCACTACATGACTCCTGTTGAACAGCATGAAGAGGTACTGTACTGTACTGTAGGACTACTGATGTCTACCTCCACTACATGACTCCTGTTGAACAGCATGAAGAGGTACTGTACTGTACTGTACTGTAGGACTACTGATGACTACCTCCACTACATGACTCCTGTTGAACAGCATGAAGAAGTACTGTACTGTACTGTACTGTACTGTACTGTAGGACTACTGATGACTACCTCCACTACATGACTCCTGTTGAACAGCATAAAGAGGTACTGTACTGTACTGTACTGTAGGACTACTGATGTCTACCTCCACTACATGACTCCTGTTGAACAGCATGAAGAGGTACTGTACTGTACTGTACTGTAGGACTACTGATGACTACCTCCACTACATGACTCCTGTTGAACAGCATGAAGAGGTACTGTACTGTACTGTAGGACTACTGATGACTACCTCCACTACATGACTCCTGTTGAACAGCATGAAGAGGTACTGTACTGTACTGTACTGTAGGACTACTGATGTCTACCTCCACTACATGACTCCTGTTGAACAGCATAAAGAGGTACTGTACTGTACTGTACTGTAGGACTACTGATGTCTACCTCCACTACATGACTCCTGTTGAACAGCATGAAGAGGTACTGTACTGTACTGTACTGTAGGACTACTGATGACTACCTCCACTACATGACTCCTGTTGAACAGCATGAAGAGGTACTGTACTGTACTGTACTGTAGGACTACTGATGACTACCTCCACTACATGACTCCTGTTGAACAGCATGAAGAGGTACTGTACTGTACTGTACTGTAGGACTACTGATGACTACCTCCACTACATGACTCCTGTTGAACAGCATGAAGAGGTACTGTACTGTACTGTACTGTAGGACTACTGATGTCTACCTCCACTACATGACTCCTGTTGAACAGCATGAAGAGGTACTGTACTGTACTGTACTGTACTGTAGGACTACTGATGTCTACCTCCACTACATGACTCCTGTTGAACAGCATGAAGAGGTACTGTACTGTACTGTACTGTAGGACTACTGATGTCTACCTCCACTACATGACTCCTGTTGAACAGCATGAAGAGGTACTGTACTGTACTGTACTGTAGGACTACTGATGTCTACCTCCACTACATGACTCCTGTTGAACAGCATGAAGAGGTACTGTACTGTACTGTAGGACTACTGATGTCTACCTCCACTACATGACTCCTGTTGAACAGCATGAAGAGGTACTGTACTGTACTGTAGGACTACTGATGTCTACCTCCACTACATGACTCCTGTTGAACAGCATGAAGAGGTACTGTACTGTACTGTACTGTAGGACTACTGATGACTACCTCCACTACATGACTCCTGTTGAACAGCATAAAGAGGTACTGTACTGTACTGTACTGTAGGACTACTGATGTCTACCTCCACTACATGACTCCTGTTGAACAGCATGAAGAGGTACTGTACTGTACTGTACTGTAGGACTACTGATGTCTACCTCCACTACATGACTCCTGTTGAACAGCATGAAGAGGTACTGTACTGTACTGTACTGTAGGACTACTGATGTCTACCTCCACTACATGACTCCTGTTGAACAGCATGAAGAGGTACTGTACTGTACTGTACTGTAGGAATACTGATGACTACCTCCACTACATGACTCCTGTTGAACAGCATGAAGAGGTACTGTACTGTACTGTAGGACTACTGATGTCTACCTCCACTACATGACTCCTGTTGAACAGCATGAAGAAGTACTGTACTGTACTGTACTGTAGGACTACTGATGTCTACCTCCACTACATGACTCCTGTTGAACAGCATAAAGAGGTACTGTACTGTACTGTACTGTACTGTAGGACTACTGATGACTACCTCCACTACATGACTCCTGTTGAACAGCATGAAGAAGTACTGTACTGTACTGTACTGTAGGACTACTGATGTCTACCTCCACTACATGACTCCTGTTGAACAGCATGAAGAGGTACTGTACTGTACTGTACTGTAGGACTACTGATGTCTACCTCCACTACATGACTCCTGTTGAACAGCATGAAGAGGTACTGTACTGTACTGTACTGTAGGACTACTGATGTCTACCTCCACTACATGACTCCTGTTGAACAGCATAAAGAGGTACTGTACTGTACTGTACTGTAGGACTACTGATGTCTACCTCCACTACATGACTCCTGTTGAACAGCATGAAGAGGTACTGTACTGTACTGTACTGTAGGACTACTGATGACTACCTCCACTACATGACTCCTGTTGAACAGCATGAAGAAGTACTGTACTGTACTGTACTGTACTGTACTGTAGGACTACTGATGACTACCTCCACTACATGACTCCTGTTGAACAGCATAAAGAGGTACTGTACTGTACTGTACTGTAGGACTACTGATGACTACCTCCACTACATGACTCCTGTTGAACAGCATGAAGAGGTACTGTACTGTACTGTACTGTAGGACTACTGATGTCTACCTCCACTACATGACTCCTGTTGAACAGCATGAAGAGGTACTGTACTGTACTGTACTGTAGGACTACTGATGTCTACCTCCACTACATGACTCCTGTTGAACAGCATGAAGAGGTACTGTACTGTACTGTACTGTAGGACTACTGATGACTACCTCCACTACATGACTCCTGTTGAACAGCATGAAGAGGTACTGTACTGTACTGTACTGTAGGACTACTGATGACTACCTCCACTACATGACTCCTGTTGAACAGCATGAAGAGGTACTGTACTGTACTGTACTGTAGGACTACTGATGACTACCTCCACTACATGACTCCTGTTGAACAGCATGAAGAGGTACTGTACTGTACTGTACTGTAGGACTACTGATGTCTACCTCCACTACATGACTCCTGTTGAACAGCATGAAGAGGTACTGTACTGTACTGTACTGTAGGACTACTGATGACTACCTCCACTACATGACTCCTGTTGAACAGCATGAAGAGGTACTGTACTGTACTGTACTGTAGGACTACTGATGTCTACCTCCACTACATGACTCCTGTTGAACAGCATGAAGAGGTACTGTACTGTACTGTACTGTAGGACTACTGATGTCTACCTCCACTACATGACTCCTGTTGAACAGCATGAAGAGGTACTGTACTGTACTGTAGGACTACTGATGTCTACCTCCACTACATGACTCCTGTTGAACAGCATGAAGAGGTACTGTACTGTACTGTACTGTAGGAATACTGATGACTACCTCCACTACATGACTCCTGTTGAACAGCATGAAGAGGTACTGTACTGTACTGTACTGTACTGTACTGTAGGACTACTGATGTCTACCTCCACTACATGACTCCTGTTGAACAGCATGAAGAGGTACTGTACTGTACTGTAGGACTACTGATGTCTACCTCCACTACATGACTCCTGTTGAACAGCATGAAGAGGTACTGTACTGTACTGTACTGTAGGACTACTGATGTCTACCTCCACTACATGACTCCTGTTGAACAGCATGAAGAGGTACTGTACTGTACTGTAGGACTACTGATGTCTACCTCCACTACATGACTCCTGTTGAACAGCATGAAGAGGTACTGTACTGTACTGTAGGACTACTGATGACTACCTCCACTACATGACTCCTGTTGAACAGCATAAAGAGGTACTGTACTGTACTGTACTGTAGGACTACTGATGTCTACCTCCACTACATGACTCCTGTTGAACAGCATGAAGAGGTACTGTACTGTACTGTACTGTACTGTACTGTAGGACTACTGATGTCTACCTCCACTACATGACTCCTGTTGAACAGCATAAAGAGGTACTGTACTGTACTGTACTGTAGGACTACTGATGACTACCTCCACTACATGACTCCTGTTGAACAGCATGAAGAGGTACTGTACTGTACTGTACTGTAGGACTACTGATGTCTACCTCCACTACATGACTCCTGTTGAACAGCATAAAGAGGTACTGTACTGTACTGTAATTGACTCTACCATGGGCTCTGCTTAGGTTACTGCTCTCTGCTGATGTTTTAGTATGTGGATTAAAATGAGAAGTAGATAAGTAAATAATACAGATAACATTATTGTATATTATTACTGAGTTAATTAGTATCACTCCTATTCCATGTAAGTGATCATGCTATTTCCCATAAGACCACTGGTGGGCGCTGTCATACTGTTGAAGAACTCTTTACTGAGAACTAAAGCCTGTCTTTATGACTGATCACTGTGTTACTACTAGTAAATACCATACCGCTAGCAGATTGTAGTTAAATACCATACCGCTAGCAGATTGTAGTTAAATACCATACCGCTAGCAGATTGTAGTTAAATACCATACCGCTAGCAGATTGTAGTTAAATACCATACCGCTAGCAGATTGTAGTAAATACCATACCGCTAGCAGATTGTAGTAAATACCATACCGCTAGCAGATTGTAGTAAATACCATACCGCTAGCAGATTGTAGTAAATACCATACCGCTAGCAGATTGTAGTAAATACCATACCGGTAGCAGATTGTAGTAAATACCATACCGCTAGCAGATTGTAGTAAATACCATACCGCTAGCAGATTGTAGTAAATACCATACCGGTAGCAGATTGTAGTAAATACCATACCGCTAGCAGATTGTAGTAAATACCATACCGCTAGCAGATTGTAGTAAATACCATACCGGTAGCAGATTGTAGTTAAATACCATACCGCTAGCAGATTGAAGTAAATACCATACCGGTAGCAGATTGTAGTAAATACCATACCGCTAGCAGATTGTAGTACATACCATACCGGTAGCAGATTGTAGTTAAATACCATACCGGTAGCAGATTGTAGTTAAATACCATACCGGTAGCAGATTGTAGTTAAATACCATACCGCTAGCAGATTGTAGTAAATACCATACCGCTAGCAGATTGTAGTTAAATACCATACCGCTAGCAGATTGTAGTAAATACCATACCGCTAGCAGATTGTAGTTAAATACCATACCGCTAGCAGATTGTAGTTAAATACCATACCGCTAGCAGATTGTAGTAAATACCATACCGGTAGCAGATTGTAGTAAATACCATACCGCTAGCAGATTGTAGTAAATACCATACCGCTAGCAGATTGTAGTAAATACCATACCGCTAGCAGATTGTAGTAAATACCATACCGGTAGCAGATTGTAGTAAATACCATACCGCTAGCAGATTGTAGTAAATACCATACCGGTAGCAGATTGTAGTAAATACCATACCGCTAGCAGATTGTAGTACATACCATACCGGTAGCAGATTGTAGTTAAATACCATACCGGTAGCAGATTGTAGTTAAATACCATACCGCTAGCAGATTGTAGTAAATACCATACCGCTAGCAGATTGTAGTTAAATACCATACCGCTAGCAGATTGTAGTAAATACCATACCGGTAGCAGATTGTAGTTAAATACCATACCGCTAGCAGATTGTAGTAAATACCATACCGGTAGCAGATTGTAGTTAAATACCATACCGCTAGCAGATTGTAGTAAATACCATACCGCTAGCAGATTGTAGTAAATACCATACCGGTAGCAGATTGTAGTAAATACCATACCGCTAGCAGATTGAAGTAAATACCATACCGGTAGCAGATTGTAGTAAATACCATACGCTAGCAGATTGTAGTACATACCATACGGTAGCAGATTGTAGTAAATACCATACCGCTTAGCAGATTGTAGTAAATACCATACCGCTAACGAATTGTAGTAAATACCATACCGCCAGATTGTAGTAAATACCATACGGTAACGGGTGTAGTTAAATACCATACGCTAGCAGATTGAGTAAATACCATACCCGGTAGCAGATTGTAGTAAATACCATACCGCTAGCAGATTGTAGTACATACCATACCGGTAGCAGATTGCAGTTAAATACCATACCGGTAGCAGATTGTAGTTAAATACCATACGGTAGCAGATTGTAGTTAAATACCATACCGCTAGCAGATTGTAGTAAATACCATACCGCTAGCAGATTGTAGTTAAATACCATACCGCTAGCAGATTGTAGTAAATACCATACCGCTAGCAGATTGTAGTTAAATACCATACCGCTAGCAGATTGTAGTTAAATACCATACCGGTAGCAGATTGTAGTAAATACCATACCGCTAGCAGATTGTAGTAAATACCATACCGCTAGCAGATTGTAGTTAAATACCATACCGCTAGCAGATTGTAGTACATACCATACCGCTAGCAGATTGTAGTACATACCATACCGCTAGCAGATTGTAGTACATACCACACCGCTAGCAGATTGTAGTTGTAGCAATATTGATGTTGCACATATTGATGTTACACAGGAAACGGAAGGCAGGGGGCGCTGACGTGAGTAAAGTGCTGGTTGACAACGTGCCTAGTAAAAGTTGCTTAACGTTATATCTTTGTTTGTCGTGATTACAGCACAAAGCATATTGAAACATGGCAGCGGTACTCAAAGAACCTGGATCTCATCGATGTAAATGAAGAATACATCCCAGGCGGCAGTTTGAAAAGTGCCGCGTTTACAGGCTAGTCATCGCGCCGAACGTCAACGTTAGCTAGCTACTGTAGTGACTCAATGCTAAAAAGCTAGCTGGCTATTGGATACAAGTTGTCGTGAGTAGCTAACGTCCCCTTCTACAACTAAATCGCCATGGAAAATGCACTGAAACCTCCGGGCAAAATAGACTTTGATGATTGTAATTTAGCACTTTGACCTGGAAAAGATGGAAAGAGGAATTCAATTTGTACTTGGCTCTTACAATGAGAGAAAAACCTGATGACTACAAAGTGAAGCTACTGTATTATCTCATTGGGGAAAAAGGCAGAGAGATTTGTGAGACCCTGTGTGTGGGCAGTACAAATGACCATCTCTCTGTTGAGAAGTAACTGCAGCACTAGATGCGTTTTGTGATCCCAAGAAAAACAGAAACAATTGAGAGATATAATTTTCATGCAGAAGTCAGGGCCAAGATGAGGGATTTAGACAAATATCTCACTGAATTGAGGACTCTAGTGGCCACCTGCAACTTTGGAGTAATCACAGACTCTCTTATCAGGGACAGGATTGTGTGTGTGGCACGTGTGACCCACACTTAAGCGCTTACTCAGAGAGACGGATCTCAGTTTAGAGAAATGCATACAGATTGGAAGAGCTGCAGAACTGTCCAGACAGAGAGCTAAAGTAATACATGTGCAGGGCCCTGTAGCAGTGCATGCAGTAACACAGAAAGAGAGACCAAGAGGGAGAGGAGACCCTACAGAGGGACAGAGCATTATACAATGCAGATACTGTGGGCGGACACCACGAGAGAAAAAGGAAAAATGCCCTGCATACGGACTAAAATGCAAATCCTGTGGAAAAAACAATCACTTCTCTACAGTTTGCAAAGTGCAGGGGCCAGCAAGAGAAACAGAGTCTGGCAATGGAAAACGCGTCAGCTGACTCAGAAGGCGGTGAGGATGTTCTGTGCATCACACTAGGGCCAAAGTCAGAGAGCATCAACGTGGTGCAGGGAAAACCACAGACCCCAAAGCAGCTCTCTTTGCAACCATGCTGGTCAACAAAAAGTCTGTCAGATTTCAGCTAGATTGTGGTGCTAGTTGTAATGTTATCCTGCAAACCTCATTAAAACCAGTCACCTAGAGCCTGCAGTCAGGTATTGGTGATGTATAACAAGAGTACTCTGGCGCCACTGGGGAAGTGCACACTTAAAGTGATCAATCCACGCAATGAAAAACATGCCGAGTTGAGTTCATCGTAGTCCAGCAAGAATGTGCACAGGCCCATTCTAGGCAGTAAGGCTATCCAGGCAATGGAGTTTATTACTGTGCAGCATCACAACATCCTAGCCATTGAGAAAACAGCGGGATCCTGGACTAAAGAGCAAATCAAACAAGAGTACTCTGATGTATTCCAGGAGATGGATGCTTACCCCGGCAAACTGAGCTGGAAGTGGATGAGCGAGTGGAGCCCGTCCAGCTGCCAAGAGAAGAGTGCCAGTAGCACTGTATAAACCACTCAAAGAGGAGCTCAGTGGTCTAGAAAGAAAGAAGGATGATAAAAGCAGTTGACAAAAGCACAGATTGGATTAGCAGCCTGATCGTAGTGAAGAAACCGTCTGGAAAACTAAGAGTGTGCATTGATCGAAACCTCTCAACAAGGCGCTCAGAGGAGCCATTACCCACTTCCCACTATTGAAGGCGTGCTGCCAGATCTGAACAGAGCAGCGTGTTCTCTGTTTGTGATGTAAAAAGCAGTTTTGGCATGTGGAACTGGAGGAGGAATCCAGCTATCTCACCCACGTTCTCTACTCAATGGGGCTACAGGTGGCTGCGCATGCCAATGGGAATCAGTCGGCCCAGAGATCTTTCAGAGGAAGTTGACCCAGGCAATGGAAGGTCTTCCAGGAGTCAAAATCATTGCAGATGACATCCTGATTGTGGGAGAAGGAGACAATGATGAAGTGGCGACTCTGGACCATGACAAAAACCTGAAAATGCTCATGGACAGATGCAGGAAGCTCAATATCAAGCTGAATCCGGAGAAGCTGCAGCTCAGGCTGAAGGAAATTGCCCTACATTGGCCACCTGCTAACATCAGATGGGTTGAAAAGTGGACCCAGGAAAAGTGACAGCCATCAAACAGATGCCTAGGCCTACAGATGTGCAGGGGGTGCAGCGCTTCCTGGGCATGGTAAACTACCTAGCCAAGTTCTGCAGCCACGCCACGGGCTCTGCGAGCCACTGCGACAGCTAACGCACAGGACTCACTGTGGGAGTGGTCTCTGAGACATGAGCAGGCTTTCAATAAAATCAGGGATACCATTGCACAGGCCCCTGTGCTGAAATACTACAACCCAACAGAGCAGCTTGTACTACAGTGTGATGCTTCAGAGAGTGGGTTAGGAGCAGCCTTGATGCAGGGAGGACAACCAATAGCATACGCCAGCAGAGCACTGACAGAGACAGAAAAAGGGTATGCACAGATAGAAAGGAGCTGCTGGCAGTGGTGTTTGGCATGGAGAGGTTCCACCAATTCACATATGGACGAACTGTGGAAGTGCAGGTCAGATCACAAGCCTCTAGAGAGCATCATGACAAAGCCTCTCCTCAGCGCACCAAAAAGACTACAACGCATGCTCATGAGACTTCAAAACTACGAGGTCAGTCTCCGATACGTTCCTGGAAAACATGTGGTGCTGGCCGACACCCTGAGCAGGGGCGTACCTCACAGAACAAGATAACAGAGGCCCTGTGGAGGTCAGAAGTGGAATCAATCAATATGATACACTACCTCCCTGTGTCAAGCGAGAGACTAAAAGCACATCCAGAGAGCCACTGAGCTGGACCGGAGCTACAGACACTGAAAAATGTGATCCTGCAGGGGGTGGCCTGAAGTGAAAGGACATGTACCCTTGGAAGTAGCCATGTATTTCCACAACAGAGATGAGCTGAGTGTGCAAAATGGAGTTATCTTCAGAGGTGAGCGAGTGGTTGTGCCTACTGCCCTAAGGTCAGAGATAATGCAGAAGAATCCATTCCTCACACATAGGAACAGAGGGATGTCTGAGAAGAGCTCATGAGTGTGTCTACTGGCCAGGCATGAATGCACAGCTGAGAACATACATGGCACAATGTAGCACCTGCACTGCATGGGGTATGAAGCAGCAGAAAGAAGCGTTGAGGCCACCACGAAGCACCAAAGCGTCCCTGGGAAAAATAGGGACTGACCTGTTCCAGTTCAGCGACAGAGACTACATGGTCACAGTTGATTATCTCTCCAACTTCTGGGAAGTGGACCATTTGGAGAACACACAGTCGAAAACAGTCGTTCGAAAACTGAAGAGCGCACTTTGCTCGCTATGGGATACCTGACATCCTTTACTCAGACAATGGTCCCCAGTACTCTTCAGGCGAGTTCCGAAGTTTCAGCAAGGCTTGGGACTTTACACACAAAAGCGTCGTCTCCAGGATACCCGCATAAGTAATGGGAAAGTGGAATCGGCAGTGAAAACAGCCAAGAGACTGATGGCAAAAGCAAAGAGAGCAGGTGCTGACCCATACCTGGCCATGCTGGATCACAGAAATACCCCATCACAAGGGACAGACAGCAGCCCTGCAATGGTGCTCATGGGAAGGCGACAAAGACACTACTTATAATGAGTGAAAATCTTCTGAGACCAGGGATGGCAAACTGTCAGCTGGAGAAGTTCAGGAAAGACAACAGAAACAAGCTAAGTACTACGACAGCTCTGCTAAGAGATCTCACAGGAGCTGCAACAAGATGACAGGGTGAGAGTTCAGCCACTCACAGGACAGAAACAGTGGTGGCAGAGGGCCACAGTAGTCCAGACCTGTGGAGCAAAGGTCCTCTGAGGTGAAGACCGAACAGGGACAAGTCTTCAGGAGGAACAGCGACACCTGAGGAAGAGCAGAGAAATAGAGGAGGATTTCCCCACTGTTGAGGAGCCTGGCACAGAGCCAGTAAACAGAGCACCAAGCGGGCCAAGCAGGGTGCTGAACAAAACCTAGAGGTGAGCGCTGCACCTCAACAAGAAGATCCAAACATCTCAGGTCAAGCACCTCCTGATGTAATCAACACTCCCCACACAAGGTCTGGTAGGGCCATCCGAGACCTATACACCTGAAAGACTTTGTGGGAAGGTAAAAGTAATAATAAGTAATGGACAGTCAGAGACAGTAAACAAGCGTTCAGTTCACATTCCAGTTTATTGTAGACATGGACTACAAGCCAAAGTTAGGTGGAGTCTGCCTTTGTTTATATATAAAAAAAAAAAAAAAAAAAGAGAACATGTAGCAATATTGATGTTGCACATATTGATGTTACACAGGAAGCGGAAGGCAGAAGCTAGCGTGAGTAAAGTGCTGGTTGACAAGCGTGCCTAGTAAAGTTGCTTAACGTTATATCTTTGTTTGTCGTGATTACAACACAAAGCATATTGAAACAGTGTAAATACCATACGCTAGCAGCTTGTAGTTAAATACCATGCCGCTAGCAGATTGTAGTAAATACCATACATATACCGCAGCAGATTGTAGTTAAATACCATACGCTAGCAGATTGTAGTTAAATACCATACGCTAGCAGATTGTAGTTAAATACCATACCACGCTAGCAGCAGATTGTAGAAATACCATACCGCTAGCAGATTGTAGTTAAATACCATACCGCTAGCAGATTGTAGTTAAATACCATACCGCTAGCAGATTGTAGTTAAATACCATACGCTAGCAGATTGTAGTAAATACCATACGCGCTAGATTGTGAAGTTAAATACCATACCGCTAGCAGATTGTAGTAAATACCATACGCTAGCAGATTGTAGTAAATACCATACCGCTAGCAGATTGTAGTAAATACCATACCGCTAGCAGATTGTAGTTAAATACCATACCGCTAGCAGATTGTAGTTAAATACCATACCGCTATCAGATTGTAGTAAATACCATACCGCTAGCAGATTGTAGTTAAATACCATACCGCTAGCAGATTGTAGTAAATACCATACCGCTAGCAGACTGTAGTTAAATACCATACCCGCTAGCAGATTGTAGTAAATACCATACGCTAGCAGATTGTAGTAAATACCATACCGCTAGCAGATTGTAGTTAAATACCATACCGCTAGCAGATTGTAGTTAAATACCATACGCTAGCAGATTGTAGTAAATACCATACCGCTAGCAGATTGTAGTAAATACCATACCGCTAGCAGATTGTAGTAAATACCATACGCTAGCAGATTGTAGTAAATACCATACCGCTAGCAGATTGTAGTTAAATACCATACCGCTAGCAGGATTGTAGTAAATACCATACCGCTAGCAGATTGTAGTAAATACCATGCCGCTAGCAGATTGTAGTTAAATACCATGCCGCTAGCAGATTGTAGTAAATACCATGCCGCTAGCAGATTGTAGTAAATACCATACGCTAGCAGATTGTAGTTAATACCATACCGCTAGCAGATTGTAGTAAATACCATACGCTAGCAGATTGTAGTAAATACCATGCCGCTGGCAGATTGTAGTTAAATACCATACCGCTAGGCAGATTGTAGTAAATACCATACCGCTAGCAGATTGTAGTTAAATACCATACCGCTAGCAGAATGGGTTAAATACCATACCGCTAGCAGATTGTAGTAAATACCATACCGCAGACTGTGAGTTAAATACCATACCGCTGATTGTAGTTAAATACCATACCGCTAGCAGATTGTAGTAAATACCATACCGCTAGCAGATTGTAGTAAATACCATACCGCTAGCAGACTGTAGTTAAATACCATACCGCTAGCAGATTGTAGTTAAATACCATACCGCTAGCAGATTGTAGTTAAATACCATACCGCTAGCAGATTGTAGTAAATACCATACCGCTAGCAGATTGTAGTTAAATACCATACCGCTAGCAGATTGTAGTTAAATACCATACCGCTAGCAGATTGTAGTTAAATACCATACCGCTAGCAGATTGTAGTAAATACCATACCGCTAGCAGATTGTAGTTAAATACCATACCGCTAGCAGATTGTAGTTAAATACCATACCGCTAGCAGATTGTAGTTAAATACCATACCGCTAGCAGATTGTAGTAAATACCATACCGCTAGCAGATTGTAGTAAATACCATACCGCTAGCAGATTGTAGTAAATACCATACCGCTAGCAGATTGTAGTAAATACCATACCGCTAGCAGATTGTAGTAAATACCATACCGCTAGCAGATTGTAGTTAAATACCATACCGCTAGCAGATTGTAGTAAATACCATACCGCTAGCAGATTGTAGTTAAATACCATACCGCTAGCAGATTGTAGTAAATACCATACCGCTAGCAGATTGTAGTTAAATACCATACCGCTAGCAGATTGTAGTTAAATACCATACCGCTAGCAGATTGTAGTTAAATACCATACCGCTAGCAGATTGTAGTAAATACCATACCGCTAGCAGATTGTAGTAAATACCATACCGCTAGCAGATTGTAGTAAATACCATACCGCTAGCAGATTGTAGTAAATACCATACCGCTAGCAGATTGTAGTAAATACCATACCGCTAGCAGATTGTAGTTAAATACCATACCGCTAGCAGATTGTAGTTAAATACCATACCGCTAGCAGATTGTAGTAAATACCACACCGGTGGTGTTCCCCAGGGACAGAGGACCAGCCTGTCTGATAGGTGGTGTTCCCCAGGGACAGAGGACCAGCCTGTCTGATAGGTGGTGTTCCCCAGGGACAGAGGACCAGCCTGTCTGATAGGTGGTGTTCCCCAGGGACAGAGGACCAGCCTGTCTGATAGGTGGTGTTCCCCAGGGACAGAGGACCAGCCTGTCTGATAGGTGGTGTTCCCCAGGGACAGAGGACCAGCCTGTCTGATAGGTGTTGTTCCCCAGGGACAGAGGACCAGCCTGTCTGATAGGTGGTGTTCCCCAGGGACAGAGGACCAGCCTGTCTGATAGGTGGTGTTCCCCAGGGACAGAGGACCAGCCTGTCTGATAGGTGGTGTTCCCCAGGGACAGAGGACCAGCCTGTCTGATAGGTGTTGTTCTACTCCACCAGGGACAGAGGACCAGCCTGTCTGATTGGTGGTGTTCCCCAGGGACAGAGGACCAGCCTGTCTGATAGGTGGTGTTCCCCAGGGACAGAGGACCAGCCTGTCTGATAGGTGGTGTTCCCCAGGGACAGAGGACCAGCCTGTCTGATAGGTGGTGTTCCCCAGGGACAGAGGACCAGCCTGTCTGATAGGTGGTGTTCCCCAGGGACAGAGGACCAGCCTGTCTGATAGGTGGTGTTCCCCAGGGACAGAGGACCAGCCTGTCTGATAGGTGTTGTTCTACTCCACCAGGGACAGAGGACCAGCCTGTCTGATTGGTGGTGTTCCCCAGGGACAGAGGACCAGCCTGTCTGATAGGTGGTGTTCCCCAGGGACAGAGGACCAGCCTGTCTGATAGGTGGTGTTCCCCAGGGACAGAGGACCAGCCTGTCTGATAGGTGGTGTTCCCCAGGGACAGAGGACCAGCCTGTCTGATAGGTGGTGTTCCCCAGGGACAGAGGACCAGCCTGTCTGATAGGTGGTGTTCCCCAGGGACAGAGGACCAGCCTGTCTGATAGGTGGTGTTCCCCAGGGACAGAGGACCAGCCTGTCTGATAGGTGGTGTTCCCCAGGGACAGAGGACCAGCCTGTCTGATAGGTGGTGTTCCCCAGGGACAGAGGACCAGCCTGTCTGATAGGTGGTGTTCCCCAGGGACAGAGGACCAGCCTGTCTGATAGGTGTTGTTCTACTCCACCAGGGACAGAGGACCAGCCTGTCTGATTGGTGGTGTTCCCCAGGGACAGAGGACCAGCCTGTCTGATAGGTGGTGTTCCCCAGGGACAGAGGACCAGCCTGTCTGATAGGTGGTGTTCCCCAGGGACAGAGGACCAGCCTGTCTGATAGGTGGTGTTCCCCAGGGACAGAGGACCAGCCTGTCTGATAGGTGGTGTTCCCCAGGGACAGAGGACCAGCCTGTCTGATAGGTGGTGTTCCCCAGGGACAGAGGACCAGCCTGTCTGATAGGTGTTGTTCTACTCCACCAGGGACAGAGGACCAGCCTGTCTGATTGGTGGTGTTCCCCAGGGACAGAGGACCAGCCTGTCTGATAGGTGGTGTTCCCCAGGGACAGAGGACCAGCCTGTCTGATAGGTGGTGTTCCCCAGGGACAGAGGACCAGCCTGTCTGATAGGTGGTGTTCCCCAGGGACAGAGGACCAGCCTGTCTGATAGGTGGTGTTCCCCAGGGACAGAGGACCAGCCTGTCTGATAGGTGGTGTTCCCAGGGACAGAGGACCAGCCTGTCTGATAGGTGGTGTTCCCCAGGGACAGAGGACCAGCCTGTCTGATAGGTGGTGTTCCCCAGGGACAGAGGACCAGCCTGTCTGATAGGTGGTGTTCCCCAGGGACAGAGGACCAGCCTGTCTGATAGGTGGTGTTCCCCAGGGACAGAGGACCAGCCTGTCTGATAGGTGGTGTTCCCCAGGGACAGAGGACCAGCCTGTCTGATAGGTGGTGTTCCCCAGGGACAGAGGACCAGCCTGTCTGATAGGTGGTGTTCCCCAGGGACAGAGGACCAGCCTGTCTGATAGGTGGTGTTCCCCAGGGACAGAGGACCAGCCTGTCTGATAGGTGGTGTTCCCAGGGACAGAGGACCAGCCTGTCTGATAGGTGGTGTTCCCCAGGGACAGAGGACCAGCCTGTCTGATAGGTGGTGTTCCCCAGGGACAGAGGACCAGCCTGTCTGATAGGTGGTGTTCCCCAGGGACAGAGGACCAGCCTGTCTGATAGGTGGTGTTCCCCAGGGACAGAGGACCAGCCTGTCTGATAGGTGGTGTTCCCCAGGGACAGAGGACCAGCCTGTCTGATAGGTGGTGTTCCCCAGGGACAGAGGACCAGCCTGTCTGATAGGCGGTGTTCCCCAGGGACAGAGGACCAGCCTGTCTGATAGGCGGTGTTCCCCAGGGACAGAGGACCAGCCTGTCTGATAGGTGGTTTTCCCCAGGGACAGAGGACCAGACTGTCTGATAGGTTTTGTTCCCCAGGGACAGAGGACCAGCCTGTCTGATAGGTGGTCTTCTACTTCCCCAGGGACAGAGGACCAGCCTGTCTGATAGGTGGTGTTCCCCAGGGACAGAGGACCAGCCTGTCTGATAGGTGGTGTTCCCCAGGGACAGAGGACCAGCCTGTCTGATAGGTGGTGTTCCCCAGGGACAGAGGACCAGCCTGTCTGATAGGTGGTGTTCCCCAGGGACAGAGGACCAGCCTGTCTGATAGGCGGTGTTCCCCAGGGACAGAGGACCAGCCTGTCTGATAGGCGGTATTCCCCAGGGACAGAGGACCAGCCTGTCTGATAGGTGGTTTTCCCCAGGGACAGAGGACCAGCCTGTCTGATAGGTGTTGTTCCCCAGGGACAGAGGACCAGCCTGTCTGATAGGTGGTCTTCTACTTCCCCAGGGACAGAGGACCAGCCAGGAGGAGGATGGGGAGGTTCCAGGGAAAACAGTTCTGCAGCAGGAGAAGGAGAACACGGCTACAGGGTTTGAAGGATACAACGTTCAGGATGTCAAAGACGTGCTGGGAGACCTGACCAGAGAGATGCTGGGAAACCTACAGGTAGGATTTCATGATGAATCTGAATCCTTTAAAGCTGTTTCTGTATAGTTTCTATTGAGATAAACAACAAGTATGTTCTACTGGCGTTTCATACAGTTGAATTTGATCGTTGTTCCAAACAAAACCCCCCTGTTCCATTCGGAGGTTCTCAGCTGAACTCCAATAACCAGTCCCAATATAACCATGCTGACCTCAGCAGAACAAAAGCTTTGTGATTGTTGTTGGGAGGTTTTCATGTCTTCCACACAAGTTCTCACAAGTTGAATATTTTCTATGTTAAACAGGAAACGCCGGTTTGTATTATACTAATAGCTGTTATGTTATAAAACAGTACAAGTGGTTTTCATTAGGATAGGTCTAAATAGGACAACAGAGACATGTATGGATGTGTTCCAAATGGCACCCTATTCCCTATGTAGTGCACTACAATTGAGTCCTATGGGCCTTGGTTGAATGTAGTGCACTAAATAGTGAATAGGGTGCCAGACGTAATAACACTAGACATGCCTGTGTGATAAAGAGCTGAACAACTGCACTGACTGACTGACATGCTGACTGACTGACATGCTGACTGACTGACTTGCTGACTGACTGACTTGC
Organism: Brachymystax lenok tsinlingensis; assembly: GCA_030435695.1. Classification (NCBI taxonomy): domain Eukaryota; kingdom Metazoa; phylum Chordata; class Actinopteri; order Salmoniformes; family Salmonidae; genus Brachymystax; species Brachymystax lenok. The sequence goes on from CM059780.1 coordinate 84,357,101, forward strand.
TGACTGACTTGCTGACTGACTGACATGCTGACTGACTGACATGCTGACTGACTGACATGCTGACTGACTGACATGCTGACATGCTGACTGACTGACTTGCTGACTGACTGACATGCTGACTGACTGACTGACTGACATGCTGACTGACTGACTGACATGCTGACTGACTGACTTGCTGACTGACTGACTTGCTGGCTGACTGACTGACTGACATGCTGACTGACTGACATGCTGACTGACTGACATGCTGACTGACTTGCTGACTGGCTGACATGCTGACTGACTGACATACGGACTGACTGACATACGGGCTGACTGACATACTGGACGGACTGACATACGGACTGACTGACATACGGACTGACTGACATACTGACTGACTGACTGACTGACATACTGACTGACTGACATACGGACTGACTGACATACGGACTGACATACTGACGGACTGACATACTGACGGACTGACATACGGACGGACTGACATACTGGACGGACTGACATGCTGACTGACTTGCTGACTGACTTGCTGACTGACATGCTGACTGACATGCTGACTGACTGACATACGGACGGACTGACATACGGACGGACTGACATACGGACGGACTGACTTGCTGACTGACATGCTGACTGACATGCTGACTGACATGCTGACTGACTGACATGCTGACTGACATGCTGACTGACTGACATGCTGACTGACTGACATGCTGACTGACATGCTGACTGACTGACTGACGTCCATTGTATTGAGTGTCTCTGCTGTGATACTTCATCCCCAACAGTGTGCAGCATCCTGGTTCTGAATGATCCACCACCACACAACTACAGCTATTTCTAACCGTTCTCTCTCCTCTCTGTCTGCTCAACGTCAATGAGATATTTCACTGCTACATTTGCACTTTTAACAAAAGATCCCATTGATCAGATGATTTAATAGAATGACTCAGTTCCTGTCACAACACAGAGAGATCCATTGTGTGATACGTACTTTCAGCAGCCTCTCTACCTCAATCTCCAGTTGGTAGTGACGGCTTTAACCTTCATGTGGATCGTCTCAGCCAGGCCAAACTCCTGCTCTCTTGTTAAACGATATTTAATAACCCCTTCAGAGGAAAAAATGAAAGTTATGTTCGTAGGCGTTTCAACAGGCATGTGGGTCTCATCATACCTTATATGGTGGAAGTGTTGAAATGATCAAATGTAGGACAAGCTGTGGGTGAGTTCCATAAGTAGGTTGGAACTGTTCCGTTCTCGAGTAAACAGCCCAACATGCAGCCAGAGAAATGCAATCATCTTTTGGATGACAACAACGTTGAAGCACTCGTATTCACCATGTGATAAATAATGAGTAATTATCCAAACTATTATCAATGGCTTTCCTCTTGTGTTGTTACAGGCTGAGTTCACAGAGAAGCTGAGAGTCCAGGAGGAGAGCTTCAGTACCAGACTAGAACCGCTGAAACATTCTGCCTGCAAATAGCTACAATATACCACGTAGTCTATAATATATCCACTATGAACACAATACACCACGTAGTCTATAATATATCCACTATGAACACAATACACCACGTAGTCTATAATATATCCACTATGAACACAATACACCACGTAGTCTATAATATATCCACTATGAACACAATACACCACGTAGTCTATAATATATCCACTATGAACACAATACACCACGTAGTCTATAATATATCCACTATGAACACAATACACCACGTAGTCTATAATATATCCACTATGAACACAATACACCACGTAGTCTATAATATATCCACTATGAACACAATACACCACGTAGTCTATAATATATCCACTATGAACACAATACACCACGTAGTCTATAATATATCCACTATGAACACAATACACCACGTAGTCTATAATATATCCACTATGAACACAATACACCACATAGTCTATAATATATCCACTATGAACACAATACACCACGTAGTCTATAATATATCCACTATGAACACAATACACCACGTAGTCTATAATATATCCACTATGAACACAATACACCACGTAGTCTATAATATATCCACTATGAACACAATACACCACGTAGTCTATAATATATCCACTATGAACACAATACACCACGTAGTCTATAATATATCCACTATGAACACAATACACCACATAGTCTATAATATATCCACTATGAACACAATATACCACATAGTCTATAGTATATCCACTATGAACACAAGCTCAGCTCTGATCTTCTCTGTTCATTTGTCAGCATTATTATGGTGAATATTCCTCCTGAAGGGTTTACTAAATATACAGGATATCAACCAGTCCTCATTACTCTGGTTCTATCCCAAACTGAATGGTTGTATTTGATAAAATGACAGTGGATTGTATTCAGGTTGGCAAATTAACTCATTTTACCAGCCACATTTTTATCAGGAAAAAATATATAAAGAAGTTAAATCACAGACAACCCTGTTACCCCACTTTCAGCCCCGTAGCATTGAGATTCTCTCTTAAAGGGTTAGATAAATCACAGAAAACCCTGTTACCCCACTTTCAGCCCCGTAGCATTGAGATTCTCTCTTAAAGGGTTAGATAAATCACAGAAAACCCTGTTACCCCACTTTCAGCCCCGTAGCATTGAGATGACACACACACATTCACACTCAAATATATATATTTATAGATATATTTTTACATGTGGGCTTTGATAAAACAAATGTAACTGTTCCCAAATGCTCTGTGTGACCACCCGCCAATGAGGCAAGTAAGAATACGCATTCTACCAGCCAATGCCAAAATCTATTAAATCAGAACCACTCTTTAACAGTCAGTGAGCAAGTCACGTTTCTAATTAGGAAGTTTATATAATGTTAACTGGAAGCATTAGCTGACTGAAAGAGCTTCAGCACTGTGGCATCCTGTCGGGCTGTATCACCGCCTGGTACGGCACCTGCACCCCCCTCAACCGCTCTCCAGAGGGTGGTGCCGCATCACCGGGGGCACACTACCTGCCCTCCAGGACACCTACACCACCCACAACCGCAGGGTCTCCAGAGGGTGGTGCCGTCTGCCCAACGCATCACCGGGGGCACACTACCTGCCCTCCAGGACACCTGCACCCCCCTCAACCGCTCTCCAGAGGGTGGTGCCGTCTGCCCAACGCATCACCGGGGGCACACTACCTGCCCTCCAGGACACCTACACCACCCACAACCGCAGAGTCTCCAGAGGGTGGTGCCGTCTGCCCAACGCATCACCGGGGGCACACTACCTGCCCTCCAGGACACCTGCACCACCCGATGCCATAGGAAGGCCAAAAAGATCATCAAGGACAACAACCACCCGAGCCACTGCCTGTTCACCCCGCTATCATCCAGAAGGCGAGGCCAGTACAGGTGCATCAAAGCTGGGACCGAGAGACTGAAAAACAGCTTCCATCTCAAGGCCATCAGACTGTTAAACAGCCATCACTAGCTGGCTACCACCCGGTTACTCAACCCTGCACCTTTAGAGGCTGCTGCCCCATATACATAGACATGGAATCACTGGCTACTTTAATAATGGAACACTGGTCACTTTAATAATGTTTACATACTGCTCCACTCATCTCACATGTATATACTGTATTTTAGTCAATGCCACTCCGACATTGCTCGTCCTAGTATTTATAGATTTCTTATTCCATTCTTTTACTTTTAGATGTGTGTGTATTGTTGTGAATTGTTAGATATTACTGCGCTGTTGGAGCTAGGAACACAAGCATTTCGCTACACCCTCAATAACATCTGCTAAATATGTGTATGGACCAATAACATCTGTTAAATATGTGTATGGACCAATAACATCTGTTAAATATGTGACCAATAACATCTGCTAAATATGTGACCAATAACATCTGCTAAATATGTGTATGGACCAATAACATCTGTTAAATATGTGTATGGACCAATAACATCTGTTAAATATGTGACCAATAACATCTGCTAAATATGTGACCAATAACATCTGTTAAATATGTGTATGGACCAATAACATCTGTTAAATATGTGACCAATAACATCTGCTAAATATGTGTATGGACCAATAACATCTGTTAAATATGTGACCAATAACATCTGCTAAATATGTGTATGGACCAATAACATCTGCTAAATATGTGTATGGACCAATAACATCTGTTAAATATGTGACCAATAACATCTGCTAAATATGTGACCAATAACATCTGTTAAATATGTGTATGGACCAATAACATCTGCTAAATATGTGACCAATAACATCTGCTAAATATGTGACCAATAACATCTGTTAAATATGTGTATGGACCAATAATATCTGTTAAATATGTGACCAATAACATCTGCTAAATATGTGTCCAATAACATCTGTTAAATATGTGACCAATAACATCTGTTAAATATGTGACCAATAACATCTGTTAAATATGTGACCAATAACATCTGTTAAATATGTGTATGGACCAATAACATCTGGTAAATATGTGACCAATAACATCTGCTAAATATGTGTCCAATAACATCTGTTAAATATGTGACCAATAACATCTGTTAAATATGTGACCAATAACATCTGTTAAATATGTGACCAATAACATCTGTTAAATATGTGTATGGACCAATAACATCTGGTAAATATGTGACCAATAACATCTGGTAAATATGTGACCAATAACATCTGCTAAATATGTGACCAATAACATCTGTTAAATATGTGACCAATAACATCTGCTAAATATGTGTATGGACCAATAACATCTGGTAAATATGTGACCAATAACATCTGCTAAATATGTGTATGGACCAATAACATCTGCTAAATATGTGTATGGACCAATAACATCTGTTAAATATGTGACCAATAACATCTGCTAAATATGTGACCAATAACATCTGTTAAATATGTGTATGGACCAATAACATCTGCTAAATATGTGACCAATAACATCTGCTAAATATGTGACCAATAACATCTGTTAAATATGTGTATGGACCAATAATATCTGTTAAATATGTGACCAATAACATCTGCTAAATATGTGTCCAATAACATCTGTTAAATATGTGACCAATAACATCTGTTAAATATGTGACCAATAACATCTGTTAAATATGTGACCAATAACATCTGTTAAATATGTGTATGGACCAATAACATCTGGTAAATATGTGACCAATAACATCTGCTAAATATGTGTCCAATAACATCTGTTAAATATGTGACCAATAACATCTGTTAAATATGTGACCAATAACATCTGTTAAATATGTGACCAATAACATCTGTTAAATATGTGTATGGACCAATAACATCTGGTAAATATGTGACCAATAACATCTGGTAAATATGTGACCAATAACATCTGCTAAATATGTGACCAATAACATCTGCTAAATATGTGACCAATAACATCTGTTAAATATGTGTATGGACCAATAACATCTGGTAAATATGTGACCAATAACATCTGGTAAATATGTGACCAATAACATCTGGTAAATATGTGACCAATAACATCTGCTAAATATGTGTCCAATAACATCTGCTAAATATGTGTCCAATAACATCTGGTAAATATGTGACCAATAACATCTGATAAATATGTGTATGGACCAATAACATCTGGTAAATATGTGACCAATAACATCTGGTAAATATGTGGCCAATAACATCTGGTAAATATGTGGCCAATAACATCTGTTAAATATGTGACCAATAACATCTGGTAAATATGTGGCCAATAACATCTGTTAAATATGTGACCAATAACATCTGTTAAATATGTGACCAATAACATCTGTTAAATATGTGGCCAATAACATCTGCTAAATATGTGACCAATAACATCTGTTAAATATGTGTATGTGACCAATAACATCTGCTAAATATGTGTATGTGACCAATAACATCTGTTAAATATGTGACCAATAACATCTGTTAAATATGTGTATGGACCAATAACATCTGGTAAATATGTGTATGGACCAATAACATCTGGTAAAAATGTGACCAATAACATCTGGTAAATATGTGACCAATAACATCTGCTAAATATGTGACCAATAACATCTGCTAAATATGTGACCAATAACATCTGCTAAATATGTGACCAATAACATCTGTTAAATATGTGTATGGACCAATAACATCTGATAAATATGTGACCAATAACATCTGGTAAATATGTGTATGGACCAATAACATCTGTTAAATATGTGTATGGACCAATAACATCTGCTAAATATGTGTCCAATAACATCTGCTAAATATGTGGCCAATAACATCTGCTAAATATGTGACCAATAACATCTGTTAAATATGTGTATGTGACCAATAACATCTGCTAAATATGTATATGGACCAATAACATCTGCTAAATATGTGTATGGACCAATAACATCTGTTAAATATGTGACCAATAACATCTGCTAAATATGTGACAAATAACATCTGCTAAATATGTGTCCAATAACATCTGTTAAATATGTGACCAATAACATCTGCTAAATATGTGACCAATAACATCTGCTAAATTTGTGTATGGACCAATAACATCTGCTAAATATGTGACCAATAACATCTGCTAAATATGTGTATGGACCAATAACATCTGTTAAATATGTGTATGGACCAATAACATCTGTTAAATATGTGACCAATAACATCTGTTAAATATGTGGCCAATAACATCTGCTAAATATGTGTATGGACCAATAACATCTGCTAAATATGTGACCAATAACATCTGCTAAATATGTGACCAATAACATCTGCTAAATGTGTGTATGGACCAATAACATCGGTTAAATATGTGTATGGACCAATAACATCTGCTAAATATGTGACCAATAACATCTGCTAAATATGTGACCAATAACATCTGCTAAATATGTGTATGGACCAATAACATCTGTTAAATATGTGTATGGACCAATAACATCTGTTAAATATGTGACCAATAACATCTGCTAAATATGTGACCAATAACATCTGTTAAATATGTGTATGGACCAATAACATCTGTTAAATATGTGACCAATAACATCTGCTAAATATGTGTATGGACCAATAACATCTGTTAAATATGTGACCAATAACATCTGCTAAATATGTGACCAATAACATCTGTTAAATATGTGTATGGACCAATAACATCTGCTAAATATGTGACCAATAACATCTGCTAAATATGTGACCAATAACATCTGTTAAATATGTGTATGGACCAATAATATCTGTTAAATATGTGACCAATAACATCTGCTAAATATGTGTCCAATAACATCTGTTAAATATGTGACCAATAACATCTGTTAAATATGTGACCAATAACATCTGTTAAATATGTGACCAATAACATCTGTTAAATATGTGTATGGACCAATAACATCTGGTAAATATGTGACCAATAACATCTGCTAAATATGTGTCCAATAACATCTGTTAAATATGTGACCAATAACATCTGTTAAATATGTGTCCAATAACATCTGTTAAATATGTGACCAATAACATCTGTTAAATATGTGTATGGACCAATAACATCTGGTAAATATGTGACCAATAACATCTGGTAAATATGTGACCAATAACATCTGCTAAATATGTGACCAATAACATCTGCTAAATATGTGACCAATAACATCTGTTAAATATGTGTATGGACCAATAACATCTGGTAAATATGTGACCAATAACATCTGGTAAATATGTGACCAATAACATCTGGTAAATATGTGACCAATAACATCTGCTAAATATGTGTCCAATAACATCTGCTAAATATGTGTCCAATAACATCTGGTAAATATGTGACCAATAACATCTGATAAATATGTGTATGGACCAATAACATCTGGTAAATATGTGACCAATAACATCTGGTAAATATGTGGCCAATAACATCTGTTAAATATGTGACCAATAACATCTGTTAAATATGTGACCAATAACATCTGTTAAATATGTGACCAATAACATCTGTTAAATATGTGGCCAATAACATCTGCTAAATATGTGACCAATAACATCTGTTAAATATGTGTATGTGACCAATAACATCTGCTAAATATGTGTATGTGACCAATAACATCTGTTAAATATGTGACCAATAACATCTGTTAAATATGTGTATGGACCAATAACATCTGGTAAATATGTGTATGGACCAATAACATCTGGTAAAAATGTGACCAATAACATCTGGTAAATATGTGACCAATAACATCTGCTAAATATGTGACCAATAACATCTGCTAAATATGTGACCAATAACATCTGCTAAATATGTGACCAATAACATCTGTTAAATATGTGTATGGACCAATAACATCTGATAAATATGTGACCAATAACATCTGGTAAATATGTGACCAATAACATCTGGTAAATATGTGTCCAATAACATCTGCTAAATATGTGTCCAATAACATCTGCTAAATATGTGGCCAATAACATCTGCTAAATATGTGTATGTGACCAATAACATCTGCTAAATATGTGTGTGTGACCAATAACATCTGTTAAATATGTGACCAATAACATCTGCTAAATATGTGTATGGACCAATAACATCTGTTAAATATGTGACGACAAATAACATCTGTTAAATATGTGTATGGACCAATAACATCTGTTAAATATGTGTATGGACCAATAACATCTGTTAAATATGTGTATGGACCAATAACATCTGCTAAATATGTGTATGGACCAATAACATCTGTTAAATATGTGACCAATAACATCTGCTAAATATGTGACAAATAACATCTGCTAAATATGTATATGGACCAATAACATCTGCTAAATATGTGTATGGACCAATAACATCTGTTAAATATGTGACCAATAACATCTGCTAAATATGTGTATGGACCAATAACATCTGTTAAATATGTGTATGGACCAATAACATCTGCTAAATATGTGTATGGACCAATAACATCTGTTAAATATGTGACCAATAACATCTGCTAAATATGTGACAAATAACATCTGCTAAATATGTATATGGACCAATAACATCTGCTAAATATGTGTATGGACCAATAACATCTGTTAAATATGTGACCAATAACATCTGCTAAATATGTGACAAATAACATCTGCTAAATATGTGTCCAATAACATCTGTTAAATATGTGACCAATAACATCTGCTAAATATGTGACCAATAACATCTGCTAAATATGTGTATGGACCAATAACATCTGCTAAATATGTGACCAATAACATCTGCTAAATATGTGTATGGACCAATAACATCTGTTAAATATGTGTATGGACCAATAACATCTGTTAAATATGTGACCAATAACATCTGTTAAATATGTGGCCAATAACATCTGCTAAATATGTGTATGGACCAATAACATCTGCTAAATGTGTGTATGGACCAATAACATCGGTTAAATATGTGTATGGACCAATAACATCTGCTAAATATGTGACCAATAACATCTGCTAAATATGTGCATGGACCAATAACATCTGCTAAATATGTGACCAATAACATCTGTTAAATATGTGACCAATAACATCTGCTAAATTTGTGTATCGACCAATAACGTCGGTTAAATATGTGTATGGACCAATAACATCGGTTAAATATGTGTATGGACCAATAACATCGGTTAAATAAGTGTATGGACCAATAACATCTGTTAAATATGTGTATGGACCAATAACATCTGTTAAATATGTGGCCAATAACATCTGCTAAATATGTGTATGGACCAATAACATCTGTTAAATATGTGTATGGACCAATAACATCTGCTAAATATGTGTATGGACCAATAACATCTGTTAAATATGTGTATGTGACCAATAACATCTGTTAAATATGTGACCAATAACATCTGCTAAATATGTGTCCAATAACATCTGCTAAATATGTGACCAATAACATCTGATAAATATGTGTATGGACCAATAACATCTGGTAAATATGTGACCAATAACATCTGATAAATATGTGTATGGACCAATAACATCTGGTAAATATGTGACCAATAACATCTGTTAAATATGTGACCAATAACATCTGTTAAATATGTGACCAATAACATCTGTTAAATATGTGGCCAATAACATCTGCTAAATATGTGACCAATAACATCTGTTAAATATGTGTATGTGACCAATAACATCTGCTAAATATGTGTATATGACCAATAACATCTGTTAAATATGTGACCAATAACATCTGTTAAATATGTGTATGGACCAATAACATCTGGTAAATATGTGTATGGACCAATAACATCTGGTAAATATGTGACCAATAACATCTGGTAAATATGTGACCAATAACATCTGCTAAATATGTGACCAATAACATCTGCTAAATATGTGACCAATAACATCTGGTAAATATGTGTCCAATAACATCTGCTAAATATGTGTCCAATAACATCTGCTAAATATGTGGCCAATAACATCTGCTAAATATGTGACCAATAACATCTGTTAAATATGTGTATGTGACCAATAACATCTGCTAAATATGTGTGTGTGACCAATAACATCTGTTAAATATGTGACCAATAACATCTGCTAAATATGTGTATGGACCAATAACATCTGTTAAATATGTGACCAATAACATCTGTTAAATATGTGTATGGACCAATAACATCTGTTAAATATGTGTATGGACCAATAACATCTGCTAAATATGTGTATGGACCAATAACATCTGTTAAATATGTGTATGGACCAATAACATCTGCTAAATATGTGTATGGACCAATAACATCTGTTAAATATGTGACCAATAACATCTGCTAAATATGTGTATGGACCAATAACATCTGTTAAATATGTGACCAATAACATCTGCTAAATATGTGACAAATAACATCTGCTAAATATGTGTCCAATAACATCTGTTAAATATGTGACCAATAACATCTGCTAAATATGTGACCAATAACATCTGCTAAATATGTGTATGGACCAATAACATCTGCTAAATATGTGACCAATAACATCTGCTAAATATGTGTTTGGACCAATAACATCTGTTAAATATGTGTATGGACCAATAACATCTGTTAAATATGTGACCAATAACATCTGTTAAATATGTGGCCAATAACATCTGCTAAATATGTGTATGGACCAATAACATCTGCTAAATATGTGACCAATAACATCTGCTAAATATGTGACCAATAACATCTGCTAAATGTGTGTATGGACCAATAACATCGGTTAAATATGTGTATGGACCAATAACATCTGCTAAATATGTGACCAATAACATCTGCTAAATATGTGTATGGACCAATAACATCTGGTAAATATGTGACCAATAACATCTGTTAAATATGTGACCAATAACATCTGCTAAATTTGTGTATCGACCAATAACGTCGGTTAAATATGTGTATGGACCAATAACATTGGTTAAATATGTGTATGGACCAATAACATCGGTTAAATATGTGTATGGACCAAAAACATCTGTTAAATATGTGTATGGACCAATAACATCTGTTAAATATGTGGCCAATAACATCTGCTAAATATGTGTATGGACCAATAACATCTGTTAAATATGTGTATGGACCAATAACATCTGCTAAATATGTGTATGGACCAATAACATCTGTTAAATATGTGTATGTGACCAATAACATCTGTTAAATATGTGACCAATAACATCTGTTAAATATGTGACCAATAACATCTGCTAAATATGTGTATGTGACCAATAACATCTGTTAAATATGTGGCCAATAACATCTGTTAAATATGTGACCAATAACATCTGTTAAATATGTGACCAATAACATCTGCTAAATATGTGTATGGACCAATAACATCTGTTAAATATGTGTATGGACCAATAACATCTGTTAAATGTGTGTATGTGACCAATAACATCTGTTAAATATGTGACCAATAACATCTGTTAAATATGTGACCAATAACATCTGTTAAATATGTGTATGTGACCAATAACATCTGTTAAATATGTGACCAATAACATCTGTTAAATATGTGACCAATAACATCTGTTAAATATGTGACCAATAACATCTGCTAAATATGTGTATGTGACCAATAACATCTGTTAAATATGTGGCCAATAACATCTGCTAAATATATGACCAATAACATCTGTTAAATATGTGACCAATAACATCTGTTAAATATGTGACCAATAACATCTGTTAAATATGTGACCAATAACATCTGGTAAATATGTGACCAATAACATCTGGTAATTATGTGACCAATAACATCTGTCAAATATGTGACCAATAACATCTGTCAAATATGTGTATGGACCAATAACATCTGTTAAATATGTGACCAATAACATCTGTTAAATATGTGTGTGGACCAATAACATCTGTTAAATATGTGGCCAATAACATCTGCTAAATATGTGACCAATAACATCTGCTAAATATGTGACCAATAACATCTGCTAAATTTGTGACCAATAACATCTGTTAAATATGTGTATGGAGCAATAACATCTGTTAAATATGTGGATGGACCAATAACATCTGTTAAATATGTGGATGGACCAATAACATCTGATAAATATGTGGAAGGACCAATAACATCTGTTAAATATGTGGATGGACCAATAACATCTGATAAATATGTGGATGGACCAATAACATCTGATAAATATGTGGATGTGACCGATGACATTTTATTTGGTTTTGATTTGAACCTGAGTAGCTGAGTGGCTATATCCAGACATCCATTATTGAAGCTGAATAGTACCTTGCCGCTGCGTTGGAACGAGTCACTTAATCGACCTGAAACAACTAGAACTACTCACTGCTGTAGATGAAAAAGAATGCTGACAATGGTTCTATTAACTTATTTATCTATATGGTGTTATTTCTGTCTTCTGTAGTGTTTTGTCCCAGCAGATGAGATCGTCTGTCTGTCTGTCTGTCTGACACTGAGGCTGTTCCTCTCTGGCTCCTCTATCTGTCACTGAGCCTGCGCCCCAAATGGCACCCTATTCCCTATATAGTGCACTACTGTTGACCAGAGCCCTATTCCCTTTATAGTGCACTACTGTTGACCAGAGCCCTATTTCCTATATAGAACACTACTGTTGACCAGAGCCCTATATAGTGCACGACTGTTGACCAGAGCCCTATTCCCTATATAGTGCCCTACTGTTGACCAGAGCCCTATTCCCTATATAGTGTACGACTGTTGGCCAGAGCCCTATTCCCTATATAGAACACTACTGTTGACCAGAGCCCTATTCCCTATATAGTGCCCTACTGTTGACCAAGGCCCTATTCCCTATATAGAACACTACTGTTGACCAGAGCCCTATTCCCTATATAGTGTACGACTGTTGGCCAGAGCCCTATTCCCTATTTAGTGCACGACTGTTGACCAGAGCCCTATTCCCTTTATAGTGCACTACTTTTGACAAAGGCCCTAAGCTCAACAGTAGTGCACTATATTAAATAGGGTGCAGTTTGGGACGCAGACTGAGACGTTATCTGGTGTTACGTCATTTTCTTTATTTCATGTTCACATCTGTTTTATTTTACTTAAAAAATGTGTCTCATCTCCCAAAATGTTATTTAGCTTCCAAGTCATCATAGAGAGTCGTGTCCTATACTCCTATAAAAGCTGTAGACTTCAGGTACTCAACAACAAGGTCTGATGTCATTACTACTGAAACAGGACCCAGGTGGTAAAGATCCACAAGGTCTGATGTCATTACTACTGAAACAGGACCCAGGTGGTAAAGATCCACAAGGTCTGATTTCATTACTACTGAAACAGGACCCAGGTGGTAAAGATCCACAAGGTCTGATTTCATTACTACTGAAACAGGACCCAGGTGGTAAAGATCCACAAGGTCTGATTTCATTACTACTGAAACAGGACCCAGGTGGTAAAGATCCACAAGGTCTGATGTCATTACTACTGAAACAGGACCCAGGTGGTGAAGATCCACAAGGTCTGATGTCATTACCACTGAAACAGGACCCAGGTGGTAAAGATCCACAAGGTCTGATTTCATTACTACTGAAACAGGACCCAGGTGGTAAAGATCCACAAGGTCTGATTTCATTACTACTGAAACAGGACCCAGGTGGTAAAGATCCACAAGGTCTGATTTCATTACTACTGAAACAGGACCCAGGTGGTAAAGATCCACAAGGTCTGATTTCATTACTACTGAAACAGGACCCAGGTGGTAAAGATCCACAAGGTCTGATTTCATTACTACTGAAACAGGACCCAGGTGGTAAAGATCCACAAGGTCTGATGTCATTACTACTGAAACAGGACCCAGGTGGTAAAGATCCACAAGGTCTGATTTCATTACTACTGAAACAGGACCCAGGTGGTAAAGATCCACAAGGTCTGATGTCATTACTACTGAAATAGGACCCAGGTGGTAAAGATCCACAAGGTCTGATTTCATTACTACTGAAACAGGACCCAGGTGGTAAAGATCCACAAGGTCTGATTTCATTACTACTGAAACAGGACCCAGGTGGTAAAGATCCACAAGGTCTGATTTCATTACTACTGAAACAGGACCCAGGTGGTAAAGATCCAGAAGGTCTGATTTCATTACTACTGAAACAGGACCCAGGTGGTAAAGATCCACAAGGTCTGATTTCATTACTACTGAAACAGGACCCAGGTGGTAAAGATCCACAAGGTCTGATTTCATTACTACTGAAACAGGACCCAGGTGGTAAAGATCCACAAGTTCTGATGTCATTACTACTGAAACAGGACCCAGGTGGTAAAGATCCACAAGGTCTGATTTCATTACTACTGAAACAGGACCCAGGTGGTAAAGATCCACAAGGTCTGATGTCATTACTACTGAAACAGGACCCAGGTGGTAAGTATGAAGATCCAGTCCATAAAACAAATTGTGGAGGCCTCTTACACTTCAATGTTGTGATGTGAAAATGCTGGTGAAATGCAGAGCACATAGAATAAAAAAGGTTTGACCAGATATTGTTCATCCTGATCAGACAGGTTTTTTACATGGACGATATATTAGAGATAATATACTACAATCACTGGAACCAACTGGACATCATGAAACATAGAAAATACCAGGCCTGGTACAGCAGATTGTTAAAAGGCGTTTTGATAAAGTACAACTAAAATGTACAGTCCCTTCAGAAGGTATTCAGACCCCTTGACCTTTCCCACATTTTGTTACGTTACAGCCTTATTCTACAATGGATTACATGTTTTTTTCCCCTCATCAATCTACACAAAATACCCCATAATGACATCACAATACCCCATAATGACATCACAATATCCCATAATGACAAAGCAAAAACAGGTTTTTAGAAATTTTACAAAAATGTATAAAAAGAAAAAACTTAAATATTTACATAAGTACAGACCCGTTACTCAGTACTTTGTTGAAGCGTTTTTACCCCATCATTACAGCCTCGAGTCTTGGGTATGATGCTAAAACACCTGTATTTGGGGAGTTTCTCCCATGTCTTCTCTGCAGATCCTCTCAAGCTCTGTCAGGTTGGATGGGGAGCGTCGCTGCACAGCTATTTTCGGGTCTCTCCAGAGATGTTTGATCGTCCGGGCTCTGGCTGGGCCACTTAAGGACATTCAGAGACATTCAGCCACTCCTGTGTTGTCTTGGCTGTGTGCTTAGGGTCATTGTCCCGTTAGAAGTTGAACCTTCTCCCCAGTCTGAGGTCCTGAGTGCTCTGGAGCAAGTTTCATCAAGGATCTCTCTGTACTTTGCTCCGTTCATCTTTCCCTCGATCCTGACTAGTCTCCCAGTCCCTGCCGCTGAAAATCATCCTCACAGCATGATGCTGCCACCACCATGCTAATGCTTGTGACGCTTGGCATTCAGGCCAAATAGTTCAATCTTGGTTTCATCAGACCAGAGAATCTTGTTTCTCATGGTCTGAGAGCCCTTTAGGTGCCTTTTGGCAAACTCCATGCGGGCTGTCATGTGCCTTTTACTGAGCAGTGGCTTCCGTCTGGCCACTCTACCATAAAGGCCTGATTAGTTTAGTGCTGCAGAGATGGTTGTCCTTCTGGAAGGTTCTCCCATCTCTGGAGCTCTGTCAGAGTGACCATCGGGTTCTTGGTCACCTGCCTGACCAAGGCCCTTCTCTCCCGATTGCTCAGTTTGGCTGGATGGCCAGCTCTAGGAAGAGTCTTGGTGGTTCCAAACTTCTTCCATTTATTCAGAATGATGGAGGCCCCTGTGTTCTTGGGGACCTTCAATGCCGCAGACATTTTTTTTGTACCCTTCCTCAGATCTGTGCCTCGACACAATCCTGTCTCTGAGCTCTACGGACAATTCCTTCGACCTCATGGCTTGGTTTTTGCTCTGACATTGCACTGTCAACTGTAGGACCTTATATAGACAGGTGTGTGCCTTTCCAAATAATGTCCAATCAATTTAACTTCTTAGGGCTATGGTCCCATTTTCAGAATTTCCGCCTGTCTGACGTGCCCAAAATAAACTCCTTGTTACTCAGGCCCAGAAGCTAGGATATGCATATAATTGGTAGCATTGGATAGAAAACACTCTAAAATAATGTCTGTGAGAATAACAGAACTGATATAGCAGGTGAAAACCAGAAGAATTTCTGTCCGGAATTATTATTTGATTTGATTTGCCCTCACTTCCAATGGCTGTCTGTGGAATTTTCTGTAAAATAGGACCCAGATTGCAGTACCTATGGCTTCCACTAGATGTCAACAGTCTTTAGACAAGGTTTGAAGTGTTTACCATGAAAAACAGCCGTTCAGAAGAGGAATATGTAAGAGGATGGAGTGATTTCTGTCTGGCGCAAGGGACCCGGGAGCGCGCACCTCGGTATTTTCCTTTTCTATCGTTTAGGATATTATCCGTGTGAAATATAATAGTTAATTTACATAGAATTGTACCTAAGGATACATTATAAATGATGTTTGATTTGTTTGGGCAAAGTTGATAGGTATAATTTGAACACTTTCTCTTCCCTGTACAATGGGCGAGTCGACGGTGGATTTTCTGAACATAACGCCAACCAAACTGAGATTTATGGATATAAACAATGACTTTTTCTAACAAAAGAAACATGAATTGTCTTGCTTGGACACTTCGGATTGCCCTCAGCAGAAGATCATCAAAGGTAAGCGATTTATTTTAGCTCTTTTTATGTGTTTTGTGAGACCCGCGCCTGTTATGAATTTATGCTCATGCAGAAAATATGTGAGGTGCTGTCCTCAAACAATCAAATGTTGTGCTTTCGCCATAAAGCCTTTTTGGAATCTAACAACGCTGTTAGATTAACAAGACTCTAATCTTTGTAACCGTATGCAACACTTGTATTTCCATGGATGTTAAATATTACGAAATTTTATATTTCTCTGGATCCGTAAGAGGTTTTAATTGACCACAGGTGGACTCCAATCAAGTTGTAGAAACATCTCAAGGATGATCAATGGAAACAGGATGCACCTGAACTCAATTTCGAGTCTCATAGCAAAGGATCTAAATACTTATTTAAATAAGGTATTTCTGTTTTTGCTTTGTCATTATGGGGTATTTTGTGTAGATTGATGAGAAAACAATTCATTTAATCCATTTTAGAATAAGACTAACGTAACAAAACGTCAAAAAAGTCAAGGGATTTGAGTATTTTCCGAATGCAGTGTAAATGCCTGGATTACTTTAATTTCGATGATTCTCTTATACAAAGGGTTAAAGTTATGTACAGCAACCCAAGGTGTAAAATAGTAAATAATGTTTACTTCTCTTAAAGTATTCCGCTTATTAAGAGGAGTTCAACAAGGTTGTCTGTCTCCATGTCTATTTATTATGGCCATCGAATTGCTAGCTGTTGATTCAACACCAACATCAAGTGGCTGCAAATCCAGGGTTTGAAAACTAAAGTGTTTTCTTAAGTCAGCAACCTGGATCCCTGCACAGTCTCATTGAAGATCTTGATCACTTTTCTAGCCTCTCTGGACTAAAACCTAATTATGACAACTAATGGCCCTATCACAGTTGACTGACTTACTAATGGTCTTATTCCAGTTGACTGACTTACTAATGGTCCTATCACAGTTGACTGACTTACTAATGGTCCTATCACAGTTGACTGACTTACTAATGAACCTATCACAGTTGACTGACTGACTAATGGTCCTATCACAGTTGACTGACTTACTAATGGCCCTATCACAGTTGACTGACTGACTAATGGTCTTATCACAGTTGACTGACTTACTAATGGTCCTATCACAGTTGACTGACTTACTAATGAACCTATCACAGTTGACTGACTTACTAATGAACCTATCACAGTTGACTGACTTACTAATGGTCCTATCACAGTTGACTGACTTACTAATAATCCTATCACAGTTGACTGACTGACTAATGGTCCTATCACAGTTGACTGACTTACTAATGAACCTATCACAGTTGACTGACTTACTAATGGCACTGCCTACTCCAGATGACTTGTTTTTAAATCATATGAGCAAAAAATATTTCACTTTATTTGAAATGCTGAGCCAGACAAAATTAAACGTCCCTATTAATATAATGAATAGGAGTTTGGGGCTAAAATGATTGAATATTACAGCTTTAAACCTCTCACTATAAGCTTCACTCAGACATAAACTATACTTATACCAAAATGGATCTCCAGCAGATTATTAAGAAAGACTCATCCTTTGTAAAAAAAAATATACAGATTACAACCACTAATTTCCGACTAATTGAAAATGAAATGTTGTTTAAAGTATCGCCCTTTCTTAAACAAGCCGTACAAAGCTGGTTCAATTTCAGTTTTATT
Organism: Brachymystax lenok tsinlingensis; assembly: GCA_030435695.1. NCBI lineage: Eukaryota > Metazoa > Chordata > Actinopteri > Salmoniformes > Salmonidae > Brachymystax > Brachymystax lenok. Next base: position 84,375,940 of record CM059780.1, read on the forward strand.
CTCCGGAAAAGACAGAACAAATATTATGGTTAAACTCAAATATACTGATTCATAAAAAACATCATTTATGAAAAAACCCCGATCTACACCTGTTGTATTCAGCATTTCACTGTAAGGTCTACACCTGTTGTATTCAGCATTTCACTATAAGGTCTACACCTGTTGTATTCAGCATTTCACTGTAAGGTCTACACCTGTTGTATTCAGCATTTCACTGTGAGGTCTACACTTGTTGTATTCAGCATCTCACTGTAAGGTCTACACCTGTTGTATTCAGCATTTCACTGTAAGGTCTACACCTGTTGTATTCAGCATTTCACTGTGAGGTCTACACCTGTTGTATTCAGCATTTCACTGTGAGGTCTACACCTGTTGTATTCAGCATTTCACTGTAAGGTCTACACCTGTTGTATTCAGCATTTCACTGTAAGGTCTACACTTGTTGTATTCAGCATTTCACGATAAGGTCTACACCTGTTGTATTGGGCACATGTGTCTAATAAACATTTATTTGATCATATCATGTTTACCTCTGCAAATATCAGAAGATATCATGTTTACCTCCTCAGCTGATATCATGTTTACCCCCTCAGCAGATATCATGTTTACCTCCTCGGCAGATATCATGTTTACCTCCTCAGCAGATATCATGTTTACCTCATCAGCAGATATCATGGTTACCTCCTCAGCAGATATCATGGTTACCTCCTCGGCAGATATCATGGTTACCTCCTCAGCAGATATCATGGTTACCTCGTCAGCTGATATCATGTTTACCCCTTCAGAAGATCTCATGTTTACCTCCTCAGCAGATATCATGGTTACCTCCTCAGCAGATATCATGTTTACCTCCTCAGCAGATATCATGGTTACCTCCTCAGCTGATATCATGTTTACCCCCTCAGCAGATATCATGTTTACCTCCTCGGCAGATATCATGTTTACCTCCTCAGCAGATATCATGTTTACCTCATCAGCAGATATCATGGTTACCTCCTCAGCAGATATCATGGTTACCTCCTCGGCAGATATCATGGTTACCTCCTCAGCAGATATCATGGTTACCTCGTCAGCTGATATCATGTTTACCCCTTCAGAAGATCTCATGTTTACCTCCTCAGCAGATATCATGGTTACCTCCTCAGCAGATATCATGTTTACCTCCTCAGCAGATATCATGGTTACCTCCTCAGCAGATATCATGTTTACCCCCTCAGCAGATATCATGTTTACCTCCTCAGCAGATATCATGTTTACCTCCTCAGCAGATATCATGTTTACCTCCTCAGCAGATATCAGGTTTACCTCATCAGCAGATATCATGTTTACCTCCTCAGCAGATATCATGTTTACCTCCTCAGCAGATATCATGTTTACCTCCTCAGCAGATATCATGTTTACCTCCTCAGCAGATATCATGTTTACCTCCTCAGCAGATATCATGTTTACCTCCTCAGCAGATATCATGGTTACCTCCTCAGCAGATATCATGTTTACCTCCTCAGCAGATATCAGGTTTACCTCCTCAGCAGATATCATGGTTACCTCCTCAGCAGATAGCATGTTTACCTCCTCAGCAGATATCATGTTTACCTCCTCAGCAGATATCATGTTTACCTCCTCAGCAGATATCAGGTTTACCTCCTCAGCAGATATCATGTGTACCTCCTCAGCAGATATCATGGTTACCTCCTCAGCAGATATCATGTTTACCTCCTCAGCAGATATCAGGTTTACCTCCTCAGCAGATATCATGTTTACCTCCTCAGCAGATATCAGGTTTACCTCCTCAGCAGATATCATGTTTACCTCCTCAGCAGATATCAGGTTTACCTCCTCAGCAGATATCATGTTTACCTCCTCAGCAGATATCAGGTTTACCTCCTCAGCAGATATCATGTTTACCTCCTCAGCAGATATCAGGTTTACCTCCTCAGCAGATATCATGGTTACCTGAGGAATAAAACCCATACAGCTTTAGAAGTCATTACTGCTCTACACTTGACATACCTTGATGTGGATGGATGTCATTAAAGAACAACAAACTGAAAGTTGCAGTTTGATGAATACTATGTCAAACATTATCTAATTAACTGAGTTACAACATCCACCCCAGTCAGGGACTTATTTATTCCCCATTGTGGGTTTGATTGAATGGCACCTGGGCCATTCACGAAGCCAGATGTTGAATTTTCTTTTAAGCTGGAAGCTATGAGGCTTTGGGTTTAGGATGCATGAGTGCCCTCTGCCTCTTGGCTCTCTCCACACATTCCCTAATTACCATGTCATTCTTGAGCTTGTTTTCATTGCAAAATATTGGAATGCTACATTCAATTCAGAGCGGTCGCAGTTGTGTTATAGGAAACACTAAACTAATACTCCCATGGTTAGATAAAAACCCAGTAACTTCAGAATGGAGTCACTGCATTACTGTACTTGTATAATTGTAGACTTCATATGGTGTAAATCAAAAGGAGAGTAGAACCTGACATGACAGGGCTTGTTTAAATCAATGTAAGGACAGGAAGATATACACTAAACTCATACTCCACGTCTGCCCGGTGTTCTTTCTGTCACATCAGGAGAAACCAGAGACTTTTAACCACTAATATTCAATATGTTTCCTCTCTCACAACAAACCAGATTAAACACTAACATTCAATATGTTTCCTCTCTCACAACAAACCAGATTAAACCAGATTAACCACTAACATTCAATATGTGTCCTCTCTCACAACAAACCAGATTAAACACTTATATTCAATATGTTTCCTCTCTCACAACAAACCAGATTAAACACTTATATTCAATATGTTTCCTCTCTCACAACAAACCAGATTAAACACTAACATTCAATATGTTTCCTCTCTCACAACAAACCAGATTAAACCAGATTAACCACTAACATTCAATATGTGTCCTCTCTCACAACAAACCAGATTAAACACTTATATTCAATATGTTTCCTCTCTCACAACAAACCAGATTAAACACTAACATTCAATATGTTTCTTCTCTCACAACAAACCAGATTAAACCAGATTAACCACTAACATTCAATATATTTCTTCTCTCACAACAAACCAGATTAAACACTAACATTCAATATGTTTCTTCTCTCACAACAAACCAGATTAAACCAGATTAACCACTAACATTCAATATGTTTCTTCTCTCACAACAAACCAGATTAAACCAGATGAAACACTAACATTCAATATGTTTCTTCTCTCACAACAAACCAGATTAAACCAGATTAAACACTAACATTCAATATGTTTCTTCGCTCACAACAAACCAGATTAAACCAGATTAAACACTAACATTCAATATGTTTCTTCTCTCACAACAAACCAGATGAAACACTAACATTCAATATGTTTCTTCTCTCACAACAAACCAGATTAACCACTAACATTCAATATGCTTCCTCTCTCACAACAAACCAGATTAAACCAGATTAAACACTAACATTCAATATGTTTCTTCTCTCACAACAAACCAGATGAAATTAAAACCCAGCCCTTGGTTCAGATCATTACCATATTCATTTAAAGACTTGGTAGTCACCATTACTGTTGCTTCCGTAATGCCATTCATTCAGTCTCTCTGTAGGGCTCCTTGTAGAAATCATTCATTCAGTCTCTCTGTAGGGCTCCTTGTAGAAATCATTCATTCAGTCTCTCTGTAGGGCTCCTTGTAGAAATCATTCATTCAGTCTCTCTGTAGGGCTCCTTGTAGAAATCCTTCATTCAGTCTCTCTGTAGGGCTCCTTGTAGAAATCCTTCATTCAGTCTCTCTGTAGGGCTCCTTGTAGAAATCCTTCATTCAGTCTCTCGGTAGGGCTCCTTGTAGAAATCATTCATTCAGTCTCTCGGTAGGGCTCCTTGTAGAAATCATTCATTCAGTCTCTCTGTAGGGCTCCTTGTAGAAATCATTCATTCAGTCTCTCTGTAGGGCTCCTTGTAGAAATCATTCATTCAGTCTCTCTGTAGGGCTCCTTGTAGAAATCATTCATTCAGTCTCTCTGTAGGGCTCCTTGTAGAAATCATTCATTCAGTCTCTCTGTAGGGCTCCTTGTAGAAATCATTCATTCAGTCTCTCTGTAGGGCTCCTTGTAGAAATCATTCATTCAGTCTCTCGGTAGGGCTCCTTGTAGAAATCATTCATTCAGTCTCTCGGTAGGGCTCCTTGTAGAAATCATTCATTCAGTCTCTCTGTAGGGCTCCTTGTAGAAATCATTCATTCAGTCTCTCTGTAGGGCTCCTTGTAGAAATCATTCATTCAGTCTCTCTGTAGGGCTCCTTGTAGAAATCATTCATTCAGTCTCTCTGTAGGGCTCCTTGTAGAAATCCTTCATTCAGTCTCTCTGTAGGGCTCCTTGTAGAAATCATTCATTCAGTCTCTCTGTAGGGCTCCTTGTAGAAATCCTTCATTCAGTCTCTCTGTAGGGCTCCTTGTAGAAATCATTCATTCAGTCTCTCTGTAGGGCTCCTTGTAGAAATCATTCATTCTCTCAGAACACTGAGCAGTAAATCAACCTTCCTGTTCTTCTCCTTCTCATTTGTCTGGTTTTAATGCCTGGATAAATGTAATCTTATCTTGGAAAGATAAGCTACTATATTCCCTTCTGTAGTGAAGGTAGCAGTGAGGGGGATATAGTGCTGGCAAATATAAACTGTTACAAAGCTGAAATCTTCTTGACATACTTTGCGGAGATGTGGATACACAAAACACAACGTTTCAAATCATTTGTATTTGTCTGAAACCGTTGTTTCTGATGTGATTTCTAGTCTCCTGAATTGTGTCAGTCATATTAATGTTTATCTTTCTAGGTCAAAGTATTGTATGATCACGGACAGGACTGCATTGTAAACACTGTGATAACATTTACAGCATAGCATTGTGGTAATATTTATAACATAGCATTGTGGTAATATTTACAACATAGCATTGTGGTAATATTTACAGCATAGCATTGTGGTAATATTTACAGCATAGCATTGTGGTAATATTTACAGCATAGCATTGTGGTAATATTTACAGCATAGCATTGTGATAATATTTACAGCATAGCATTGTGGTAATATTTACAACATAGCATTGTGGTAATATTTACAGCATAGCATTGTGGTAATATTTACAGCATAGCATTGTGGTAATATTTACAACATAGCATTGTGGTAATATTTACAACATAGCATTGTGGTAATATTTACAGCATAGCATTGTGGTAATATTTACAGCATAGCATTGTGGTAATATTTACAACATAGCATTGTGGTAATATTTACAGCATAGCATTGTGGTAATATTTACAGCATAGCATTGTGGTAATATTTACAGCATAGCATTGTGGTAATATTTACAGCATAGCATTGTGGTAATATTTACAACATAGCATTGTGGTAATATTTACAGCATAGCATTGTGGTAATATTTACAGCATAGCATTGTGGTAATATTTACAACATAGCATTGTGGTAATATTTACAGCATAGCATTGTGGTAATATTTACAGCATAGCATTGTGGTAATATTTACAGCATAGCATTGTGGTAATATTTACAGCATAGCATTGTGATAATATTTACAGCATAGCATTGTGGTAATATTTACAACATAGCATTGTGGTAATATTTACAGCATAGCATTGTGGTAATATTTACAGCATAGCATTGTGGTAATATTTACAACATAGCATTGTGGTAATATTTACAACATAGCATTGTGGTAATATTTACAGCATAGCATTGTGGTAATATTTACAGCATAGCATTGTGGTAATATTTACAACATAGCATTGTGGTAATATTTACAGCATAGCATTGTGGTAATATTTACAGCATAGCATTGTGGTAATATTTACAGCATAGCATTGTGATAATATTTACAGCATAGCATTGTGGTAATATTTACAACATAGCATTGTGATAATATTTACAGCATAGCATTGTGGTAATATTTACAGCATAGCATTGTGGTAATATTTACAGCATAGCATTGTGGTAATATTTACAACATAGCATTGTGGTAATATTTACAGCATAGCATTGTGGTAATATTTACAGCATAGCATTGTGGTAATATTTACAGCATAGCATTGTGGTAATATTTACAGCATAGCATTGTGGTAATATTTACAGCATAGCATTGTGGTAATATTTACAGCATAGCATTGTGGTAATATTTACAACATAGCATTGTGATAATATTTACAGCATAGCATTGTGGTAATATTTACAGCATAGCATTGTGGTAATATTTACAGCATAGCATTGTGGTAATATTTACAACATAGCATTGTGGTAATATTTACAGCATAGCATTGTGGTAATATTTACAGCATAGCATTGTGGTAATATTTACAGCATAGCATTGTGGTAATATTTACAGGATAGCATTGTGATAATATTTACAACAAAGCATTGTGATAAGGTCATTCTGTGTTTGTTATCCAATTGATATGTTCAGCAGTAGTAAGTAGACTGTTAGACGTTAACATGGCTAAATGCCATAGGCTGAACTTCCACTCACCAGCAGACTGTTAGACGTTAACATGGCTAAATGCCACAGGCTGAACTTCCTCTCACCAGTAGACTGTTAGACGTTAACATGGCTAAATGCCATAAGCTGAACTTCCACTCACCAGTAGACTGTTAGACGTTAACATGGCTAAATGCCACAGGCTGGACTTCCTCTCACCAGTAGACTGTTAGACGTTAACATGGCTAAATGCCATAGGCTGAACTTCCACTCACCAGTAGACTGTTAGACGTTAACATGGCTAAATGCCACAGGCTGAACTTCCACTCACCAGTAGACTGTTAGACGTTAACATGGCTAAATGCCACAGGCTGAACTTCCTCTCACCAGTAGACTGTTAGACGTTAACATGGCTAAATGCCATAGGCTGAACTTCCTCTCACCAGTAGACTGTTAGACGTTAACATGGCTAAATGCCACAGGCTGGACTTCTTCTAAAACAGCAACACCTAATGACAGTCTCAGTAATTATTGTTGGACAGATGTTGACATATTTCACATTTGTCATGATCGTATTAATATATTAAGATATTTCCTGTATTGTGAAATCAGTATGTTTCAACATGTGGTTTGTTGTTAATGTTGCAAGTTCAGGCTTTGCTTCTGCTGTGACTTGAAATATGTGTTTTCTCTTTTGCTGTTCAGTCTCTATGAACAGGGCTGACAGGGAACGGTTGCAACACGATAGGTGTGTGTCATTTAATTGAAGCAGAAATGTTGCCGAGCTTGAGTAATGATGTCTTACAGCGTTCCAGTGCCCTGGACTTGCTAATCCTCATTGAACATGATAATGGGAACGTTTTCAAAATGAAACAGTAGTTCTCTGCCTGTATGAGAACCCAGATGAAACAATAGTTCTCTGCCTGTATGAGAACCCAGATGTGTGTTGTACAACAATCTCACTATGAATTATGAATATCCATCCTTCGAGCACGGCTCCTCTGTAATTAATTACATTGTTACAAGTCAAAGCTTGAATAAATGTATATTTCTAATGTTGAGGTATAGAAATGGATTTTAGAAAAGGAATATAAAGCCCATGTTAATATGAAACCTAGCTATTGTTGTCCATTGTTCAATCTGCTCTACCAACAAGAACATATGAACTATCAGCTAAGGGTTTAAAGTGATTTCAGGAGCCTGTCACCTTTGATGTGTCACTGTTGTCATCGCTAGGTTATTGGTAATAGTGTGATAGTGATGGCTCTAGGTTATTGGTAATAGTGTGATAGTGATGGCTCTAGGTTATTGGTAATAGTGTGATAGTGATGGCTCTAGGTTATTGGTAATAGTGTGATAGTGATGGCTCTAGGTTATTGGTAATAGTGTGATAGTGATGGCTCTAGGTTATTGGTAATAGTGTGATAGTGATGGCTCTAGGTTATTGGTAATAGTGTGATAGTGATGGCTCTAGGTTATTGGTAATAGTATGATAGTGATGGCTCTAGGTTATTGGTAATAGTGTGATAGTGATGGCTCTAGGTTATTGGTAATAGTGTGATAATGATGGCTCTAGGTTATTGGTAATAGTGTGATAGTGATGGCTCTAGGTTATTGGTAATAGTGTGATAGTGATGGCTCTAGGTTATTGGTAATAGTGTGATAGTGATGGCTCTAGGTTATTGGTAATAGTGTGATAGTGATGGCTCTAGGTTATTGGTAATAGTGTGATAGTGATGGCTCTAGGTTATTGGTAATAGTGTGATAGTGATGGCTCTAGGTTATTGGTAATAGTGTGATAGTGATGGCTCTAGGTTATTGGTAATAGTGTGATAGTGATGGCTCTAGGTTATTGGTAATAGTGTGATAGTGATGGCTCTAGGTTATTGGTAATAGTGTGATAGTGATGGCTCTAGGTTATTGGTAATAGTGTGATAGTGATGGCTCTAGGTTATTGGTAATAGTGTGATAATGATGGCTCTAGGTTATTGGTAATAGTGTGATAGTGATGGCTCTAGGTTATTGGTAATAGTATGATAGTGATGGCTCTAGGTTATTGGTAATAGTGTGATAGTGATGGCTCTAGGTTATTGGTAATAGTGTGATAATGATGGCTCTAGGTTATTGGTAATAGTGTGATAGTGATGGCTCTAGGTTATTGGTAATAGTGTGATAGTGATGGCTCTAGGTTATTGGTAATAGTGTGATAGTGATGGCTCTAGGTTATTGGTAATAGTGTGATAGTGATGGCTCTAGGTTATTGGTAATAGTGTGATAGTGTTGGCTCTAGGTTATTGGTAATAGTGTGATAGTGATGGCTCTAGGTTATTGGTAATAGTGTGATAGTGATGGCTCTAGGTTATTGGTAATAGTGTGATAGTGATGGCTCTAGGTTATTGGTAATAGTGTGATAGTGATGGCTCTAGGTTATTGGTAATAGTGTGATAGTGATGGTGTTAGGTTATTGGTAATAGTGTGATAGTGATGGCTCTAGGTTATTGGTAATAGTGTGATAGTGATGGCTCTAGGTTATTGGTAATAGTGTGATAGTGATGGCTCTAGGTTATTGGTAATAGTGTGATAGTGATGGCTCTAGGTTATTGGTAATAGTGTGATAGTGTTGGCTCTAGGTTATTGGTAATAGTGTGATAGTGATGGTGTTAGGTTATTGGTAATAGTGTGATAGTGATGGCTCTAGGTTATTGGTAATAGTGTGATAGTGATGGCTCTAGGTTATTGGTAATAGTGTGATAGTGATGGCTCTAGGTTATTGGTAATAGTGTGATAGTGATGGCTCTAGGTTATTGGTAATAGTGTGATAGTGATGGTGTTAGGTTATTGGTAATAGTGTGATAGTGATGGCTCTAGGTTATTGGTAATAGTGTGATAGTGATGGCTCTAGGTTATTGGTAATAGTGTGATAGTGATGGCTCTAGGTTATTGGTAATAGTGTGATAGTGATGGTGTTAAGTTATTGGTAATAGTGTGATGGTGTTAGGTTATTGGTAATAGTGTGATAGTGATGGCTCTAGGCTATTGGTAATAGTGTGATAGTGATGGCTCTAGGTTATTGGTAATAGTGTGATAGTGATGGCTCTAGGTTATTGGTAATAGTGTGATAGTGATGGCTCTAGGTTATTGGTAATAGTGTGATAGTGATGGCTCTAGGTTATTGGTAATAGTGTGATAGTGATGGCTCTAGGTTATTGGTAATAGTGTGATAGTGATGGCTCTAGGTTATTGGTAATAGTGTGATAGTGATGGCTCTAGGTTATTGGTAATAGTGTGTTGGTGTTAGGTTATTGGTAATAGTGTGATAGTGATGGCTCTAGGTTATTGGTAATAGTGTGATAGTGATGGCTCTAGGTTATTGGTAATAGTGTGATAGTGATGGTGTTAGGTTATTGGTAATAGTGTGATGGTGTTAGGTTATTGGTAATAGTGTGATAGTGATGGCTCTAGGCTATTGGTAATAGTGTGATAGTGATGGTGTTAGGTTATTGGTAATAGTGTGATAGTGATGGCTCTAGGTTATTGGTAATAGTGTGATAGTGATGGCTCTAGGTTATTGGTAATAGTGTGATAGTGATGGTGTTAGGTTATTGGTAATAGTGTGATAGTGATGGCTCTAGGTTATTGGTAATAGTGTGATAGTGATGGCTCTAGGTTATTGGTAATAGTGTGATAGTGATGGTGTTAGGTTATTGGTAATAGTGTGATAGTGATGGCTCTAGGTTATTGGTAATAGTGTGATAGTGATGGCTCTAGGTTATTGGTAATAGTGTGATAGTGATGGCTCTAGGTTATTGGTAATAGTGTGATAGTGATGGCTCTAGGTTATTGGTAATAGTGTGATAGTGATGGCTCTAGGTTATTGGTAATAGTGTGATAGTGATGGTGTTAGGTTATTGGTAATAGTGTGATAGTGATGGCTCTAGGTTATTGGTAATAGTGTCATAGTGATGGCTCTAGGTTATTGGTAATAGTGTGATAGTGATGGCTCTAGGTTATTGGTAATAGTGTGATAGTGATGGTGTTAGGTTATTGGTAATAGTGTGATGGTGTTAGGTTATTGGTAATAGTGTGATAGTGATGGCTCTAGGCTATTGGTAATAGTGTGATAGTGATGGCTCTAGGTTATTGGTAATAGTGTGATAGTGATGGCTCTAGGTTATTGGTAATAGTGTGATAGTGATGGCTCTAGGTTATTGGTAATAGTGTGATAGTGATGGCTCTAGGTTATTGGTAATAGTGTGATAGTGATGGCTCTAGGTTATTGGTAATAGTGTGATAGTGATGGCTCTAGGTTATTGGTAATAGTGTGATAGTGATGGCTCTAGGTTATTGGTAATAGTGTGATAGTGATGGTGTTAGGTTATTGGTAATAGTGTGATAGTGATGGCTCTAGGTTATTGGTAATAGTGTGATAGTGATGGCTCTAGGTTATTGGTAATAGTGTGATAGTGATGGCTCTAGGTTATTGGTAATAGTGTGATAGTGATGGCTCTAGGTTATTGGTAATAGTGTGATAGTGATGGCTCTAGGTTATTGGTAATAGTGTGGTAGTGATGGCTCTAGGTTATTGGTAATAGTGTGATAGTGATGGCTCTAGGTTATTGGTAATAGTGTGATAGTGATGGCTCTAGGTTATTGGTAATAGTGTGATAGTGATGGCTCTAGGTTATTGGTAATAGTGTGATAGTGATGGCTCTAGGTTATTGGTAATAGTGTGATAGTGATGGCTCTAGGTTATTGGTAATAGTGTGATAGTGATGGCTCTAGGCTACCACAGGATGTTAGGGGGTTGGTTGTTGCTGCAGGTCACATTATTCCGTGCTCGGCCTGTTAGTCACAGCCTGATGATGCGTGTCTCAGGCCGGTTTGATTCATTTGTGATGTCATCAAAAAGCCAGGTTACTCCTGCATTAGAGTTAGATATGTTGTCGTGTGCATTAAGTGAGATGTTTGTGTTATTTCTCTTAGTTTTCCAGTTTGAAGTTTGAGGTTTTGAAAGATTTGTTTCCTCCCACTGAAGGCCTCGGTCCAATAGCCACTGTTGAACAATAATATAAAATGACACTTTTATAATCGATTTTCACTGTTTTAATCACTTACGTTTGTATAACTTAGTCATTATGGGCTATTGGACTTCACACTGCCCTGCTAGAGCAGATTTGTCATTATGGGCTATTGGACTTCATTCCTCGACCTCCTGTTAGTGTTTCCATGTCACAGAGCTGCATGGGACTCCGGTCTGCGGTGTGATTGATCAACTTCTATTACCCCTCGTTGTCTCACATTACACCGTTTAATCACTGCACGTCACGGCAGCTCCAAGCTGTTCAATCTGCAACTACAACAATGAACTGGTTGTAGCAACATCCTTTCAAAAAATCTATAGTTCTATTATTATTATTTTTAATATATATCGTGTTCATTGTACCCTCGTGACTGTTAAAACATTGCATAAGGTAGCCTATAAAAATAGCTGACATTAGGCTACCGTTTTTAATCACGTTAGCTGCGTTTATTAGGGAGGAGACCCAATTCCACATGAATAACGGAGGACTTCAGAGACGGCTGCAAATAACTTCACTTATTGTTCATTTATTTAGCAGCATTGCCGAATCCGCTGCCTTCCTTTCTCCTCATGTTCAGGCTTAAATCTTTAAAAATATATATATATCACACATACGGTTCTCTTGTGGTCGTGCGCTGCGTTAGAGCGCGCTACAGTTCCCTACCGGTATAGGCTAATGTAATTGCCAATAGGCTTCAGCAAATGAGTTGCCTAGATGACTTCCTTAACACATGTGGTATTGAAACTAGGATATTACTTAGTCATCTTGCTGCCAGCAGCGGTGAACAGCTTGTTCCGTCCCTATCCAGAATGATGAAGTTCCCAGCCTCTCTCAGCCTCTCTACAATATAGCCGACCTACTGAAAATAGAAAGCCGAAACCAGCCGGCAGCAGTAGGCTAGGCTGTATAACCCAGGATCAATTCTAAAAGCATGACTTGTCAACACCAGTTATGTTCAGGTTCGGCAGGATATCGCCTGCAGTCAAAACTGCCTTATTGTTGCCTTCACTCTTTTACAACATCACGCTGTTTGGTTGTGGACCATCCGATGGAAAAAAGCAATATATTAACATGTAGACACAATGTAACAACTAATTAACGGTATAGACACAATGTAACAACTAATTAACGGGTACAGACACAATGTAACAACTAATTAACGGGTACAGACACAATGTAACGACTAACAGATATAGACACAATGTAACGACTAGAGAGGAAGACATATATATAGAGAGAGGGAGACATATAGAGAGAGAGGGTGACATATATATAGAGAGAGGGAGACATATAGAGAGAGAGAGACATATACAGAGAGAGGGAGACATAGAGAGAGAGAGGGAGACATAGAGAGAGGGAGACATATAGAGAGAGAGGGAGACATATATAGAGAGAGGGAGACATATATAGAGAGAGGGAGACATATACAGAGAGAGGGAGACATAGAGAGAGAGAGAGACATAGAGAGAGAGGGAGACATATAGAGAGAGAGGGAGACATATACAGAGAGAGGGAGACATAGAGAGAGAGAGGGAGACATAGAGAGAGGGAGACATATAGAGAGAGAGGGAGACATATATAGAGAGAGGAGACATAGAGAGAGAGAGGGAGACATAGAGAGAGAGGGAGACATATAGAGAGAGAGGGAGACATATATAGAGAGAGAGAGACATATAGAGAGAGAGACATATATATAGAGAGAGACATATAGAGAGAGAGACATATAGAGAGAGGGAGACATATAGAGAGAGAGACATATAGAGAGAGAGACATATAGAGAGAGGGAGACATATAGAGAGAGAGACATATAGAGAGAGAGAGACATATAGAGAGAGAGACATATATATATAGAGAGAGACATATAGAGAGAGAGACATATAGAGAGGAGACATATAGAGAGAGGGAGACATAGAGAGAGAAAGACATATAGAGAGAGAGGGAGACATATATAGAGAGAGGGAGACATATAGAGAGAGAGGGAGACATAGAGAGAGAGGGAGACATATATAGAGAGAGGGAGACATATAGAGAGAGAGGGAGACATATAGAGAGAGAGACATATAGAGAGAGAGGAGACATATAGAGAGAGAGACATATATATATATAGAGAGAGACATATAGAGAGAGAGACATATAGAGAGGGAGACATATAGAGAGAGAGGGAGACATATAGAGAGAGAGGGTGACATATATATAGAGAGAGGGTGACATATATATATAGAGAGAGACATACAGAGAGAGAGGGAGACATATAGAGTGAGAGGGTGACATATATATAGAGAGGGTGACATATAGAGAGAGAGAGACATACAGAGAGAGAGGGAGACATATAGAGAGAGACGTATAGAGAGAGAGGGGGTGACATATATATAGAGAGAGGGTGACATATATATATAGAGAGAGACATACAGAGAGAGAGAGACATATAGAGAGAGAGGGTGACATATATATAGAGAGAGGGTGACATATAGAGAGAGAGGGTGACATATATATAGATAGAGGGTGACATATAGAGAGAGAGAGAGACATACAGAGAGAGAGGGAGACATATAGAGAGAGAGGGAGACATATAGAGAGAGAGACATACAGAGAGAGAGGGAGACATAGAGAGAGAGAGGGAGACATATAGAGAGAGAGGGAGACATAGAGAGAGAGAGGGAGACATAGAGAGAGAGAGGGAGACATATAGAGAGAGAGGGACACATAGAGAGAGAGAGAGAGACATATACAGAGAGAGGGAGACATAGAGAGAGAGAGGGAGACATAGAGAGAGAGGGAGACATATAGAGAGAGGGAGACATATATAGAGAGAGGGAGACATATAGAGAGAGAGGGAGACATATACAGAGAGAGGGAGACATAGAGAGAGAGAGGGAGACATAGAGAGAGGGAGACATATAGAGAGAGAGGGAGACATATACAGAGAGAGGGAGACATAGAGAGAGAGAGGGAGACATAGAGAGAGAGGGAGACATATAGAGAGAGGGAGACATATATAGAGAGAGGGAGACATAGAGAGAGAGACATAGAGAGAGAGGGAGACATATAGAGAGAGAGGGAGACATATATAGAGAGAGAGAGACATATAGAGAGAGAGACATATATATAGAGAGAGAGACATATAGAGAGAGAGAGACATATAGAGAGAGAGGGAGACATATAGAGAGAGAGGGAGACATATAGAGAGAGAGAGACATCTCTCTACTCTGTCAGAGATACGAAGCAGAGACAGATCCTTACCAAGTACAGGCTGAGTGACCACCGATTGGCAATAGAAACCGGCAGACATAAAAAGACATGGCTACCCAAGGAGGAGCGTGTATGTGGTCACTGCACGACAGGGGAGGTAGAAACAGAGATGCACTTCCTCCTTTACTGTGATAAATATTCCTCACCAAGAGATTCATTATTCACAGAAATGACTACATTTATTCCAAATTTTAACTCATTAAATCCAGAGGAAAAACTAAAAATACTCATGGGCGAAGGAGCAATGGCTCCTCTTGCAGCCAAATATGTATTTGCCTGCCATAGCCTGAGGGACACTGAATAGTAACATCTGCATAGTAAACAGGAACTTACTAATTATAGCTGTTATTGTTATTAATATTATTGTTACTACTATTATTATTGTTGTTTATCATTCCGTATAGTAGTGGTATGGGTGGTAATGGTAATGATAGCAGTTTAATGATGATGGTGATGGCAGTAGTAGTGATGATGATGGTAGTTGTAGTACAGATGTAGATTACCATTATTTAGTTATAAGTTAGTTATAGCTTAATTTTCCATATTTAGATTTTTTCAATTTATTACATTTTTACTACTGACTTACCATTTTATTGTTATTATTTTTGTATTTAATTTTGTATTATTATTTACTACCATTTTATATTATTATATGTTATTGTTTCTAATTTTATTACAATGTATATTGTATACATTGTTGCTTTGGCAATATTGACACAATGTTTTTCATGCCAATAAAGCAGCTTGAATTTGAATTTGAATTTGACATATAGAGAGGGAGACATATAGAGAGAGAGGGAGACATAGAGAGAGAGAAAGACATATAGAGAGAGAGGGAGACATATAGAGAGAGAGGGAGACATATAGAGAGAGAGGGAGACATAGAGAGAGAGGGAGACATATATAGAGAGAGGGAGACATATAGAGAGAGAGGGAGACATATAGAGAGAGAGGGAGACATATAGAGAGAGAGAGACATATATATATAGAGAGAGACATATAGAGAGAGAGAGACATATAGAGAGGGAGACATATAGAGAGAGAGGGAGACATATAGAGAGAGAGGGTGACATATATATAGAGAGAGGGTGACATATATATAGAGAGAGAGACATACAGAGAGAGGGAGACATATAGAGAGAGAGGGTGACATATATATAGAGAGAGGGTGACATATAGAGAGAGAGAGAGACATACAGAGAGAGAGGGAGACATATAGAGAGAGAGGGTGACATATATATAGAGAGAGGGTGACATATATATATAGAGAGAGAGACATACAGAGAGAGAGGGAGACATATAGAGAGAGAGGGTGACATATATATAGAGAGAGGGTGACATATAGAGAGAGAGGGTGACATATATATAGAGGGTGACATATAGAGAGAGAGAGAGACATACAGAGAGAGAGGGAGACATATAGAGAGAGAGGGAGACATATAGAGAGAGAGACATACAGAGAGAGGGAGACATAGAGAGAGAGAGGGAGACATATAGAGAGAGGGAGACATAGAGAGAGAGAGGGAGACATAGAGAGAGAGAGGGAGACATATAGAGAGAGAGGGACACATAGAGAGAGAGAGAGAGACATACAGAGAGAGAGGGAGACATATATAGAGAGAGGGAGACATATAGAGAGAGAGGCAGACATATAGAGAGAGAGGGAGACATATATAGAGAGAGGAAGACATATAGAGAGAGAGGGAGACATATATAGAGAGAGAGAGACATATAGAGAGAGAGGGAGACATATAGAGAGAGAGGAAGACATATAGAGAGAGAGAGACATATAGAGAGAGAGAGAGACATATAGAGAGAGAGGGAGACATATAGAGAGAGAGGAAGACATAGAGAGAGAGAGGAAGACATATAGAGAGAGAGGAAGACATATAGAGGGAGAGGAAGACATATATAGAGAGAGACCCTGCATCTCTGCAGGAAATTGTCTTTTTTTATTACATATACAAAGGTCCTTGCTTCAGGTCCTGACAGAGACATAACCATGTTATTACTCATGTTGGATTATTACAGGCTGAAATCGTTTTGAATAACTATAGTTTGTATCGCAGCATCACTGGTATGTGGATATTGTCCTGTCGGCAAGAACAGATCAAATCATTAGATCATCCAGATGTTTTAATGGATATGGATTACACACTAGCCTCTCTATGTGGGCATGCACCCATGCCTTTTGTAATTTATTATGGCCATTTCCTTTCGCAATTCTACAACACAAATGTACATTTTAAATAAAGTACACTGAAGAAAATATTAGACGACATTTTCATACATTTTGGGTGTACTAGATTGGTAATGTGTTGATTTCATATTGACGCAGGACGCAATAGTGCGTGCGCAAATACTGCTCCCTTCCAGGACGGCGAGCGACCGGTTGAAGCCAAGAGAGAATGCTGAGCGGAATGAGGTCGGAACGGCGAGATGGAGCCCGACTCACTCCGGGTGTCTATCAGCATCTAGCCGCTCCTCTGGTCACTCTACTGCTTGGCGATGGAAGCCAACCTGGCGCTTATTGTGTTACACATGATCATAATGAAGCATGAATACAGGAAACTTTTTTAACTGCGCTATTTTATAAATCATTATGTTGTTCTATCAGATCATTTGTTTTATAAAAATATACCCTTTAAATCATATTGCGATCGTTATACGGGTTTAATGTGTCTCTTCAGTCAAGTGCATGTTACTTTTGATTTGTGCTTGTTTTATATGCCTGGTACTGGGGTAATGTGTGAAATGAATGACTTATCGCTGTTTCCGCAGTGGGTAGGCTCACCTTGCGGTTTGCACGGACCTTACATTTTCTACAAGGCTTTTAGGTTTCACCTTGAAGCCAATCCTCGGATCCTGTCTCTGGGAGACTTTTTCCTAGTGAGGTGTAGACCCGGGGAACCGCTCTGCATAGCGGAGCTACAGCTCTTATGGGAAGAAAGAACCAGCAAACAACTTCTATCCAGCTCCAAACTTTATTTTCTCCCCGAAGACACCCCCCAGGGACGGACTGTCACTCACGGAGAGGTGATTACACATTTTCTTTCTGCCTTATAATTTGTGTGATAAATTATAGACTGAATCTATAATTGTGAATAACCCTGTGAATAACATTTAAAAGAATGTCTGTGTCGGTGGTATGACCTATATGGAGCTGCTATCTCTATCTATTCCGCTTTCTGTTTGACACAAAGACGGATAACACCTTGTATTTCCTCTAATGTGAGACATCTGATGCGGTTATTCATGTCACATAGGCTACTAATGGGCCCTGAAATTACCCGCTGTCGTCTCCACACAATCCCCCTTCGGCTCTAGCGCTGACTCGTCATTTTGTTGTCGGTTGTGTTAGTTTGATGAAATAGACCTATATAAAATGCCATCTGTGTGAAAGCATCGATTGTGATACTATAAAGTGGTTTTATCACTACTGTTCATGTTTCATATCCCCGTTTAGTAGAACAGTGCGGATATGTCCTAAGCATGAGACCATGAATCAGAAGCCGTATTTTGGCAGAGGGGTGTAGATTGCCTCACGAATGTTTGGTAATATGATCAATCGGAACCCTTGATTGTCACGGGCGGTTCGGTAAAGCTAAATGAACAACCTGAGAGCGTGCAGGATCGCGGCAGCAGGTCTGTGAATGTCACCTGGCAGATGCATTAGACAGCTCCCAATGCCTTTATTACAGACGTTCATCAGCTGCGTTCCCACAGTACACTACAAGGATTGTAAGCGGGACAGTTTCTCCATACGCGCTCAACCTCTTCCCGGGCTGTGGGAGGGATTGATTTACAATAGCAAGCAGATAAAGCACCAAGCTGGGATGCCTTAAAGGGTCGCTTGACATTTGGGAAGGTTATTACATAGCCAAGTGCTGCAACTTCATTCCGTTTCGCTTATAGGGGCCATCTGCTATCAGGGCAATTTGTGAGAATGAAAAATACATGCGTTGTTCATGAAAACTTAACCTTTAAGTGCCGCATCGACTTGATGAGTTGCTCTGCGCTATTTCAAGAATGTAATGCAATATGGAACAAGGCAATAGGGTGGAAACACTCCGCTGCTGGCCATATCTGTCATGTAGCTTTGTAAGGATGACTGTATTTCATGTTGTTCTGCTGCTGTAATCAGTCAGCCACATTACCAAGAAAACAAGTCCTCTCTCACTGTTGAACCCCCGAGGAGCGGAGCGTCACGTTTCCTTCTCATAATAAGCAACAGGTTTTCTGTGTCTCTGCTGCTCCGGAGAATGTCGAGGTCTCCCTGCAGGAAGATGAACGATGGGGGGATATTATAGAAGTAAAAAACTTCAGTCTGAATAGAGCTGGATGTTTACTCGATGTAACACGGTGGAAAAGAGTAAAACAAGAGTTAACCTGCTGTTAGTTCAGTTAACTAGGCCCATATTCAGACCCTGCGCTCTATCTAACTGGTCATCTGTTAAAGCTACAAGTTCAGTATAATGAAGCAATAAGGCCCGAGGGGGGGGGTGGTATATGGCCAATATACCACGGCTAAGGGCTGTTCTTACGCACGACACAACACAGAGTGCCTCGATACAGCCATTTGCCGTGGTATATTGGCCATATACCACAAACCCCCAAGGTGCCTTATTGCTATTATAAACTAGTTATCAACATAATAAGAGCAGTGAAAATAAACGTTTTGTCATACCCGTGGTATATGGTCTGATATACCACGGCTTTCAGCCAATCAGCATTCAGGCCTGGAACCACCCAGTTTATAATGTAGGATAACCAATGCTAGGGCTATTGTGTGTTTTATTGATCAGTTATAATCAATGATTAGTCATGTAACACGATCATGTTAAACTGTGTGTGCTTCAGCCTTTAGTTCCTGAATGTTTTTAAGCACTGTAGGAAAAGTAGCAACATATGGGGAATGTAAACAACAATGTGATTGAGTGTGAACCTGGCCACATGCGGTAGTAACATGACACCTGCAATGTCCCTCGCTGACACACCATTTATACTGGCCTCTGCAAATTGGAAAACTGAATTACCTTTGCATTTGTACAGAATAACCCACTTGCCTATCCATAAAATAAAATGGAATTAGGTTTCGGTTTGAGAGGCACTCGATGTAAGGTATTTGTTTGAAATGTAGGCCACGGTGTTATTATGTGTGATGTCATCAGTTGTTGTGTGTTTATTAATCAGATGGAAGGCCACGGTGTTATTATGTGTGATGTCATCAGTTGTTGTGTGTTTATTAATCAGATAGAAGGCCACGGTGTTATTATGTGTGATGTCATCAGTTGTTGTGTGTTTATTAATCAGATAGAAGGCCACGGTGTTATTATGTGTGATGTCATCAGTTGTTGTGTGTTTATTAATCAGATGGAAGGCCACGGTGTTATTATGTGTGATGTCATCAGTTGTTGTGTGTTTATTAATCAGATGGAAGGCCACGGTGTTATTATGTGTGATGTCATCAGTTGTTGTGTGTTTATTCATCAATAATCAGATAGAAGGCCATGGTGTTATTATGTGTGATGTCATCAGTGGTTGTGTGTTTATTAATCAGATAGAAGGCCACGGTGTTATTATGTGTGATGTCATCAGTTGTTGTGTGTTTATTCATCAATAATCAGATGGAAGGCCATGGTGTTATTATGTGTGATGTCATCAGTTGTTGTGTGTTTATTAATCAGATGGAAGGCCACGGTGTTATTATGTGTGATGTCATCAGTTGTTGTGTGTTTATTAATCAGATGGAAGGCCATGGTGTTATTATGTGTGATGTCATCAGTTGTTGTGTGTTTATTAATCAGATGGAAGGCCATGGTGTTATTATGTGTGATGTCATCAGTTGTTGTGTGTTCATTAATCAGATGGAAGGCCACGGTGTTATTATGTGTGATGTCATCAGTTGTTGTGTGTTTATTAATCAGATGGAAGGCCATGGTGTTATTATGTGTGATGTCATCAGTTGTTGTGTGTTCATTAATCAGATGGAAGGCCATGGTGTTATTATGTGTGATGTCATCAGTTGTTGTGTGTTTATTCATCATTAATCAGATAGAAGGCCACGGTGTTATTATGTGTGATGTCATCAGTTGTTGTGTGTTTATTAATCAGATGGAAGGCCATGGTGTTATTATGTGTGATGTCATCAGTTGTTGTGTGTTTATTAATCAGATGGAAGGCCATGGTGTTATTATGTGTGATGTCATCAGTTGTTGTGTGTTTATTAATCAGATGGAAGGCCATGGTGTTATTATGTGTGATGTCATCAGTTGTTGTGTGTTTATTCATCAATAATCAGATAGAAGGCCATGGTGTTATTATGTGTGATGTCATCAGTTGTTGTGTGTTTATTAATCAGATAGAAGGCCACGGTGTTATTATGTGTGATGTCATCAGTTGTTGTGTGTTTATTCATCATTAATCAGATAGAAGGCCACGGTGTTATTATGTGTGATGTCATCAGTTGTTGTGTGTTTATTAATCAGATGGAAGGCCATGGTGTTATTATGTGTGATGTCATCAGTTGTTGTGTGTTTATTAATCAGATGGAAGGCCACGGTGTTATTATGTGTGATGTCATCAGTTGTTGTGTGTTTATTAATCAGATGGAAGGCCACGGTGTTATTATGTGTGATGTCATCAGTTGTTGTGTGTTTATTAATCAGATAGAAGGCCATGGTGTTATTATGTGTGATGTCATCAGTTGTTGTGTGTTCATTAATCAGATGGAAGGCCATGGTGTTATTATGTGTGATGTCATCAGTTGTTGTGTGTTTATTAATCAGATGGAAGGCCATGGTGTTATTATGTGTGATGTCATCAGTTGTTGTGTGTTTATTAATCAGATGGAAGGCCACGGTGTTATTATGTGTGATGTCATCAGTTGTTGTGTGTTTATTAATCAGATGGAAGGCCACGGTGTTATTATGTGTGATGTCATCAGTTGTTGTGTGTTTATTAATCAGATGGAAGGCCACGGTGTTATTATGTGTGATGTCATCAGTTGTTGTGTGTTTATTAATCAGATGGAAGGCCACGGTGTTATTATGTGTGATGTCATCAGTTGTTGTGTGTTTATTAATCAGATGGAAGGCCACGGTGTTATTATGTGTGATGTCATCAGTTGTTGTGTGTTTATTAATCAGATGGAAGGCCACGGTGTTATTATGTGTGATGTCATCAGTTGTTGTGTGTTCATTAATCAGATGGAAGGCCATGGTGTTATTATGTGTGATGTCATCAGTTGGAACAGAAACTAGAATAGGTTAAGCCATGGTCATGAATGACACCCTGTTCCCTAGTGCACTATGTGGAATAGGGTGTCATTTGGGATGCAGCCCTGGTAGCTAAACTAAAGTATAATGTCCTCATGGGTTTCCATGATATTGGAGCCAGTTGTTGGACAGCTTTCCTACTCTCTCTGAATATCAGCAGCACACAGCCACAGCGGCAGTAAAGCTGTGGCCGTCCTGGCAATCCCCAGGAATAATGCTTTTCTGTCAGGCAGAAGTAAAACAGCTTTCTATAAATAGATCAGTATCTCAATCCATCTGCAATCCTAGCTGTTATAACACTGTGTATGAACACAACGCTCTCTCAGCTGTACGTTACTCTGCCTAGCTGTTATAACACTGTGTATCAACACAACGCTCTAGCGTAGCTGAGACAAGGTCCCCTACAGCTCCAGACAAGTGGTTTGACAGGCTAGTCATACACTGTATATGCAAAAGTATGTGGACACCCCTTCAAATTAGTGGATTCGGGCTATTTCTGCCACACCCGTTGCTGACAGGTGTATAAAACCGAGCACACAGCCATGCAATCTCCATAGACAAACATTGTCAGTAGAATGGCCTCACTGAAGAGCTCAGTGACTTTCAACGTGGCACCGTCATAGGATGTCATGTTTCCAACAAGTCAGTTGTCTGCCCTGCTAGAGCTCCCCGGTCAGCTGGAAGTGCTGCTACTGTGAAGTGGAAACGTCTAGGAGCAACAAGTATAATGTAGGCCACACAAGCTCACAGAACGGGACTGCCGTGTGAGTGCTGATTTACTCACAACCGAGTTTCAAACTGCCCCTGGAAGCAACGTCAGCACAAGAACTGTTCGTCAGGACCCTCATGAAATGGGTTTCGATGGCCGAGCAGCCGCACACAAGCCTAAGATTGCCATGCGCAATGCCAAGCGTCGGCTGGAGTGGTGTAAAGCTCGCCGTGATGAATCACACTTCACCATCTGGTAGTCCGACGGACGAATCTGGGTTTGGCGGATGCCAGAAGAACGCTACCTGCCCGAATGCATAGTGTCAACTGTAAAGTTTGGTGGAGGAGGAATAATGGTCTGGGGCTGTTTTTCATGGTTTGGGCTAGGCCCTTTAGTTCCAGTGAAGGGAAATCTTAACGCTACAACATACAATGACATTCTAGACGATTCTGTGCTTCCAACTTTGTGGCAACAGTTTGGGGAAGGCCCTTTCCTGTTTCAGCATGACAATGTCCTCGTGCACAAAGCGAGGTCCATACAGAAATGGTTTGTCAAGATTGGTGTGGAAGAACTTTACTGGCCTGCACAGAGCCCAGACCTCAACCCCATTGAACACATTTTGGATGAATTGGAACTCAGCCCTGTGACTTGGAACTAAACAGGCAGCCCTGTGACTTGGGACTAAACAGGCAGCCCTGTGACTTGGGACTAAACAGGCAGCCCTGTGACTTGGGACTAAACAGGCAGCCCTGTGACTTGGGACTAAGCAGGCAGCCCTGTGACTTGGGACTAAACAGGCAGCCCTGTGACTTGGGACTAAACAGGCAGCCCTGTGACTTGGGACTAAACAGGCAGCCCTGTGACTTGGGACTAAACAGGCAGCCCTGTGACTTGGGACTAAACAGGCAGCCCTGTGACTTGGGACTAAACAGGCAGCCCTGTGACTTGGGACTAAACAGGCAGCCCCGTGACTTTGGACTAAGCAGGCAGCCCCGTGACTTGGGACTAAGCAGGCAGCCCCGTGACTTGGGACTAAGCAGGCAGCCCCGTGACTTGGGACTAAGCAGGCAGCCCCGTGACTTGGGACTAAACAGGCAGCCCCGTGACTTGGGACTAAACAGGCAGCCCGTGACTTGGGACTAAACAGGCAGCCCGTGACTTGGGACTAAACAGGCAGCCCGTGACTTGGGACTAAACAGGCAGCCCGTGACTTGGGACTAAACAGGCAGCCCGTGACTTGGGACTAAACAGGCAGCCCGTGACTTGGGACTAAACAGGCAGCCCGTGACTTGGGACTAAACAGGCAGCCCGTGACTTGGGACTAAACAGGCAGCCCGTGACTTGGGACTAAACAGGCAGCCCGTGACTTGGGACTAAACAGGCAGCCCGTGACTTGGGACTAAACAGGCAGCCCCGTGACTTGGGACTAAACAGGCAGCCCCGTGACTTGGGACTAAGCAGGCAGCCCCGTGACTTGGGACTAAACAGGCAGCCCCGTGACTTGGGACTAAACAGGCAGCCCCGTGACTTGGGACTAAACAGGCAGCCCCGTGACTTGGGACTAAACAGGCAGCCCTGTGACTTGGGACTAAACAGACAGCCCTGTGACTTGGAGAGAGAGGAGAGGGAATATGTGGCAGACTTCCAGACATATCTCTGCTGCTTGGCACACGGCCATGTTTGTGTTTGCTGGAACATATTTATTCGATCATCAGCGTGTTTCTTTCTAAAGTAATTCAAATCAAATTTATTTGTCACATGGTTAGCAGATGTTAATGCGAGTGTAGCGAAATGCTTGTGCTTCTAGTTCTGACCGTGCAGTAGTTTCTAACAAGTAACACTGTGATATTGTTCTGTGTGACATTCACAGTGCTAGTCAGAATAGGTTCCTGAATTGAACACGCTGGTGTCCCAGACATTCCTATCTTTGTCATAGAGCTCAGAGAAAATCACACTGCTGTTTAGAGAGAAGGGGACAGTAAGTAAAGACTTGTCCTAATAATGACACACCACAATACCAGCAATGTGAAATATGAACACTTCAAATGTGAGGCAACGATGTTGTTTTGTCATACTGAGATCCACATGCAGATTAGCAGTCGGATCCTCAACCGGTTTGATTCTTCTAGCGTCCTAATATAACAGCTTTATTTTAGCTGTGGTGCAATGTTTTATCTGACCCCACCAAGGAATTCACTCAGGCTTTTGAACTAGATCAATTATTGAAGGACACAACTGTTCATTTAACTTTTAACTTCAAGCAAAGCTTTCCCTCTATATCTGCTGAGCACATTGTTCATGTTAGCAGGTCAATAACTCCATAGGCGTGCAAGCAGGTGGACATCTGCAGTGACCTGGGGAATTGTTGTCCTGACCCCTGAAGCACTGGAGTGAAACATTCTGTGTAAGACTGTTAGTGGGTCTCTCAACATTACTGCTGCTTCACTGTGAGCCTCTGTTACTGCTCCGCTCTGCTCAAAGCTCTGGGGCTCTCCCTCTCGCTCTCTATGCCCTCTCTCTCTCTCTCTCTCTCTCTCTCTCTCTCTCT
The DNA here is from genome assembly GCA_030435695.1 of Brachymystax lenok tsinlingensis. Taxonomy (NCBI): domain Eukaryota; kingdom Metazoa; phylum Chordata; class Actinopteri; order Salmoniformes; family Salmonidae; genus Brachymystax; species Brachymystax lenok. The sequence goes on from CM059780.1 coordinate 84,401,290, forward strand.
CTCTCTCTCTCTCTCTCTCTCTCTCTCTCTCTCTCTCTCTCTCTCTCTCTCTCTCTCTCTCTCTCTCTCTCTCTCTCTCTCTCTCTCTCTCTCTCTCTCTCTCTCTCTCTCTCTCTCTCTCTCTCTCTCTCTCTCTCTCTCTCTCTCTCTCTCTCTCTCTCTCTCTCTCTCTCTCTCTCTCTCTCTCTCTCTCTCTCTCTCTCTCTCTCTCTCTCTCTCTCTCTCCCCTCCCTCTCTCTCTCTCTCTCTCCCTCTCTCTCTCCCTCTCCCTCCCTCCCACACTCACTCTCTCTCTCTCTCTCTCTCTCTCTCTCTCTCTCTCTCTCTCTCTCTCTCTCTCTCTCTACCTCTCCTCTCTGCCCCCTCCTGACCCCCCTCTCTCCTCTCCCTCCTCTCCTCTCTCCCACACTCACTCTCTCTCTCTCTCTCTCTCTCTCTCTCTCTCTCTCTCTCTCTCTCTCTCTCTCTCTCTCTCTCTCTCTCTCTCTCTCTCTCTCTCTCTCTCTCTCTCTCTCTCTCTCTCTCTCTCTCTCTCTCTCCCTCTCTCTTTCTCAGTGTTGCTATACAGCTCTCCCCTCGGAGTGGCTAATTCCTCCGTTCCCCCTGAAGTGTCATTACCAAGAGCCAATTGTTTTGCAGAGCTTCAAATCTAAAACATGGAAACCTTTAAACCGTTGGAATGGATTCTTTGATTGGTTCTCAGAACACGGTTTACAACCACAAGGTAAACAAACTGAAGTAGCAGGAAGAATAATTATTCTCATATTCTCCAGATCAGCCAGCCAATAAAGGAGGCAAAGTTTGCTGCGTCGCCATTAGGATAAAAAATGTTTGACCCACTTGGTTTTATAGGAAGCATGAAAACAGCTGCCTCCAGTCCCTCCCTCCACACTGGAATGATTATTGTGCAGAGTGCTGGAGCTGGTCTGAAAGCTGGGACTTATAATACAGGACTATAGTCAGAACTGGGCTGCCGTCCATTCAAGGTGGAAATTCTAGTCTGCAGGGATTCCTACGGAATTGGACATTTTGATTTTCAAATAGGCAAATGTTTTGTTTTGACATTTTAGTTTTTAGTTGTTAAGCTTGAACACGTTTTTGTCTGTCATTCCATGTTCACCTCTACAGCACATATAACACTATTAACTCTGTGAATAGGAAAATATAGAACATGAAAAATGGATAATAACTAAATAATACAAGTACATAGATTGGTGCCATACAATTTAGATCATGGATGGAGTTATATAGGATGATTCTATAGTAATGAGAGATGGAGTTATATAGGATGATTCTATAGTAATGAGAGATGGAGTTATATAGGATGATTCTATAGTAATGAGAGATGGAGCTATATAGGATGATTCTATAGTAATGAGAGATGGAGTTATATAGGGTGATTCTATAGTAATGAGAGATGGAGTTATAGAGGATGATTCTATAGTAATGAGAGATGGAGCTATATAGGATGATTCTATAGTAATGGGAGATGGAGCTATATAGGATGATTCTATAGTAATGAGAGATGGAGCTATATAGGGTGATTCTATAGTAATGAGTGATGGAGTTATATAGGGTGATTCTATAGTAATGAGTGATGGAGTTATATAGGGTGATTCTATAGTAATGAGTGATGGAGTTATATAGGGTGATTCTATAGAAATGAGAGATGGAGCTATAGAGGATGATTCTATAGTAATGAGAGATGGAGTTATATAGGATGATTCTATAGTAATGAGTGATGGAGTTATATAGGGTGATTCTATAGTAATGAGAGATGGAGCTATAGAGGATGATTCTATAGTAATGAGAGATGGAGCTATATAGGGTGATTCTATAGTAATGAGTGATGGAGTTATATAGGATGATTCTATAGTAATGAGAGATGGAGCTATATAGGGTGATTCTATAGTAATGAGAGATGGAGCTATATAGGATGATTCTATAGTAATGAGAGATGGAGCTATATAGGATGATTCTATAGTAATGAGAGATGGAGTTATATAGGATGATTCTATAGTAATGAGAGATGGAGCTATATAGGATGATTCTATAGTAATGAGAGATGGAGCTATCTAGATGATTCTATAGTAATGAGAGATGGAGCTATAGTAATGAGAGATGGAGCTATATAGGATGATTCTATAGTAATGAGAGATGTTATATAATGAGATGATTCTATAGTAATGAGAGATGGAGCTATATAGGATGATTCTATAGTAATGAGAGATGGAGCTATATAGGATGATTCTATAGTAATGAGAGATGGAGCTATATAGGATGATTCTATAGTAATGAGAGATGGAGTTATATAGGATGATTCTATAGTAATGAGAGATGGAGCTATATAGGATGATTCTATAGTAATGAGAGATGGAGCTATATAGGATGATTCTATAGTAATGAGAGATGGAGCTATATAAGGATGATTCTATAGTAATGAGAGATGGAGTTATATAGGGTGATTCTATAGTAATGAGAGATGGAGCTATATAGGATGATTCTATAGTAATGAGAGATGGAGCTATAGAGGATGATTCTATAGTAATGAGAGATGGAGTTATATAGGATGATTCTATAGTAATGAGAGATGGAGCTATATAGGATGATTCTATAGTAATGAGAGATGGAGCTATATAGGATGATTCTATAGTAATGAGAGATGGAGCTATATAGGATGATTCTATAGTAATGAGAGATGGAGTTATATAGGATGATTCTATAGTAATGAGTGATGGAGTTATATAGGGTGATTCTATAGTAATGAGAGATGGAGCTATAGAGGATGATTCTATAGTAATGAGAGATGGAGCTATATAGGATGATTCTATAGTAATGAGAGATGGAGTTATATAGGATGATTCTATAGTAATGAGAGATGGAGTTATATAGGATGATTCTATAGTAATGAGAGATGGAGTTATATAGGATGATTCTATAGTAATGAGAGATGGAGTTATATAGGATGATTCTATAGTAATGAGAGATGGAGCTATATAGGATGATTCTATAGTAATGAGAGATGGAGCTATATAGGATGATTCTATAGTAATGAGAGATGAGGAGCTATATAGAGATGATTCTATAGTAATGAGAGATGGAGCTATAGAGGATGATTCCTATAGCAATGAGAGATGGAGCTATATAGGATGATTCTATAGTAATGAGAGATGTTATATAGGATGATTCTATAGTAATGAGAGATGGAGCTATATAGGATGATTCTATAGTAATGAGAGATGTTATATAGGATGATTCTATAGTAATGAGAGATAGCTATAGGATGATTCTATAGTAATGAAGGACTATAGAGTGATATGGATGATTCTATAGTAATGTGATGTCTATGAGAGATGGATTCTATAGTAATGAGAGATGGAGCTATATAGGATGATTCTATAGTAATGAGAGATGGAGCTATATAGAGGATGATTCTATAGTAATGAGAGATGGAGTTATATAGGATGATTCTATAGTAATGAGAGATGGAGTTATATAGGATGATTCTATAGTAATGAGAGATGGAGTTATATAGGATGATTCTATAGTAATGAGAGATGGAGCTATATAGAGGATGATTCTATAGTAATGAGAGATGGATTATATAGGATGATTCTATATAGGTGATTCTATAGTAATGAGAGATGGAGCTATATAGGATGATTCTATAGTAATGAGAGATGGAGTTATATAGGATGATTCTATAGTAATGAGAGATGGAGCTATATAGGATGATTCTATAGTAATGAGAGATGGAGCTATATAGGATGATTCTATAGTAATGAGAGATGGAGTTATATAGGATGATTCTATAGTAATGAGAGATGGAGCTATATAGGATGATTCTATAGTAATGAGAGATGGAGCTATATAGGATGATTCTATAGTAATGAGAGATGTTATATAGGATGATTCTATAGTAATGAGAGATGGAGCTATATAGGATGATTCTATAGTAATGAGAGATGGAGCTATATAGGATGATTCTATAGTAATGAGAGATGGAGCTATATAGGATGATTCTATAGTAATGAGAGATGGAGCTATATAGGATGATTCTATAGTAATGAGAGATGTTATATAGGATGATTCTATAGTAATGAGAGATGGAGCTATAGGATGATTCTATAGTAATGAGAGATGAGTTTCTATAGAGATGTTATATAGATGATTCTATAGTAATGAGAGATGGAGTTATATAGGATGATTCTATAGTAATGAGAGATGGAGCTATAGAGGATGATTCTATAGTAATGAGAGATGGAGTTATATAGGATGATTCTATAGTAATGAGAGATGGAGCTATAGAGGATGATTCTATAGTAATGAGAGATGGAGCTATATAGGATGATTCTATAGTAATGAGAGATGGAGTTATATAGGATGATTCTATAGTAATGAGAGATGGAGCTATAGAGGATGATTCTATAGTAATGAGAGATGGAGTTATATAGGATGATTCTATAGTAATGAGAGATGGAGTTATATAGGATGATTCTATAGTAATGAGAGATGGATCTATATAGGATGATTCTATAGTAATGAGAGATGGAGCTATATAGGGTGATTCTATAGTAATGAGAGATGGAGTTATATAGGGTGATTCTATAGTAATGAGAGATGGAGTTATATAGGGTGATTCTATAGTAATGAGAGATGGAGCTATAGAGGATGATTCTATAGTAATGAGAGATGGAGTTATAGAGGATGATTCTATAGTAATGGGAGATGGAGTTATATAGGGTGATTCTATAGTAATGAGAGATGGAGTTATATAGGGTGATTCTATAGTAATGAGAGATGGAGTTATATAGGGTGATTCTATAGTAATGAGAGATGGAGTTATATAGGATGATTCTATAGTAATGAGAGATGGAGTTATAGAGGATGATTCTATAGTAATGAGAGATGGAGTTATATAGGGTGATTCTATAGTAATGAGAGATGGAGCTATAGAGGATGATTCTATAGTAATGAGAGATGGAGCTATAGAGGATGATTCTATAGTAATGAGAGATGGAGTTATATAGGGTGATTCTATAGTAATGAGAGATGGAGCTATATAGGATGATTCTATAGTAATGAGTGATGGAGTTATAGAGGATGATTCTATAGTAATGAGAGATGTTATATAGGGTGATTCTATAGTAATGAGAGATGGAGCTATAGAGGGTGATTCTATAGTAATGAGTGATGGAGTTATATAGGGTGATTCTATAGTAATGAGAGATGGAGCTATAGAGGATGATTCTATAGTAATGAGTGATGGAGTTATAGAGGATGATTCTATAGTAATGAGAGATGGAGCTATAGAGGATGATTCTATAGTAATGAGAGATGGAGCTATAGAGGATGATTCTATAGTAATGAGAGATGGAGTTATATAGGGTGATTCTATAGTAATGAGAGATGGAGCTATATAGGATGATTCTATAGTAATGAGTGATGGAGTTATATAGGATGATTCTATAGTAATGAGAGATGTTATATAGGGTGATTCTATAGTAATGAGAGATGGAGCTATAGAGGGTGATTCTATAGTAATGAGTGATGGAGTTATATAGGGTGATTCTATAGTAATGAGAGATGGAGCTATAGAGGATGATTCTATAGTAATGAGTGATGGAGTTATAGAGGATGATTCTATAGTAATGAGAGATGGAGTTATAGAGGATGATTCTATAGTAATGAGAGATGGAGCTATAGAGGATGATTCTATAGTAATGAGAGATGGAGCTATAGAGGATGATTCTATAGTAATGAGAGATGGAGCTATAGAGGATGATTCTATAGTAATGAGAGATGGAGTTATATAGGATGATTCTATAGTAATGAGAGATGGAGCTATATAGGATGATTCTATAGTAATGAGAGATGGAGCTATATAGGATGATTCTATAGTAATGAGAGATTGAGCTATAGAGGATGATTCTATAGTAATGAGAGATGGAGTTATATAGGGTGATTCTATAGTAATGAGAGATGGAGTTATATAGGGTGATTCTATAGTAATGAGAGATGTTATATAGGATGATTCTATAGTAATGAGAGATGGAGTTATATAGGGTGATTCTATAGTAATGAGAGATGGAGCTATATAGGATGATTCTATAGTAATGAGAGATGGAGTTATATAGGGTGATTCTATAGTAATGAGAGATGGAGCTATAGAGGATGATTCTATAGTAATGAGAGATGGAGCTATATAGGATGATTCTATAGTAATGAGAGATGGAGCTATATAGGATCATTCTATAGTAATGAGAGATGGAGCTGTAGAGGATGATTCTATAGTAATGAGAGATGGAGTTATATAGGGTGATTCTATAGTAATGAGAGATGGAGTTATATAGGGTGATTCTATAGTAATGAGAGATGTTATATAGGATGATTCTATAGTAATGAGAGATGTTATATAGGGTGATTCTATAGTAATGAGAGATGGAGCTATATAGGATGATTCTATAGTAATGAGAGATGGAGTTATATAGGGTGATTCTATAGTAATGAGAGATGGAGCTATAGAGGATGATTCTATAGTAATGAGAGATGGAGCTATATAGGATGATTCTATAGTAATGAGAGATGGAGCTATATAGGATCATTCTATAGTAATGAGAGATGGAGCTGTAGAGGATGATTCTATAGTAATGAGAGATGGAGTTATATAGGGTGATTCTATAGTAATGAGAGATGGAGTTATATAGGGTGATTCTATAGTAATGAGAGATGTTATATAGGATGATTCTATAGTAATGAGAGATGTTATATAGGGTGATTCTATAGTAATGAGAGATGGAGCTATATAGGATGATTCTATAGTAATGAGAGATGGAGTTATATAGGGTGATTCTATAGTAATGAGAGATGGAGCTATATAGGATGATTCTATAGTAATGAGAGATGGAGTTATATAGGGTGATTCTATAGTAATGAGAGATGGAGTTATATAGGATGATTCTATAGTAATGAGAGATGTTATATAGGGTGATTCTATAGTAATGAGAGATGGAGCTATACAGGGTAATTCTATAGTAATGAGAGATGGAGCTATATAGGATGATTCTATAGTAATGAGAGATGGAGCTATATAGGATGATTCTATAGTAATGAGAGATGGAGCTATATAGGATGATTCTATAGTAATGAGAGATGGAGCTATATAGGATCATTCTATAGTAATTAGAGATGGAGCTATAGAGGATGATTCTATAGTAATGAGAGATGGAGTTATATAGGGTGATTCTATAGTAATGAGAGATGGAGTTATATAGGGTGATTCTATAGTAATGAGAGATGTTATATAGGGTGATTCTATAGTAATGAGAGATGGAGCTATATAGGGTGATTCTATAGTAATGAGAGATGGAGCTATAGAGAATGATTCTATAGTAATGAGTGATGGAGTTATATAGGATGATTCTATAGTAATGAGAGATGGAGCTATATAGGATGATTCTATAGTAATGAGTGATGGAGTTATATAGGGTGATTCTATAGTAATGAGAGATGGAGTTATATAGGGTGATTCTATAGTAATGAGAGATGTTATATAGGGTGATTCTATAGTAATGAGAGATGGAGCTATATAGGGTGATTCTATAGTAATGAGAGATGGAGCTATAGAGAATGATTCTATAGTAATGAGTGATGGAGTTATATAGGATGATTCTATAGTAATGAGAGATGGAGCTATATAGGATGATTCTATAGTAATGAGTGATGGAGTTATATAGGGTGATTCTATAGTAATGAGAGATGGAGTTATATAGGATGATTCTATAGTAATGAGAGATGGAGTTATATAGGATGATTCTATAGTAATGAGAGATGTTATATAGGGTGATTCTATAGTAATGAGTGATGGAGTTATATAGGATGATTCTATAGTAATGAGAGATGGAGCTATATAGGGTGATTCTATAGTAATGAGAGATGTTATATAGGGTGATTCTACAGTAATGAGTGATGATTTTATATAGGGTGATTCTATAGTAATGAGTGATGGAGTTATATAGGGTGATTCTATAGTAATGAGAGATGGAGCTATAGAGGATGATTCTATAGTAATGAGTGATGGAGTTATATAGGATGATTCTATAGTAATGAGTGATGGAGCTATAGAGGATGATTCTATAGTAATGAGAGATGGAGTTATATAGGGTGATTCTATAGTAATGAGAGATGGAGTTATATAGGGTGATTCTATAGTAATGAGAGATGGAGCTATAGAGGATGATTCTATAGTAATGAGAGATGGAGCTATATAGGATGATTCTATAGTAATGAGAGATGGAGCTATATAGGATGATTCTATAGTAATGAGAGATGGAGCTATATAGGATGATTCTATAGTAATGAGAGATGGAGCTATAGAGGATGATTCTATAGTAATGAGAGATGGAGCTATATAGGATGATTCTATAGTAATGAGAGATGGAGCTATAGAGGATGATTCTATAGTAATGAGAGATGGAGTTATATAGGATGATTCTATTGTTATGAGAGATGGAGCTATATAGGATGATTCTATAGTAATGAGTGATGGAGCTATATAGGGTGATTCTATAGTAATGAGAGATGGAGCTATATAGGATGATTCTATAGTAATGAGAGATGTTTTATAGGGTGATTCTATAATTCAATTCAATTCAATTTGCTTTATTGGCATGACGTAACAATGTACATATTGCCAAAGCTTACATTTGATATTTATAATATGAACATAATTAATTATCAAAATTGTCAACAGGACAACAGTAACAACAATAACCAAGGGTCAAAATAACCACATTGAACAACAACAATAATCATATAGTAGAAGACATGTGCAGGTTGATTGGTCTGTCAGACACTGTCCTTCATCTTATGGCAGGCAGCAATGTAGTGCGCTGCCAACCCACAGCTTTCTGCTTCCTCCCCCAACAGGATGGGTAGCCTATTCTCATCAGGGAGGTCTTTGAAACCTTGAATAAGGGTTTCAAATTTGGGGAAATGACACTCTCTAATTGTTTTATATTTGTGACATGTTGTCAGGAAATGCAGTTCTGTCTCAGGTTCTGCTGTTGTGCAGTGGTTGCACAGCCTTTCCTCTACAGGGAGCCAGGTTTTCCTGTGTCTACCCTTCTCAATGGCAAGGCTGTGCTCACTGAGCCTGTACTTTGTCAAGGTTTTTCTAAGGTTTTGATCAGTGACCATGGTCAAATAGTTTGCCACGGTGTACTGTCGATTTAGGGCTAGATAGCACTGCATTTTGCTTTGTGCTTGTGCTTGTGTTTCCCAATGAGAAATGTAGTTTTGTTTTAATTGTGATGTAATTTGTTTTATTCTGATTGATTGTATGTTCTGGTCCTGAGGCTTCAGTGTGTTAGTAGAACAGGTTAGTGAACTCAGCCCCAGGACCAGCTGGATGAGGGGACTCTTTTCTTTGCTCAGCTCTTGGCATTGCAGGGCTTGGTAATGATATGAGAGGGGGTCACTGTATTTTAGATGTTTCCAAAACTTAATTGCTTTTTTTTGAGTTTTTATTATCAGTGGATATTGGCCTAATTCTGCCCTGCATGCATTGTTTGTAGTTTTCCTCTGGACATGCATGCAGGGTTTCAATGGGGTGTTTGTCCCATTTGGTGAAATCTTGTTTTGCAAGTGGACCCCACACCTCGCTGCCATATAGTGCAATTGGTTCAATGAATTGGTTCAATTGGTTCAACACTAGTCTCAACATCAACAGTGAAGAGGCGATTCCGGGATGCTGAGTTGCAAAGAAAAAGACATATCTCAGACTGGTCAATAAAAAGAAAAGATTAAGATGGGCAAAAGAACACAGACACTGGACAGAGGAACTCTGCCTAGAAGGCCAGCATCCCGGAGTCGCCTCTTCACTGTTGACGTTGAGACTGGTGTTTTGCGGGTACTATTTAGTGAAGCTGCCTGTTGAGGACTTGTGAGGCATCTGTTTCTCAAACTCTACAGTATTGTACTTGTCCTCTTGCTCAGTTGTGCACCGGGGCCTCCCACTCCTCTTTCTATTCTGGTTAGAGACAGTTTGCGCTGTTCTGTGAGGGGGAAGTACACAGAGTGCTACAAGATCTTCAGTTTGTTGGCAATTTCTAGCATGGAATAGCCTTCATTTCTCAGAACAAGAATAGACTGATAAGTTTCAGAAGAAAGTTCTTTGTTTCTGGCCATTTGAGCCTGTAATCAAACCAACAAATGCTGATGCTCCAGATACTCTGGCCAGTTTTATTGTTTCTGTCAAGATCTTCCTGAGGGACAGACCAAGACACAGGGATGCTTCCAGTATACATTTTTATTTATCCACGTAACTGGGCAAAAACAACAAAAGTGCAAACGAAGATCGTGATGCTGAACATAACTAAACACATAACAAGCTATGCACAAACAATAACCCACAAAACCCCTCTGAAAACTACAAACATATGGTTCCCAATTAGAGGTAACGACACTCAGCTGCCTCTAATTGGGAACCATTACCCCAACATAGAAATAGATCACCTAAAACAAAAAAAACCTACACTAAAACGAAACTAAACACGCCAGCCTATAAATATCAGGCCTGAACGTGACAGTGTCTTTAATCAGAACAACAGTTTTCAGCTGTGCTAACATAATTGCAAAATGCTTTTCTAATGATCAAATAGCCTTTTAAAATGATAAACTTGGATTAGCTAGCACGACGTGCCATTGGAACACAGGAGTGATGGTTGCTGATAATGGGCCTCTGTACGCCTATGTAGATATTCCATAAAACATCTGCCGTTTCCAGCTACAATAGTCATTTACAACATTAACAATGTCTACAATGTATTTAAAAAAAAATTATGTTATTTTAATGGACGAAAAAACTATATGTATATGTATATATGTATGTAAACATGTATTGTTATTTGTTATCATTTCACTGGTCTGAAGACAAGCTCTGAAGACAAGCTCTCTCTCTGTGTGGTCTGACTCAGGAAGACAAGCTCTCTCTCTGTGTGGTCTGACTCAGGAAGACAAGCTCTCTCTCTCTGTGTGGTCTGACTCAGGAAGACAAGCTCTCTCTCTGTGTGGTCTGACTCAGGAAGACAAGCTCTCTCTCTGTGTGGTCTGACTCAGAAAGACAAGCTCTCTCTCTGTGTGGTCTGACTCAGGAAGACAAGCTCTCTCTCTGTGTGGTCTGACTCAGGAAGACAAGCTCTCTCTCTCTGTGGTCTGACTCTGGAAGACAAGCTCTCTCTCTGTGTGGTCTGACTCAGGAAGACAAGCTCTCTCTCTGTGTGGTCTGACTCAGGAAGACAAACTCTCTCTCTCTGTGTGGTCTGACTCAGGAAGACAAGCTCTCTCTCTGCGTGGTCTGACTCAGGAAGACAAGCTCTCTCTCTGTGTGGTCTGACTCAGGAAGACAAGCTCTCTCTCTGTGTGGTCTGACTCAGGAAGACAAGCTCTCTCTCTGTGTGGTCTGACTCAGGAAGACAAGCTCTCTCTCTGTGTGGTCTGACTCAGGAAGACAAGCTCTCTCTCTCTGTGTGGTATGACTCAGGAAGACAAACTCTCTCTCTGTGATGGTGCTGTTGTGTTTCATGTTTCTCCCTCCTAAATTGTCTCATGCTTGAACTTCTATGTTATATGATATGGTATTACATTCCATGCTATTATTTCTCGCCCTGTCTGCAGGATGAGGTCGTGGCTGTGTCTGAGAAGGTGGTGGTGAAGGTACAGGACCTGGTCAGATGGATGGTATGGGACTCTTCAGGCTGGAGCACGGGCCTGAAGGCTGTACCTCTCAAGCCCAGTGAGGTGCTCCAAGAGCTGGAGAAGAACAGACAGAGAGACAGCCCCGTCCTCCACCGGTACAGAGAGTCAACACTCAACAGCGGCCTCAACTTCAAAGACGTGTTAAAGGAGAAGGCTGAACTAGGTAACACTGGCATTTCTGTTTCTCTCTGTCTTTACGCTCTTACATCTCAGCTGTTCATGTCTGTAATATGCACTATGATGAAGTAGATGTCATGTCTGTAATATGCAGTATGATGAAGTAGATATCATGTCTGTAATATACAGTATGATAATGTAGACGTCATGTCTGTAATATGCAGTATGATGAAGTAGATGTCATGTCTGTAATATGCATTAGGATGAAGTAGATATCATGTCTGTAATATACAGTATGATAATGTAGACGTCATGTCTGTAATATGCAGTATGATGAAGTAGATGTCATGTCTGTAATATGCAGTATGATGAAGTAGACGTCATGTCTGTAATATGCAGTATGATGAAGTAGACGTCATGTCTGTAATATACAGTATGATGAAGTAGATGTCATGTCTGTAATATGCAGTATGATGAAGTAGACGTCATGTCTGTAATATGCAGTAGGATGAAGTAGACGTCATGTCTGTAATATGCAGTATGATGAAGTAGATGTCATGTCTGTAATATGCAGTATGATGAAGTAGACGTCATCTCTGTAATATGCAGTATGATGATGTAGACGTCATGTCTGTAATATGCAGTATGATGAAGTAGATGTCATGTCTGTAATATGCAGTATGATGAAGTAGACGTCATCTCTGTAATATGCAGTATGATGATGTAGACGTCATGTCTGTAATATGCAGTATGATGGAGTAGATGTCATGTTTGTAGCATGCAGTAGGATGAAGTAGATGTCATGTCTGTAATATGCAGTATGATGATGTAGACGTCATGTCTGTAATATACAGTATGATGAAGTAGATGTCATGTCTGTAGCATGCAGTATGATGATGTAGACGTCATGTCTGTAATATACAGTATGATGAAGTAGATGTCATGTCTGTAATATGCAGTATGATGATGTAGACGTCATGTCTGTAATATGCAGTATGATGAAGTAGACGTCATGTCTGTAATATGCAGTATGATGAAGTAGACGTCATGTCTGTAATATGCAGTATGATGATGTAGATGTCATGTCTGTAATATGCAGTATGATGATGTAGATGTCATGTCTGTAATATACAGTAGGATGATGTAGATGTCATGTCTGTAATATGCAGTATGATGAAGTAGATGTCATGTCTGTAATATGCAGTATGATGATGTAGATGTCATGTCTGTAATATACAGTAGGATGAAGTAGACGTCATGTCTGTAATATACAGTATGATGATGTAGACGTCATGTCTGTAATATACAGTATGATGAAGTAGACGTCATGTCTGTAATATACAGTAGGATGAAGTAGACGTCATGTCTGTAATATGCAGTATGATGATGTAGATGTCATGTCTGTAATATACAGTAGGATGAAGTAGACGTCATGTCTGTAATATACAGTATGATGATGTAGACGTCATGTCTGTAATATACAGTATGATGAAGTAGACGTCATGTCTGTAATATACAGTAGGATGAAGTAGACGTCATGTCTGTAATATACAGTATGATGATGTAGACGTCATGTCTGTAATATACAGTATGATGAAGTAGATGTCATGTCTGTAATATACAGTAGGATGAAGTAGACGTCATGTCTGTAATATGCAGTAGGATGAAGTATATGTCATGTCTGTAATATACAGTATGATGAAGTAGACGTCATGTCTGTAATATACAGTAGGATGAAGTAGACGTCATGTCTGTAATATGCAGTATGATGATGTAGATGTCATGTCTGTAATATACAGTAGGATGAAGTAGACGTCATGTCTGTAATATACAGTATGATGATGTAGACGTCATGTCTGTAATATACAGTATGATGAAGTAGATGTCATGTCTGTAATATACAGTAGGATGAAGTAGACGTCATGTCTGTAATATGCAGTAGGATGAAGTATATGTCATGTCTGTAATATACAGTATGATGAAGTAGACGTCATGTCTGTAATATACAGTAGGATGAAGTAGACGTCATGTCTGTAATATGCAGTATGATGATGTAGATGTCATGTCTGTAATATACAGTAGGATGAAGTAGACGTCATGTCTGTAATATACAGTATGATGAAGTAGACGTCATGTCTTTAATATACAGTATGATGATGTAGACGTCATGTCTGTAATATACAGTATGATGGTACTGCTCTGTCCTCTGTATTGTTAGTTCTCCCTCTATATGAAGTGTTGTGGTACTGCTCTGTCCTCTGTATTGTTAGTTCTCCCTCTATATGAAGTGTTGTGGTACTGCTCTGTCCTCTGTATTGTTAGTTCTCCTTGTATATGAAGTGTTGTGGTACTGCTCTGTCCTCTGTATTGTTAGTTCTCCCTCTATATGAAGTGTTGTGGTACTGCTCTGTCCTCTGTATTGCTAGTTCTCCCTCTATATGAAGTGTTGTGGTACTGCTCTGTCCTCTGTATTGTTAGTTCTCCCTCTATATGAAGTGTTGTGGTACTGCTCTGTCCTCTGTATTGTTAGTTCTCCCTCTATATGAAGTGTTGTGGTACTGCTCTGTCCTCTGTATTGTTAGTTCTCCTTGTATATGAAGTGTTGTGGTACTGCTCTGTCCTCTGTATTGTTAGTTCTCCCTCTATATGAAGTGTTGTGGTACTGCTCTGTCCTCTGTATTGTTAGTTCTCCTTGTATATGAAGTGTTGTGGTACTGCTCTGTCCTCTGTATTGTTAGTTCTCCCTCTATATGAATTTTGTATATAATGTTTACGTATCCGACATACTCATATCAAATGTATACACTGTACTCTAAACCATCTACTGTATCTTGCCTATGCCGTTCGGTCATCGACCCAAATCTCTAGCCACTTTAATAATTATAATTGGATGAAATAATGTATCACTAGCCACTTTAAACAATGCCATTTATATAATGTTTACTGCTCATATCCTACATTACTCAGTTCTCCTCTATATATATGTGTATATACTGTACTCCATACCATCTACTGCATCTTGCCTATGCCGGTCAGCCATCGCTCATCCATATATTTATATGTACATACTCGTATTCATTCCTTTACTCTTGTGTGTATAAGGTAGTTGTTGTGAATTTGTTAGATTACTTGTTAGATACTACTGCATGGTCGGAACTAGAAGCACAAGCATTTCGCTACACTCGCATTAACATCTGCTAACCATGTGTATGTGACAAATAAAATTTGATTTGATTTGTTGTGGTACTGCTCTGTCCTCTGTATTGTTAGTTCTCACTCTATATGAAGTGTTGTGGTACTGCTCTGTCCTCTGTATTGTTAGTTCTCCCTCTATATGAAGTGTTGTGGTACTGCTCTGTCCTCTGTATTGTTAGTTCTCCCTCTATATGAAGTGTTGTGATACTCAACCTCATGCCAGTAATGTGGTGATGTCATGTTCTCTAAAGAAGTTGCTCACCTCCCATCCAGCTGGAAAGTGTTGCCGTCCCCGCCCCTGCCAGCCATCGCCTCCCTGCCAGTTGAGTTAGTCATCATATCCTGAGGACACCAAGCCCCGCCCACACAGCCAGTCTTGTTTTTCACCAAAGGCCCGCCGCAGCTAGTCATACAATGTGCTCTGCCAGTTGTAGCATGCTGAGCCAGTCACACATGCCAAGTCCCGCCCCCTGCCAGTCAGGACACCAAGCCCCGCCCCCTGCCAGTCAGGACACCAAGGCCCGCCCACAGCCAGTCATGACGCCAAGCCCCGCCCCCTGCCAGTCAGGACACCAAGCCCCGCCCACAGCCAGTCAGGACTCCAAGTCCCGCCCCCTGCCAGTCAGGACACTGCCCTTTAAGCCAGCCCCCTGCCAGTCAGGACACCAAGGCCACGCCCACAGCCAGTCATGACGCCACTTAGCCAATCAGACTGCCCTTTAGCCTGCCAGTCAGGGACACCCCCGCCCACAGCCAGTCATGACGCCAAGCCCCGTCCACAGCCAGTCATGACGCCAAGCCCCGCCCACAGCCAGTCAGGACTCCAAGTCCCGCCCCCTGCCAGTCAGGACACCAAGCCCCGCCCACAGCCAGTCAGGTCACCAAGCCCCGCCCACAGCCAGTCAGGATGATGACTAATGTGTTATAATTGCCAGACAATCATGCCTCTGCAAGCTGGGGGTTGTTGCAAAACTTCCTTCAATATTAAACATCGTGGAAATTCCACAGTTACAACTCTCAGGCTAATAAATCCATGGTTTGGCACCGGCCCTTTAATAGCAGCCTCTCTGTGTGCAAAATCTAATTCATTAGATTGAGTCATAGGAAAGGAGCTGCTTCCAGGACCAGGACCAAATCTGTGCTGCATTGTGCTGGAGGTCATTAGTCACTAACTGTGTTGCAGTCAATCAGACTGAAAAACCCTTGAAAGCCAGACTGAGTGTTGATACCCTGTCACCCCCCACCACCCAAACCCCCCCTGTCACCCCCCACCACCCAAACCCCCCCTGTCACCCCCACCACCCAAACCTGTCACTCCCCCCCACCACCCAAACCCCCTGTCACCCCCCCACCACCAAACTCTGTCACCCCCACCACCCAAACCCCCTGTCACCCCCACCAACCCCATAACCCTGTCACCCCTCACCACCCAAACCCCCCTGTAACCCCTCACCAACAAACAGATAATATTGATAATAATATAACAGCACATCGATAATATTGATAATAATATAGCAATATTGAAATACATTGATAATAAATATAATGTTACATACTGATAATAATATAACAGCACATTGATAATATTGATAATAATATAATGTTAATACTTGATAATATTGATAATAGTAATATAACAGCACATTGATAATATTGGGATAATAATATAACAGCACATTGATAATATTGATAATAATATAACAGCACATTGATAATATTGACACACACACACATATAATAATATAACAGCACATTGATAATATTGATAATAATATAACAGCACATTGATAATAATATAACAGCACATTGATAATATTGATAATAATATAACATATTTACTGATAATAATATAACAGCACATTGATAATTATTGATAACAATATAACAACACATTGATAATATTGATAATAACAAAACAGCACATTGATAACATTGATAATAATATAAATAACAGCACATTGATAATAATAATAACAGCACATTGATAATATTGATAATAATATAACAGTACATTGATAATAATATAACAGCACATTGATAATATTGATAATAATATAACAGCATTGATAATATTGATAATAATATAACAGCACATTGATAATATTGATAATAATATAACAGCACATTGATAATATTGATAATATAATTAGTACATACATTGATAATAATATAATATACATTGATAATATTGATAATAATATAACAGCACATTGATAATAATATAACATTGTTACATTACTTGATAATATTGATAATAATATAACAGCACATTGATAATAATAATAACAGCACATTGATAATATTGATAATAATATAACAGCACATTGATAATATTGATAATAATATAATAACAGCATTGATAATATTGATAATAATATAACAGCACATTGATAATATTGATAATAATATAACAGCACATTTGATACATTGATAATAATATAACAGCACATTGATAATAATATAACAACATTGATAACACATTGATAATAATATACTAGCACATTGATGACATTTGATAATAATATAACAGCACATTGATAATAATATAACAGCAATTGATAATATTGATAATAATATAACGTACATTGATAATAATTGATAATACATATTGATAATATTGATAATAATATAACAGCACATTGATAATATTGATAATAATATAACAGCACATTGATAATAATATAACAGCACATTGATAATATTGATAATAATATAACAGCACATTGATAATATTGATAATAATATAACAGCACATTGATAATATTGATAATAATATAACAGCACATTGATAACATTGATAATAATATAACAGCACATTGATAATATTGATAATAATATAACAGCACATTGATAATAATATAACAGCAATATTGATAACATTGATAATAATATAGCACATAATATTGATAATTGATAATATTGATAATAATATAACAGCACATTGATAATATTGATAATAATATAATATACATTGATAATATTGATAATAATATAACAGCACATTGATAATATTGATAATAATATAACAGCACATTGATAATATTGATACAATATAATACAGCACATTGATAATAATTGATAACAGCACATTGATAATATTGATAATAATATAACAGCACATTGATAATAATATAACAGCACATTGATAATATTGATAATAATATAACAGCACATTGATAACATTGATAATAATATAGCACAGCGTGATAATATTGATAATAATATAACAGCACATTGATAATATTGATAATAATATAACAGCACATTGATAATATTGATAATAATATAACAGCACATTGATAATATTGATAATAATATAACAGCACATTGATAATAATATAACAGCACATTGATAACATTGATAATAATATAACAGCACATTGATAATTATTGATAATAATATACAGTTATATAATGATAACATTGATAATAATATAACAGCACATTGATAATATTGATAATAATATAACAGCATATTGATAACATTGATAATAATATAACAGCACATTGATAACATTGATAATAATATAACAGCACATTGATAATATTGATAATAATATAACAGCACATTGATAACATTGATAATAATATAACAGCACATTGATAATATTGATAATAATATAACAGCACATTGATAATAATATAACAGCACATTGATAATATTGATAATAATATAACAACACGTGATAATATTGATAATAACAAAACAGCACATTGATAAGCATTGATAATAATATAACAGCACATTGATAATAATATAACAGCACATTGATAATAATATAACAGCACATTGATAATATTGATAATAATATAACAGCACATTGATAATAATATAACAGCACATTGATAATATTGATAATAATATAACAGCACATTGATAATATTGATAATAATATACAATACTGAACATTGATAATAATATAACAGCACATTGATAATATTGATAATAATATAATATACATTGATAACATTGATAATAATATAACAGCACATTGATAATATTGATAATAATATAACAGCACATTGATAATAATATAATATAACAGCACATTGATAACATTGATAATAATATAACAGCACATTGATAATATTGATAATAATATAACAGCACATTGATGACATATTGATAATAATATAACAATATTGATAATATTGATAATAATATAACAGCACATTGATAATAATATATCAGTTGATAATATTATTGATAATAATATAACAGCAACATTGATAATAATAATATAACAGCACATTGATTAATATTGATAATAATATAACAGCACATTGATAATATTGATAATAATATAACAGTGCACATTGATAATAATATAACAGCACATATAATATTGATAATAATATAACAGCACATTGATAACGTGATAATAATATAACAGCACATTGATAATATTGATAATAATATAACAGCACATTGATAATATTGATAATAATATAACAGCACTGATGAATATTGATAATAATATAACAGCACATTGATAATATTGATAATAACAGTTACATTGATAATATTGATAATAATATAACAGCACATTGATAATATTGATAATAATATAACAGCACATTGATAATATTGATAATAATATAACAGCACATTGATAATATTGATAATAATATAACAGCACATTGATAATAATATAACATTGATAATAATATACATTGATAATATTGATAATAATATAACAGCACATTGATAATATTGATAATAATATAACAGCACATTGATCATTGATAATTGATAATATTGATAATAATATAACAGCACATTGATAATATTGATAATAATATAACAGCACATTGATGACATTGATAATAATATAACAGCACATTGATAATATTGATAATAATATAACAGCACATTGATAATATTGATAATAATATAACAGCACATTGATAATATTGATAATAATATAACAGCACATTGATAATAATATAACAGCACATTGATAATATTGATAATAATATAACAGCTTTGATAATAATATAACAGCACATTGATAATAATATAACAGCACATTGATAATATTGATAATAATATAACAGCACATTGATAACATTGATAATAATATAACAGCACATTGATAATATTGATAATAATATAACAGCACATTGATAATATTGATAATAATATTACAGCACATTGATAATAATATAACAGCACATTGATAATATTGATAATAATATTAAAGCACATTGATAATAATATAACAGCACATTGATAATATTGATAATAATATAACAGCACATTGATAACATTGATAATAATATAACAGCACATTGATAATATTGATAATAATATAACAGCACATTGATAATATTGATAATAATATTACAGCACATTGATAATAATATAACAGCACATTGATAATATTGATAATAATATAACAGCACATTGATAATAATATAACAGCACATTGATAATATTGATAATAATATAACAGCACATTGATGACATTGATAATAATATAACAGCACATTGATGACATTGATAATAATATAACAGCACATTGATAATAATATAACAGCACATTGATAATAATATAACAGCACATTGATAACATTGATAATAATATAACAGCACATTGATGACATTGATAATAATATAACAGCACATTGATAATAATATAACAGCACATTGATAATAATATAACAGCACATTGATAATATTGATAATAATATAACAGCACATTGATAATATTGATAATAATATAACAGCACATTGATAATAATATAACAGCACATTGATAATATTGATAATAATATAACAGCACATTGATAATAATATAACAGCACATTGATAACATTGATAATAATATAACAGCACATTGATAATAATATAACAGCACATTGATAATATTGATAATAATATAACAGCACATTGATAACATTGATAATAATATAACAGCACATTGATGACATTGATAATAATATAACAGCACATTGATAATATTGATAATAATATAACAGCACATTGATAATATTGATAATAACAAAACAGCACATTGATAATATTGATAATAATATAACAGCACATTGATAATAATATAACAGCACATTGATAACATTGATAATAATATAACAGCACATTGATAATATTGATAATAACAAAACAGCACATTGATAACATTGATAATAATATAACAGCACATTGATGACATTGATAATAATATAACAGCACATTGATAATAATATAACAGCACATTGATAATATTGATAATAATATAACAGCACATTGATAATAATATAACAGCACATTGATAATATTGATAATAATATAACAGCACATTGATAATATTGATAATAATATAACAGCACATTGATACATTGATAATAATATAACAGCACATTGATAATATTGATAATAATATAACAGCACATTGATAATAATATAACAGCACATTGATAATATTGATAATAATATAACAGCACATTGATAATAATATAACAGCACATTGATAATAATATAACAGCACATTGATAACATTGATAATAATATAACAGCACATTGATAATAATATAACAGCACATTGATAATATTGATAATAATATAACAGCACATTGATAACATTGATAATAATATAACAGCACATTGATGACATTGATAATAATATAACAGCACATTGATAATATTGATAATAATATAACAGCACATTGATAATATTGATAATAACAAAACAGCACATTGATAATATTGATAATAATATAACAGCACATTGATAATATTGATAATAACAAAACAGCACATTGATAACATTGATAATAATATAACAGCACATTGATGACATTGATAATAATATAACAGCACATTGATAATAATATAACAGCACATTGATAATATTGATAATAATATAACAGCACATTGATAATAATATAACAGCACATTGATAATATTGATAATAATATAACAGCACATTGATAATATTGATAATAATATAACAGCACATTGATAATAATATAACAGCACATTGATAATATTGATAATAATATAACAGCACATTGATAATAATATAACAGCACATTGATAATATTGATAATAATATAACAGCACATTGATAACATTGATAATAATATAACAGCACATTGATAATATTGATAATAATATAACAGCACATTGATAATATTGATAATAATATAACAGCACATTGATGACATTGATAATAATATAACAGCACATTGATAATATTGATAATAATATAACAGCACATTGATGACATTGATAATAATATAACAGCACATTGATAATATTGATAATAATATAACAGCACATTGATAATAATATAACAGCACATTGATAATATTGATAATAATATAACAGCACATTGATAATAATATAACAGCACATTGATAATAATATAACAGCACATTGATAATATTGATAATAATATAACAGCACATTGATAACATTGATAATAATATAACAGCACATTGATAATATTGATAATAATATAACAGCACATTGATAATATTGATAATAATATTACAGCACATTGATAATAATATAACAGCACATTGATAATATTGATAATAATATTAAAGCACATTGATAATAATATAACAGCACATTGATAATATTGATAATAATATAACAGCACATTGATGACATTGATAATAATATAACAGCACATTGATGACATTGATAATAATATAACAGCACATTGATAATAATATAACAGCACATTGATAATAATATAACAGCACATTGATAACATTGATAATAATATAACAGCACATTGATGACATTGATAATAATATAACAGCACATTGATAATAATATAACAGCACATTGATAATAATATAACAGCACATTGATAATATTGATAATAATATAACAGCACATTGATAATATTGATAATAATATAACAGCACATTGATAATAATATAACAGCACATTGATAATATTGATAATAATATAACAGCACAAACCCTTGATAATAATATCACAGTTAATATTGATAACATTGATAATAATATAACAGCACATTGATAAACCCTATTGATAATAATATCAAACCCTTTATTAAATCACATTGATAATATTGATAATAATATAACAGCACATTGATAATATTGCTAATAATATAACAGCACATTGATGACATTGATAATAATATAACAGCACCCTTTATTAAAAGACAGATATCAAACCCTTTATTAAAAGACAGATATCAAACCCTTTATTAAAAGACAGATATCAAACCCTTTATTAAAAGACAGATATCAAACTCTTTATTAAAAGACAGATATCAAACCCTTTATTAAAAGACAGATATCAAACCCTTTATTAAAAGACAGATATCAAACCCTTTATTAAAAGACAGATATCAAACCCTTTATTAAATCACAGATATCAAACCCTTTATTAAAAGACAGATATCAAACCCTTTATTAAATCACAGATATCAAACCCTTTATTAAAAGACAGATATCAAACCCTTTATTAATTCACAGATATCAAACTCTTTATTAAAATACAGATATCAAACCCTTTATTAAATCACAGATATCAAACCCTTTATTAAAAGACAGATATCAAACCCTTTATTAAATCACAGATATCAAACCCTTTATTAAAAGACAGATATCAAACCCTTTATTAAAAGACAGATATCAAACTCTTTATTAAAAGACAGATATCAAACCCTTTATTAAATCACAGATATCAAACTCTTTATTAAAAGACAGATATCAAACCCTTTATTAAATTACAGATATCAAACCCTTTATTAAAATACAGATATCAAACCCTTTATTAAAAGACAGATATCAAACCCTTTATTAAATCACAGATATCAAACCCTTTATTAAAAGACAGATATCAAACCCTTTATTAAAAGACAGATATCAAACCCTTTATTAAAAGACAGATATCAAACCCTTTATTAAAAGACAGATATCAAACCCTTTATTAAATCACAGGAATCCCAGGAATTAGGACAGTGAGTGCCTTTCATAGAGAAAGACGCTGTAATGCCTCTTGATATTTACTGGCTTCCGCAATTATGAATTTCTGCTAGCTGTTAATATGATATACATAGAGAAATTGGTTGTCCTATTTTGCATACGTTGAATCAATTTAGCATGTGTTGAATATATTTAGCATGTGTTGAATATATTTAAAGTGTGTTGACTTAAAGCCTCTCTGATCATTTGTTTCTGTACTGTAGTGTTGACACATATCCTATCTATGGTAATTTTCCTCCGGGATATATTTGACTCTTCAATATCAACTTCTTAGTTGGTTTTATGGTGAGATTATGTTTAATGTAATGAGGTGTTAAACTACTCATAAGAGCTGCTAGTAGAGCTCTTTGAGAAAATAGGTCCCATTTCCCCTGACTCACATCCAAATAATTTGATCTGCTAGGCATCTCCTCCATTCGGTTTGATGCTTCAGTATAAATGGGCTATTATTGTGTCTCTGTTCCATTCACTATTTAGACTCAGAAGAGCCCCACTGTAACACTGTCACTGCATCTGATCCCCTTTAGTTGAAGTGTTTGAAGCCAGCCCCACTGTAACACTGTCCTGCATCTGATCCCCTTTAGTTGAAGTGTTTGAAGCCAGCCCCACTGTAACACTGTCACTGCATCTGATCCCCTTTAGTTGAAGTGTTTGAAGCCAGCCCCACTGTAACACTGTCACTGCATCTGATCCCCTTTAGTTGAAGTGTTTGAAGCCAGCCCCACTGTAACACTGTCACTGCATCTGATCCCCTTTAGTTGAAGTGTTTGAAGCCAGCCCCACTGTAACACTGTCACTGCATCTGATCCCCTTTAGTTGAAGTGTTTGAAGCCAGCCCCACTGTAACACTGTCCTGCATCTGATCCCCTTTAGTTGAAGTGTTTGAAGCCAGCCCCACTGTAACACTGTCCTGCATCTGATCCCCTTTAGTTGAAGTGTTTGAAGCCAGCCCCACTGTAACACTGTCCTGCATCTGATCCCCTTTAGTTGAAGTGTTTGAAGCCAGCCCCCCACTGTAACACTGTCCTGCATCTGATCCCCTTTAGTTGAAGTGTTTGAAGCCAGCCCCACTGTAACACTGTCACTGCATCTGATCCCCTTTAGTTGAAGTGTTTGAAGCCAGCCCCACTGTAACACTGTCACTGCATCTGATCCCCTTTAGTTGAAGTGTTTGAAGCCAGCCCCACTGTAACACTGTCACTGCATCTGATCCCCTTTAGTTGAAGTGTTTGAAGCCAGCCCCACTGTAACACTGTCACTGCATCTGATCCCTTTAGTTGAAGTGTTTGAAGCCAGCCCCACTGTAACGCTGGCACTGCATCTGATCCCCTTTAGTTGAAGTGTTTGAAGCCAGACCCACTGTAACACTGTCACTGCATCTGATCCCCTTTAGTTGAAGTGTTTGAAGCCAGCCCCACTGTAACACTGTCACTGCATCTGATCCCCTTTAGTTGAAGTGTTTGAAGCCAGCCCCACTGTAACACTGTCACTGCATCTGATCCCCTTTAGTTGAAGTGTTTGAAGCCAAACCCACTGTAACACTGTCACTGCATCTGATCCCCTTTAGTTGAAGTGTTTGAAGCCAGCCCCACTGTAACACTGTCACTGCATCTGATCCCTTTAGTTGAAGTGTTTGAAGCCAGCCCCACTGTAACGCTGGCACTGCATCTGATCCCCTTTAGTTGAAGTGTTTGAAGCCAGACCCACTGTAACACTGTCCTGCATCTGATCCCCTTTAGTTGAAGTGTTTGAAGCCAGCCCCACTGTAACACTGTCCTGCATCTGATCCCTTTTAGTTGAAGTGTTTGAAGCCAGACCCACTGTAACACTGTCCTGCATCTGATCCCCTTTAGTTGAAGTGTTTGAAGCCAGCCCCACTGTAACACTGTCACTGCATCTGATCCCCTTTAGTTGAAGTGTTTGAAGCCAGCCCCACTGTAACACTGTCACTGCATCTGATCCCCTTTAGTTGAAGTGTTTGAAGCCAGCCCCACTGTAACACTGTCCTGCATCTGATCCCCTTTAGTTGAAGTGTTTGAAGCCAGCCCCACTGTAACACTGTCCTGCATCTGATCCCCTTTAGTTGAAGTGTTTGAAGCCAGCCCCACTGTAACACTGTCACTGCATCTGATCCCCTTTAGTTGAAGTGTTTGAAGCCAGCCCCACTGTAACACTGTCCTGCATCTGATCCCTTTAGTTGAAGTGTTTGAAGCCAGCCCCACTGTAACACTGTCACTGCATCTGATCCCCTTTAGTTGAAGTGTTTGAAGCCAGTCCCACTGTAACACTGTCACTGCATCTGATCCCCTTTAGTTGAAGTGTTTGAAGCCAGCCCCCACTGTAACACTGTCCTGCATCTGATCCCCTTTAGTTGAAGTGTTTGAAGCCAGCCCCACTGTAACACTGTCACTGCATCTGATCCCCTTTAGTTGAAGTGTTTGAAGCCAGACCCACTGTAACACTGTCACTGCATCTGATCCCCTTTAGTTGAAGTGTTTGAAGCCAGCCCCACTGTAACACTGTCCTGCATCTGATCCCCTTTAGTTGAAGTGTTTGAAGCCAGCCCCACTGTAACACTGTCACTGCATCTGATCCCCTTTAGTTGAAGTGTTTGAAGCCAGACCCACTGTAACACTGTCACTGCATCTGATCCCCTTTAGTTGAAGTGTTTGAAGCCAGCCCCACTGTAACACTGTCCTGCATCTGATCCCCTTTAGTTGAAGTGTTTGAAGCCAGCCCCACTATAACACTGTCACTGCATCTGATCCCCTTTAGTTGAAGTGTTTGAAGCCAGCCCCACTGTAACACTGTCACTGCATCTGATCCCCTTTAGTTGAAGTGTTTGAAGCCAGCCCCACTGTAACACTGTCACTGCATCTGATCCCCTTTAGTTGAAGTGTTTGAAGCCAGACCCACTGTAACACTGCCCTGCATCTGATCACTTTAGTTGAAGTGTTTGAAGCCAGCCCCACTGTAACACTGTCACTGCATCTGATCCCTTTAGTTGAAGTGTTTGAAGCCAGCCCCACTGTAACACTGTCACTGCATCTGATCCCCTTTAGTTGAAGTGTTTGAAGCCAGCCCCACTGTAACACTGTCACTGCATCTGATCCCCTTTAGTTGAAGTGTTTGAAGCCAGCCCCACTGTAACACTGTCACTGCATCTGATCCCTTTAGTTGAAGTGTTTGAAGCCAGCCCCCCACTGTAACACTGTCACTGCATCTGATCCCCTTTAGTTGAAGTGTTTGAAGCCAGCCCCACTGTAACACTGTCCTGCATCTGATCCCTTTAGTTGAAGTGTTTGAAGCCAGCCCCACTGTAACACTGTCACTGCATCTGATCCCTTTAGTTGAAGTGTTTGAAGCCAGCCCCACTGTAACACTGTCACTGCATCTGATCCCCTTTAGTTGAAGTGTTTGAAGCCAGCCCCACTGTAACACTGTCACTGCATCTGATCCCCTTTAGTTGAAGTGTTTGAAGCCAGCCCCACTGTAACACTGTCACTGCATCTGATCCCCTTTAGTTGAAGTGTTTGAAGCCAGCCCCACTGTAACACTGTCCTGCATCTGATCCCCTTTAGTTGAAGTGTTTGAAGCCAGCCCCACTGTAACACTGTCACTGCATCTGATCCCCTTTAGTTGAAGTGTTTGAAGCCAGCCCCACTGTAACACTGTCACTGCATCTGATCCCCTTTAGTTGAAGTGTTTGAAGCCAGCCCCACTGTAACACTGTCACTGCATCTGATCCCCTTTAGTTGAAGTGTTTGAAGCCAGCCCCACTGTAACACTGTCACTGCATCTGATCCCTTTAGTTGAAGTGTTTGAAGCCAGCCCCACTGTAACACTGTCACTGCATCTGATCCCCTTTAGTTGAAGTGTTTGAAGCCAGCCCCACTGTAACACTGTCACTGCATCTGATCCCCTTTAGTTGAAGTGTTTGAAGCCAGCCCCACTGTAACACTGTCACTGCATCTGATCCCTTTAGTTGAAGTGTTTGAAGCCAGCCCCACTGTAACACTGTCACTGCATCTGATCCCTTTAGTTGAAGTGTTTGAAGCCAGCCCCACTGTAACACTGTCACTGCATCTGATCCCCTTTAGTTGAAGTGTTTGAAGCCAGCCCCACTGTAACACTGTCACTGCATCTGATCCCCTTTAGTTGAAGTGTTTGAAGCCAGCCCCACTGTAACACTGTCCTGCATCTGATCCCCTTTAGTTGAAGTGTTTGAAGCCAGCCCCACTGTAACACTGTCACTGCATCTGATCCCCTTTAGTTGAAGTGTTTGAAGCCAGCCCCACTGTAACACTGTCACTGCATCTGATCCCTTTAGTTGAAGTGTTTGAAGCCAGCCCCACTGTAACACTGTCACTGCATCTGATCCCTTTAGTTGAAGTGTTTGAAGCCAGCCCACTGTAACACTGTCACTGCATCTGATCCCCTTTAGTTGAAGTGTTTGAAGCCAGCCCCACTGTAACACTGTCACTGCATCTGATCCCCTTTAGTTGAAGTGTTTGAAGCCAGCCCCACTGTAACACTGTCACTGCATCTGATCCCCTTTAGTTGAAGTGTTTGAAGCCAGCCCCACTGTAACACTGTCACTGCATCTGATCCCCTTTAGTTGAAGTGTTTGAAGCCAGCCCCCCACTGTAACACTGTCACTGCATCTGATCCCTTTAGTTGAAGTGTTTGAAGCCAGCCCCACTGTAACACTGTCACTGCATCTGATCCTTTAGTTGAAGTGTTTGAAGCCAGCCCCACTGTAACACTGTCACTGCATCTGATCCCCTTTAGTTGAAGTGTTTGAAGCCAGCCCCACTGTAACACTGTCACTGCATCTGATCCCTTTAGTTGAAGTGTTTGAAGCCAGCCCCACTGTAACACTGTCACTGCATCTGATCCCCTTTAGTTGAAGTGTTTGAAGCCAGCCCCACTGTAACACTGTCACTGCATCTGATCCCCTTTAGTTGAAGTGTTTGAAGCCAGCCCCACTGTAACACTGTCACTGCATCTGATCCCTTTAGTTGAAGTGTTTGAAGCCAGCCCCACTGTAACACTGTCACTGCATCTGATCCCTTTAGTTGAAGTGTTTGAAGCCAGCCCCACTGTAACACTGTCACTGCATCTGATCCCTTTAGTTGAAGTGTTTGAAGCCAGCCCCACTGTAACACTGTCACTGCATCTGATCCCTTTAGTTGAAGTGTTTGAAGCCAGCCCCACTGTAACACTGTCACTGCATCTGATCCTTTAGTTGAAGTGTTTGAAGCCAGCCCCACTGTAACACTGTCACTGCATCTGATCCCCTTTAGTTGAAGTGTTTGAAGCCAGCCCCCCACTGTAACACTGTCACTGCATCTGATCCCTTTAGTTGAAGTGTTTGAAGCCAGCCCCACTGTAACACTGTCCTGCATCTGATCCCTTTAGTTGAAGTGTTTGAAGCCAGCCCCACTGTAACACTGTCCTGCATCTGATCCCCTTTAGTTGAAGTGTTTGAAGCCAGCCCCACTGTAACACTGTCCTGCATCTGATCCCTTTAGTTGAAGTGTTTGAAGCCAGCCCCACTGTAACACTGTCCTGCATCTGATCCCCTTTAGTTGAAGTGTTTGAAGCCAGCCCCACTGTAACACTGTCACTGCATCTGATCCCTTTAGTTGAAGTGTTTGAAGCCAGCCCCACTGTAACACTGTCACTGCATCTGATCCCTTTAGTTGAAGTGTTTGAAGCCAGCCCCACTGTAACACTGTCACTGCATCTGATCCCTTTAGTTGAAGTGTTTGAAGCCAGCCCCACTGTAACACTGTCACTGCATCTGATCCCCTTTAGTTGAAGTGTTTGAAGCCAGCCCCACTGTAACACTGTCACTGCATCTGATCCCCTTTAGTTGAAGTGTTTGAAGCCAGCCCCCCACTGTAACACTGTCACTGCATCTGATCCCCTTTAGTTGAAGTGTTTGAAGCCAGCCCCACTGTAACACTGTCCTGCATCTGATCCCCTTTAGTTGAAGTGTTTGAAGCCAGCCCCACTGTAACACTGTCACTGCATCTGATCCCCTTTAGTTGAAGTGTTTGAAGCCAGCCCCCCACTGTAACACTGTCACTGCATCTGATCCCCTTTAGTTGAAGTGTTTGAAGCCAGCCCCCCACTGTAACACTGTCACTGCATCTGATCCCCTTTAGTTGAAGTGTTTGAAGCCAGCCCCCCACTGTAACACTGTCCTGCATCTGATCCCCTTTAGTTGAAGTGTTTGAAGCCAGCCCCACTGTAACACTGTCCTGCATCTGATCCCTTTAGTTGAAGTGTTTGAAGCCAGCCCCACTGTAACACTGTCACTGCATCTGATCCCTTTAGTTGAAGTGTTTGAAGCCAGCCCCACTGTAACACTGTCACTGCATCTGATCCCCTTTAGTTGAAGTGTTTGAAGCCAGCCCCACTGTAACACTGTCACTGTATCTGATCCCCTTTAGTTGAAGTGTTTGAAGCCAGCCCCACTGTAACACTGTCCTGCATCTGATCCCCTTTAGTTGAAGTGTTTGAAGCCAGCCCCACTGTAACACTGTCACTGCATCTGATCCCCTTTAGTTGAAGTGTTTGAAGCCAGCCCCACTGTAACACTGTCACTGCATCTGATCCCTTTAGTTGAAGTGTTTGAAGCCAGTCCCACTGTAACACTGTCCTGCATCTGATCCCCTTTAGTTGAAGTGTTTGAAGCCAGCCCCCCACTGTAACGCTGGCACTGCATCTGATCCCTTTAGTCAGGGTCCCAAATGGAACCCTATTCTCTATGGTGCACTGCTTTAGACCAGAGCCCTATAAAAGGAATAGCGCACTGGTCTTTCTCTGTCTCAGCTTTGTCTCAGCATAACATACATTAGAGACAACACTGTTATACATAATATATATTAGAGACAACACTGTTATACATAACATATATTAGAGACAACACTGTTATACATAACATATATTAGAGACAACACTGTTATACATAATATATATTAGAGACAACACTGTTATACATAATATATATTAGAGACAACACTGTTATACATAACATATATTAGAGACAACAGACTGTTATACATAACATATATTAGAGACAACAGACTGTTATACATAACATATATTAGAGACAACACCCTGTTATAAGTTGAGAAGTGTTTTATTGTCCCACAGAGCTGATAGAGTCTTGTTTCTGTTTCAGGCTGAAGTGCACTATGTAGGGAATCGGGTTCGGTAGGGCCCTGGTCTAAAGTAGTGCAATATGTAGAGAATAGGGTTCCATTTGGAATTAATGGCCACCAGGAGAGAGAGGAGTTGACAGAGTTAATACCTACAGCCCATTCAATCTGATAAGACATGCAGGCTTAGTCAGACTGATTTCATGGCTGATTTTGGAACCAATCAGTGTCTTCCATTTTTTCCCGTCTTGACAAAGGCTTCTTGTCTCAGCTGTTAAAGGTAAATTGCATCATTTGATTCCACAGCTCTTACGGTAGTGCTGCCCATACCAAATAAATACCACAGATAATTATTCCTTTGTTCAGAAAAGGTTAGATTTTATTAACAGAATAATGATGTGGCATGTGGGGTTGTACTTTGTTCTCCATCCTCTGGAATTTTTATCTTCACATTGCCAAAACATCATCATCCCTCAATAACTTCAAATGAAGACTGGGGTCAGCCTGATGAACCAAACTACTCAGTAATCTCCTCCATGAAGACTTGGGGTCAGCCTGGTGAACCAAACTACTCAGTAATCTCCTCCATGAAGACTGGGGGTCAGCCTGATGAACCAAACTACTCAGTAATCTCCTCCATGAAGACTGGGGTCAGCCTGATGAACCAAACTACTCAGTAATCTCCACTATGAAGACTGGGGGTCAACCTGATGAACCAAACTACTCAGTAATCTCCTCCATGAAGACTGGGGTCAGCCTGATGAACCAAACTACTCAGTAATCTCCTCCATGAAGACTGGGGGTCAGCCTGATGAACCAAACTACTCAGTAATCTCCTCCATGAAGACTGGGGTCAGCCTGATGAACCAAACTACTCAGTAATCTCCACTATGAAGACTGGGGGTCAACCTGATGAACCAAACTACTCAGTAATCTCCTCCATGAAGACTGGGGGTCAGCCTGATGAACCAAACTACTCAGTAATCTCCTCCATGAAGACTGGGGTCAGCCTGATGAACCAAACTACTCAGTAATCTCCTCCATGAAGACTGGGGTCAGCCTGATGAACCAAACTACTCAGTAATCTCCACTATGAAGACTGGGGGTCAACCTGATGAACCAAACTACTCAGTAATCTCCTCCATGAAGACTGGGGTCAGCCTGATGAACCAAACTACTCAGTAATCTCCTCCATGAAGACTGGGGTCAGCCTGATGAACCAAACTACTCAGTAATCTCCTCCATGAAGACTGGGGTCAGCCTGATGAACCAAACTACTCAGTAATCTCCTCCATGAAGACTGGGGTCAGCCTGATGAACCAAACTACTCAGTAATCTCCTCCATGAAGACTGGGGGCCAGCCTGATGAACCAAACTACTCAGTAATCTCCTCCATGAAGACTGGGGGCCAGCCTGGTGAACCAAACTACTCAGTAATCTCCTTCATGAAGACTGGGGGTCAGCCTGATGAACCAAACTACTCAGTAATCTCCTCCATGAAGACTGGGGGTCAGCCTGATGAACCAAACTACTCAGTAATCTCCTTCATGAAGACTGGGGGTCAGCCTGATGAACCAAACTACTCAGTAATCTCCTCCATGAAGACTGGGGGTCAGCCTGATGAACCAAACTACTCAGTAATCTCCTCCATGAAGACTGGGGGTCAGTCTGATGAACCAAACTACTCAGTAATCTCCTCCATGAAGACTAGGTGTCAGCCTGATGAACCAAACTACTCAGTAATCTCCTCCATGAAGACTGGGGGTCAGTCTGATGAACCAAACTACTCAGTAATCTCCTCCATGAAGACTGGGGGTCAGCCTGATGAACCAAACTACTCAGTAATCTCCTCCATGAAGACTGGGGGTCAGCCTGATGAACCAAACTACTCAGTAATCTCCTCCATGAAGACTGGGGGTCAGCCTGATGAACCAAACTACTCAGTAATCTCCTCCATGAAGACTGGGGGTCAGTCTGATGAACCAGACCACTCAGTAATCTCCTCCATAATGCCTGACTCTCACACCTCACATCCACACACACATTTAAACAGAACACATATATTTACTGATCAGTTAATTCATACATATATATTTAGTAGGTTTTGTTATCTGTTTTAACAAACCTTTTTGGTTTTTTAACTTATGTATATAGTTTCTTTGTGGTGTGGATTTTCTATCAGCCCTTGGGCTTCCAACCACACCTTTCTCTATTGATGTCTATCACTTTTTTGGTGCAAATAAATACATTATCCAGCCCCAGAACTCCACAGAGCTCCCCACAGAACTCCACAGAGCTCCCCACAGAACTCCCCAGAGCTCCCTACAGAACTCCCCAGAGCTCCCCACAGAACTCCCCAGAGCTCCCCACAGAACTCCCAACAGAACTCCCCACAGAACTCCCAACAGAACTCCCCAGAGATCCCCACAGAACTCCCAACAGAACTCCCCAGAGCTCCCCACAGAACTCCCCAGAGCTCCCCACAGAACTCCACAGAGCTCCCCACAGAACTCCCAACAGAACTCCCCAGAGATCCCCACAGAGCTCCCCACAGAACTCCCAACAGAACTCCCCAGAGCTCCCCACAGAACTCCCAACAGAACTCCCCAGAGCTCCCCACAGAACTCCCCAGAGCTCCCCACAGAACTCCACAGAGCTCCCCACAGAACTCCCCAGAGCTCCCTACAGAACTCCCCAGAGCTCCCCACAGAACTCCCAACAGAACTCCCCAGAGCTCCCCACAGAACTCCCCAGAGCTCCCCACAGAACTCCCAACAGAACTCCCCAGAGCTCCCCACAGAACTCCCAACAGAACTCCCCACAGAACTCCCAACAGAACTCCCCAGAGCTCCCCAGAGCCCAATGTAAATATCAATCAATAAATAAAGATTAGTTTATTTGTCACATCCACAGGTTACAACAGGTGTAAACAGTACAGCTAAATGCTTCCAAGCTCTTCCTCAACAACGCAGTTTTCAATATCAGAGGTAAGAAATAGAAGATCCTGAATAGATCTAAAAAGCATCAAATCAATACTAGGTCAAATTTTAAAACACGAGAAATAAAACAACCGAGCGTGTACGCTATATACACTGAACAGCACTTCCACAGAACAGGTGCTTCTCAGTGTGTGAACAGCACTTCCACAGAACAGGTGCTTCTCAGCGTGTGAACAGCACTTCCACAGAACAGGTGCTTCTCAGTGTGTGAACAGCACTTCCACAGAACAGGTGCTGCTCAGCGTGTGAACAGCACTTCCCCAGAACAGGTGCTGCTCAGCATGTGAACAGCACTTCCACAGAACAGGTGCTTCTCAGCATGTGAACAGCACTTCCACAGAACAGGTGCTTCTCAGCATGTGAACAGCACTTCCACAGAACAGGTGCTTCTCAGCGTGTGAACAGCACTTCCCCAGAACAGGTGCTGCTCAGCGTGTGAACAGCACTTCCCCAGAACAGGTGCTTCTCAGCGTGTGAACAGCAGCAGGAGGTCAGCACTGATGAGATGTACCTGCTGGAGCGCGTGCTACGAGTGGGTGCTGCTATGGTGACCAGCGAGCTGAGATAAGGCTGGGCTTTACCTAGCAGAGACTTGTAAATTACCTGTAGCCAGTGGGTTTGGCGACGAGTATGAAGCGAGGGCCAGCCAACGAGAGCGTACAGGTCGCAGTGGTGGGTGGTATATGGGGCTTTGGTGACAAAACGGATGGCACTGTGATAGACTGCATCCAATTTGTTGAGTAGAGTATGGGAGGCTATTTTGTAAATGACATCACCGAAGTCGAGGATCGGTAGGATGGTCAGTTTTACGAGGGTATGTTTGGCAGCATGAGTGAAGGATGCTTTGTTGCGAAATAGGAAGCCAATTCTAGATTTAATTTTGGATTGGAGATGTTTGATGTGAGTCTGGAAGGAGAGTTTACAGTCTAGCCAGACACCTAGGTATTTGTAGTTGTCCACATTTTCTAAGTCAGAACCGTCCAGATTAGTGATGCTGGACGGGCGGGCAGGTGTGGGCAGTGATTGATTGAAGAGCATGCATTTAGTTTTATTTGCATTTAAGAGCAGTTGGAGGCCACGGAAGGAGAGTTGTATGGCATTGAAGCTCGTCTGGAGGTTAGTTAACACAGTGTCCAACGAGGGGCCAGAAGTATACAGAATGGTGTCGTCTGCGTAGAGGTGGATCAGAGAATCAACAGCAGCAAGAGAGACATCATTGATGTATACAGAAAAGAGAGTTGGCCTGAGAATTGAACCCTGTGGCACCCCCATAGAGACTGCCAGAGGTCCGGACAACAGGCCCTTCGATTTGACACACTGAACTCTATCAGAGAAGTAGTTGGTAAACCAGGCGAGGCAATCATTTGAGAAACCAAGGCTGTCGAGTCTGCCAATAAGAATGTGGTGATTTACAGAGTCAAAAGCCTTGGCCAGGTCGATGAATACGGCTGCACAGTAATGTCTCTTATCGATGGCGGTTATGATATCGTTTAGGACCTTGAGCGTGGCTGAGGTGCACCCATGACCAGCTCTGAAACCAGATTGCATAGCAGAGAAGGTTCAGTGGGATTCGAAATGGTCGGTAATCTGTTTGTTAACTTGGCTTTCGAAGACCTTAGAAAGGCAGGGTAGGGTAGATATAGGTCTGTAGCAGTTTGGGTCTAGAGTGTCACCCCTTTGAAGAGGGGGATGACTGCGGCAGCTCTCCAATCTTTGGGAATCTCAGACGACACGAAAGAGAGGTTGAACTGGCTAGTAATAGGGGTTGCAACAATTTCTGAAGATAATTTTAGAAAGAAAGGGTCCAGATTGTCTAGCCCGGATGATTTGTAGGGGTCCAGATTTTGCAGCTCTTTCAGAACACCCGCTATCTGGATTTGGAGAAATGGTGGGGGCTAGGGCGGGTTGCTGTGGAGGGTGCCGGGCAGTTGACCGGGGTAGGGGTAGCCAGGTGGAAAGCATGGCCAGCCGTAGAGAAATGCTTATTGAAATTCTCAATTATAGTGGATTTATCAGTGGTGACAGCATTTCCTAGCCTCAGAGCAATGAGCAGCTGGTAGGAGGTGCTCTTATTCTCCATGGGACTTTACAGTGTCCCAGAATTCTTTTGAGTTTGTACTGCAGGATGAACATTTCTGTTTGAAAAAGCTAGCCTTAGCTTTCCTAACTGCCTGTGTATATTTGTTCCTGACTTCCCTGAAGTGTTGCATATCACGGGGGCTATTCGATGCTAATGCAAAACGCCACAGGATGTTTTTGTGCTGGTCAAGGGCAGACAGGTCTGGAGTGAACCAAGGGCTATATCTATTCCTGGTTCTAAATTTGAATGGAGCATGCTTATTTAAGATGGTGAGGAAGGCACTTTTAAAGAATAACCAGGCATCCTCTACTGATGGGATGAGATCAATATCCTTCCAGGATACCCGGGTCAGGTTGATTAGAAAGGCCTGCTTGCAGAAGTGTTTTATGAAGCATTTGACAGTGATGAGGGGTGGTCGTTTGATCGCAGACCCATTACGGATGCAGGCAATGAGGCAGTGATTGCTGAGATCTTGGTTGAAAACAGCAGAGGTGTATTTGGAGGGCTAGTTAGTTAGGATGATATCTCTGAGTGTGTCCTTGTTTACGGATTTGGTAATGTACCTCGTAGGTCCATTGATAATTTGTGTGAGATTGAGGGCATCAGGCTTAGATTGTAGGATGGCTGGGGTGTTAAGCATGTCCCAGTTTAGGTCACCTAGTAGCACGAGCTCAGAAGATAGATGATAGATCAATTCACATATGGTACCGAGGGCACAGCTGGGGGCAGAGGGTGGTCTATAGCAAGCAGCAACGGTGAGAGACTTGTGAATTTTTAGAAGTAGAAGCTCGAATTGTTTGGGTACGGACCTGGATAGTAAGACAGAACTCTGCAGGCTATTCTTGCAGTAGATTGCAACACCGCCCCCTTTGGTAGTTCTATCTTGGCGGAAAATGTTATAGTTAGGGATGGAGATTTCAGCGTTATTGGTGGTCTTCCTGAGCCAGGATTCAGACACGGCTAGGACATCAGGGTTGGCAGAGTGTGCTAAAGCAGTGAGTAAAACAAACTTAGGGAGGAGGCTTCTAATATTAACATGCATGAAACCAAGGCTTTTACGGTTACAGAAGTCAACAAATGAGAGCACCTGGGGAGTGGGAGTGCAGCCAGGCACTACAGGACCTGGATTAACTTTTACATCACCAGAGGAACAGAAGAGAAGTAGGATAAGGGTACGGCTAAAGGCTATACGAACTGGCCGTCTAGCACGTTCGGAACAGAGAGTAAAAGGAACAGGTTTCTGGGCACGATTGCATAGAGTCAAGGCATAATGTATAGACAAAGGTAAGGCAGGCTGTAAGTACATTGGAGGTAAACCTAGGCATTGAGTAATGATGAGAGAGTTATAGTCTCTAGAGACGTTTAAACCAGGTGATGTCATTGCATATGTAGGAGGTGGAACAACATGGTTGGTTAAGGCATATAGAGCAGGGCTAGAGGCTCTACAGTGAAATAAGACAGTAATCCCTAACCAGGACAGTAATGGACGAGGCATATTGATATTAGAGAGAGGCATGCGTAGCCAAGTGATCATATGGGTCCAGTGAGTTGGGCTGGCTGGGGACACGGCGATTCAGACAGTTAGCAGGCCAGGGCTAACAAGCTAGCAGTTAGCAGACCGGGGCAAGCAAGCTAGCAGTTAGCAGACCGGGGCTAGAAAGCTAGCAGTTAGCAGACCGGGGCTAGCAAGCTAGCAGTTAGCAGACCGGGGCTAGCAAGCTAGCAGTTAGCAGACCGGGGCTAGCAAGCTAGCAGTTAGCAGACCGGGGCTAGCAAGCTAGCAGTTAGCAGACCGGGGCAAGCAAGCTAGCAGTTAGCAGACCGGGGCAAGCAAGCTAGCAGTTAGCAGACCGGGGCTAGCAAGCTAGCAGTTAGCAGACCGGGGCTAGCAAGTTATAGCAGTCTGTTTTTGCCTCCTCGTGCGGTGACGTCGATAGACCAGTCGTGGATTAGTAGGGTTCCAAGTAGCTCTAGATAGCTAGCAGGCCGCGGTTAGCAGAATGGGCCTTCAGCGGACGTCGCGCCTGAGGGGCCTGTTGGAATCCTCGGGCAGGTTATGTCGGTATTCCAGTCGTAGAGGATCGGCAGGGTTCCGTGCCCCGTACCGACAGTAGAAGGGGTCTGGATATTGTAGCCCAGGAGTGGGCTTTGGTGGAGCCCTAGCCAAGCTAGCTTCAGGCTAATTGGTGCATGCACCCGGGATGGAAACGCTAGCCAGGAGTAGCCACCCGGGATAGCGGTTAGCTATTTGCGAAGATCCAAAAGAAAACGTTCAGAGTTTGCGGTAGGAATCCGGGGATATGGGGAGAAAAATAGGTCCGTTATGCTCTGGTTTGAGTCACGTTGTACCAACTGGCGAGAGCTTTCCGAGCTAAAGGTTAGCTGATGACCACTAGCAGTGGTTTGTTGACTGATAGCTGGTAGCTAGTTAGCTGGCTAGCTTCAGTTGAGGGATTCCTGATCCGAAGTAAACAGAAATACTTTAGAAAAGAAAAACAGATCCATGCCACATTGGGGGAGGCGGGTTGCAAGAGAGTATTTAGAAGTTGAGGTTTAGGAAAATATTTAAAAGATATGTAAAGATAAATACAAGGGACACGACAGGACAAAAACAAAGACGTCTGACTGCTACGCCATCTTGGAAGAGGATGAACACTAACCAGGAGGAAATGTTTCTGTCTGTCTTTGATAAATACGGATTCTGTTTCCCTGACTGAATGGCTGGCTGACTGGCTGGCTGACTGTCTGACTGGCTAACTGGCTGACTAACTGGCTGACTAACTGGCTGACTGACTGGCTGACTGACTGGCTGACTGGCTAAGTGGCTGGCCAACTGGCTGGCTAACTGACTGGCTGACTAACTGACTGGCTGACTAACTGTGGAGGCTATATACAGGGGGTACCGGTACAGAGTCAATGTGGCGGCTATATACAAAGGGTACTGGTACAGAGTCAATGTGGAGGCTATATACAGGGGGTACCGGTACAGAGTCAATGTGGAGACTATATACAGGGGGTACCGGTACATTGTCAATGTGGAGGCTATATACAGGGGGTACCGGTACAGAGTCAATGTGGAGGCTATATACATGGGGTACCGGTACAGAGTCAATGTGGAGGCTATATACAGGGGGTACCGGTACAGAGTCAATGTGGAGACTATATACAGGGGGTACCGGTACATTGTCAATGTGGAGGCTATATACAGGGGGTACCGGTACAGAGTCAATGTGGAGGCTATATACATGGGGTACCGGTACAGAGTCAATGTACTGGGGCACCGGTTAGTCGAGGTAATTGAGGTAATATGTACATGTAGGTAGAGTTATTAAAGTGACTATGCATAGATGATAACAGAGAGTAGCAGCGGTGTAAAAGGGGGGGGCAATGCAAATAGTCTGGGTAGCCATTTGATTAGATGTTCAGGAGTCTTATGGCTTGGGGGTAGAAGCTGTTTAGAAGCCTCTTGGACCTAGACTTGGCGGTCTGGTACCGCTTGCCTAGCGGTAGCAGAGAGAACAGTCTATGACTAGGGTGGCTGGAGTCTTTGACAATTTTTAGGGCCTTCCTCTGACACTGCCTGGTATAGAGAGCCTGGAAGGCAGGAAGCTTGGCCCCAGTGATGTACTGGGCCGTATGCCCGGAGACTGAGCAGTTGCCATACCAGGCAGTGATGCAACCAGTCAGGATGCTCTCGATGGTGCAGCTGTAAAACCTTTTGAGGATCTGAGGACCCATGCCAAATCTTTTCATTCTCCTGAGGTGTAATAGGTTTTGTCGTGCCCTCTTCACGACTGTCTTGGTGTGCTTGGACCATGTTACTTGAAGCTCTCAACCTGCTCGACTACAGCCCCTGTCGATGAGAATGGGGGCGTGCTTGGTCCTCTTTTTCCTTTAGTTTATATGAACCATCCTGACTGAGAAGTATCATGTTAAAAAAGCAGATTGGCTCTGTAGTAAAACCTCATATAATTCTCATATCCCACAGAACTGGACTGTAACACAGAGATACTGTATCCTTATATTAGCAGTCTTTAAACTAGGCTCCAGCGGCCTGAGTGGAACAGTGTGAATGCCGTCCAGCAGTATGGAGAGATAAACTCATTAAAACGGTGTCTGTATTGTGGTGCTGGTTAATCAAAGCATGGGTGACTGAAGAGCACTATATAAACCAGTGGAGCTGGTTCAGAAGGGAAACCCCAGTGTCTGTGTCAGCTGAGATTGCACCAATCAGATGTTAACAACACTACCTACCTTAATAGTGGCGGCAGGTAGCCTAGTGGTTAGAGCGTTGGATCCCCGAGCTGACAAGGTAAAAATCTGTCGTTCTGCCCCTGAACAAGGCAGGTAACCCACTGTTCCCCGGGCGCCGTGGATGTCGATTAAGGCAGCCCCCCGCACCTACTCACACATCCTCTGCTGTCGCTTGTTGCTACCGCTAGTATGTTCTACTCACACATCCTCTGCTGTCGCTTGCTGCTACCGCTAGTATGTTCTACTCACACATCCTCTGCTGTCGCTCGCTGCTACCGCTAGTATGTTCTACTCACACATCCTCTGCTGTCGCTTGTTGCTACCACTAGTATGTTCTACTCACACATCCTCTGCTGTCGCTTGCTGCTACCGCTAGTATGTTCTACTCACACATCCTCTGCTGTCGCTTGTTGATACCGCTAGTATGTTCTACTCACACATCCTCTGCTGTCGCTTGCTGCTACCGCTAGTATGTTCTACTCACACATCCTCTGCTGTCGCTTGTTGCTACCGCTAGTATGTTCTACTCGCACATCCTCTGCTGTCGCTTGCTGCTACCGCTAGTATGTTCTACTCACACATCCTCTGCTGTCGCTTGCTGCTACCGCTAGTATGTTCTACTCACACATCCTCTGCTGTTGCTCGTTGCTACCGCTAGTATGTTCTACTCACACATCCTCTGCTGTCGCTTGTTGCTACCGCTAGTATGTTCTACTCGCACATCCTCTGCTGTCGCTTGCTGCTACCGCTAGTATGTTCTACTCACACATCCTCTGCTGTCGCTTGCTGCTACCGCTAGTATGTTCTACTCACACATCCTCTGCTGTTGCTCGTTGCTACCGCTAGTATGTTCTACTCACACATCCTCTGCTGTCGCTTGCTGCTACCGCTAGTATGTTCTACTCACACATCCTCTGCTGTCGCTTGTTGATACCGCTAGTATGTTCTACTCACACATCCTCTGCTGTCGCTTGCTGCTACCGCTAGTATGTTCTACTCACACATCCTCTGCTGTCGCTTGCTGCTACCGCTAGTATGTTCTACTCACACATCCTCTGCTGTCGCTTGCTGCTACCGCTAGTATGTTCTACTCACACATCCTCTGCTGTCGCTTGCTGCTACCGCTAGTATGTTCTACTCACACATCCTCTGCTGTCGCTTGCTGCTACCGCTAGTGTGTTTTTTCTTGCTCTCCGCCTCCAGCTGTTGGACCTCTCTCTCTCTCTGTTAAAGAACATGTCTCTCCTCTGTCCTTTCAGGTCATGACGGGGACCAGAAGTGTGTCTTGGTGCTGTCTTACCACCAGTATTGTTGCTACATATACTCTGTACTTGGTTTCTGTCTGTCTTTATCCATGTTGTTAATCCCTGTCTGTCTTTCTCTCCTCTGTCCTTCTAGGTGATGACGGGGACCAGAAGCGTGTGTCGGTGCTGTCTTACCCCCAGTATTGTCGCTACCGTTCCCTATTGGCCCGGCTGAAAGAAAGACCCGCCTCCCTCCTCACCTCACAGGTGATTCTGGCCTTGGGGGGCGTGACCTCACTCACAGACCACACCCACATCCTGTACTGCAGGGACACCTTTGAACACCCAACCCTCATCGACAACGACAGTGTCTGTGACGAGTTCGGTGAGTGCCTGAAATAATACTACACCTATACTGAAATACCACTGTACTGAAATACCCCTGTACTGAAATACCCCTGTATTGAAATACCCCTGTACTGAAATACCCCCCTGTTGTACTGATATGCTCTGTCCTGTCGAGTGGTGACACTGTTCTCCACACTGACCCTGCTTGTCACTTCCTGCTTTGAGTAGGCAAATCACCAATGTTAATTAACATGGGCTGCTGTTTCCATGGCACTGAGCCCAACGCCACTGTATGTTACTGATACTGATGGTCCAGATGATCGGGATGATAGTGCACTAAATAGGGAATAGGGTGCCATTTGGGAAGCAGCGCCCCTTGAGGGCTGATTAGCACAGCCTGCCTGTTCTCCTTCCGGTCCTCCTGCCTCAACATTCTATAATGCCTTGAGGGCTGATTAGCACAGCCTGCCTGGTCTCCTTCAGGTCCTCCTGCCTCAACATTCTATAATGCCTTGAGGGCTGATTAGCACAGCCTGCCTGGTCTCCTTCA
This sequence comes from Brachymystax lenok tsinlingensis, assembly GCA_030435695.1. Taxonomy (NCBI): domain Eukaryota; kingdom Metazoa; phylum Chordata; class Actinopteri; order Salmoniformes; family Salmonidae; genus Brachymystax; species Brachymystax lenok. Next base: position 84,443,982 of record CM059780.1, read on the forward strand.
GGTCCTCCTGCTTCAACATTCTATAATGCCTTGAGGGCTAATTAGCACAGCCTGCCTGGTCTCCTTCAGGTCCTCCTGCCTCAACATTCTATAATGACATCACACAGCTAATGACCTTTAACCTCCAGAACTAATAAATTCAAACTGCCGTCAGCATAGTTACTGTAACCATCTGTAAAAGTGTGTTGTTTCTCCAACATGAAGGATGATCCTTACCATGTTAGTTGTGTGTGTGTTATTTGTATTGTATAGTGATATTAGCATGTCATTAGTGTGATATTGGTATATTACCAGGTCATCCTCTGGTTATGTACAGGAGACTAACGGTTTAACCAGATCATCCTCTGGTTAGGTACAGGAGACTAACGGTTTAACCAAGTCATCCTCTGGTTAGGTACAGGAGACTAACGGTTTAACCAGGTCATCCTCTGGTTAGGTACAGGAGACTAACGGTTTAACCAGGTCATCCTCTGGTTAGGTGCAGGAGACTAACGGTTTAACCAGATCATCCTCTGGTTAGGTACAGGAGACTAACGGTTTAACCAGGTCATCCTCTGGTTAGGTACAGGAGACTACCGGTTTAACCAGATCATCTTCTAACGGTTTAACCAGGTCATCCTCTGGTTAGGTACAGGAGACTAACGGTTTAACCAGATCATCCTCTGGTTAGGTACAGGAGACTAACGGTTTAACCAAGTCATCCTCTGGTTAGGTACAGGAGACTAACGGTTTAACCAGATCATCCTCTGGTTAGGTGCAGGAGACTAACGGTTTAACCAAGTCATCCTCTGGTTAGGTACAGGAGACTAACGGTTTAACCAGGTCATCCTCTGGTTAGGTGCAGGAGACTAACGGTTTAACCAGATCATCCTCTGGTTAGGTACAGGAGACTAACGGTTTAACCAGGTCATCCTCTGGTTAGGTACAGGAGACTAACGGTTTAACCAGGTCATCCTCTGGTTAGGTACAGGAGACTAACGGTTTAACCAGATCATCCTCTGGTTAGGTGCAGGAGACTAACGGTTTAACCAGGTCATCCTCTGGTTAGATACAGGAGACTAACGGTTTAACCAGGTCATCCTCTGGTTAGGTGCAGGAGACTAACGGTTTAACCAGATCATCCTCTGGTTATGTACAGGAGACTAATGGTTTAACCAGGTCATCCTCTGGTTAGGTACAGGAGACTAACGGTTTAACCAGGTCATCCTCTGGTTATGTACAGGAGACTAACGGTTTAACCAGATCATCCTCTGGTTAGGTACAGGGGACTAACGGTTTAACCAGGTCATCCTCTGGTTAGGTGCAGGAGACTAACGGTTTAACCAGATCATCCTCTGGTTAGGTACAGGAGACTAACGGTTTAACCAGATCATCCTCTGGTTAGGTACAGGAGACTAACGGTTTAACCAGGTCATCCTCTGGTTAGGTACAGGAGACTAACGGTTTAACCAGGTCATCCTCTGGTTAGGTACAGGAGACTAACGGTTTAATGCTACTGCAGCAGCTGCTGCTGCCTATAGCTGGTCCTCAGACTGGGATCCCAATCAGACAAGGCAAAATGAGGAAATAACTTTACAGCACACACAATGGAAATGGATTTCAGATGGGGTACATGAAGACAGGAACATTTCTGGACCGTATTCATGTTCTGTTTGGAACGTGTTCTGTAGGACTTTGTTGTCATGTTAAAGGGAGATGTGAGCAGGGCTGACAGGCGTCTGTCTGCATGTTAAATGTCCTGATTGCCCCGATCGACTCCCTCCTGAGGGGTTTAAACAGTGTTTGGCTAGGGGTAACAGAATCCAATGGAACAACTGTGTCTGCGTCCCAAATGGGACGTACACTGTGTTTAATTCACTGCTGAAGGGTGTTCATCGAGGACTGATCTTAGCAGTATGAAGTCATTGTTCATGTTTCAGAACTTCACCACATGCTGGGGTTATTCCAAAGAACACATTTCATTCTGGAAAACATCAGAGACACCCTGAGGGAATCTTCTTTATGTTCAGAATGATGGTTACTTGGCGGGAAATCTGCTGCATTTAGAGTAGCCATTTACTTCCAGCTACAGTAACAGTAGTGCGTCCTAAATGGTATCCTATTCCCTATTTAGTGCACTACCCTATGGGCCTTGGTTAACAGTAGTGCACTAGCCCATGGGCCTTGGTCAACAGTAGTGTAGTATATTGAGAATAGGGAGCCATTTGGGACGTATGACATCATTGTAAGCCCCTTTGGCTACAGAGTAACAACATCAGTTTTTAGGAAGAACCAGAAGAAAAATAAGAAAATACATTTGGAATGGAACAATCATCGTGAATATGGTGGCTCTGCTGTCTCACACTGTTCTGATTAATTCAAAATCATTACTGGAGTGCTCCTAATCATGACTGGAGTGCTCCTAAGAGATCGGTGTGTCAAATCGGAGGGCCTGTTGTCTGGACCTCTGGCAGTCTCTATGTGGGTGCCACAGGGTTCAATTCTCGGGCTGACTCTTTTCTCTGTATACATAAATGATGTCGCTCTTGCTGCTGGTGATTCTCTGATCCACCTCTAGGCAGTTGACACCATTCTGTATACTTCTGGCCCTTCTTTGGACACTGTGTTAACTAACCTCCAGACGAGCTTCAATGCCATACAACACTCCTTCCGTGGCCTCCAACTGCTCTTAAACGCAAGTAAAACCAAATGCATGCTCTTCAACCGATCGCTGCCCGCACCCTCCTGCCCGACTAGCATCACTACTCTGGACGGTCCTGACTTATAGTTGCTTATAGTTAGAATATGTAGACAACTACAAATACCTAGGTGTCTGGTTAGACTGTAAACTCTCCTTCCAGACTCACATTAAGCATCTCAATCCAAAATTAAATCCAGAATCAGCTTCCTATTTCGCAACAAAGCCTCCTTCACGCATGCTGCCAAACATACCCTCGTAAAACTGACTATCCTACCGATCCTTGACTTTGGCGATGTCATTTACAAAATAGCCTCCAACACCCAGCAAATTGGATGCAGTCTATCACAGTGCCATCCGTTTTGTCACCAAAGCCCCATATACTACCCACCACTCCGACCTGTATGCTCTCGTTGGCTGGCCCTCGCTTCATATTCGTCGCCAAACCCACTGGCTCCAGGTCATCTATACGTCTTTGCCTGGTATAGCCCCGCCTTATCTCAGCTCACTGGTCACCATAGCAGCACCCACCCATAGCACGCGCTCCAGCAGGTATATTTCACTGGGCATCCCCAAAGCCAACTCCTCCTTTGGCTGCCTTTCCATCCAGTTCTCTGCTGCCAATGACTGGAACGATTCGCAAAAATCCCTGAAGCTGGAGTCTTATATCTCCCCTCACTAACTTTAAGAATCAGCTGTCAGAGCAGCTTACCGATCATTGCATCTGTTCACAGCCCATCTGTAAATAGCCAATCCAACTACCTCATCCCCATATTGTTCATGGGGATGAGGTGATCAATATGTGGTCAGTACATGTTGATGATTTAGGGTAAGGGTTAGAGAGGTATGTTAGCTGACAGTCAGCCTTAGTATTATAAGTTAGAAAACAACACCATTATAAGTTAGTAAATAACACCATTATAAGTTAGTAAAGAACACCATTATAAGTTAGTAAAACACACCATTATAAGTTAGTAAAACACACCATTATAAGTTAGTAAACAACACCATTATATGTTAGTAAACAACACCATTATAAGTTAGTAAAGAACATCATTATAGGTTAGTAAAGAACACCATTATAAGTTAGTAAAGAACACCATTATAAGTTAGTAAACAACACCATTATAAGTTAGTAAACAACACCATTATACGTTAGTAAAGAACACCATTATAAGTTAGTAAAGAACACCATTATAAGTTAGTAAAGAACACCGTTATAAGTTAGTAAGGAACACCATTATAAGTTAGTAAAACACACCATTATAAGTTAGTAAAGAACACCATTATAAGTTAGTAAAGAACACAATTATAAGTTAGTAAAGAACACCATTATAAGTTAGTAAAGAACACCATTATAAGTTAGTAAAGAACACCATTATAAGTTAGTAAAGAACACCATTATAAGTTAGTAAAGAACACCATTATACGTTAGTAAAGAACACCATTATAAGTTAGTAAACAACACCATTATACGTTAGTAAACAACACCATTATAAGTTAGTAAAGAACACCATTATAAGTTAGTAAAACACACCATTATAAGTTAGTAAAGAACACCATTATACGTTAGTAAAGAACACCATTATAATTTAGTAAACAACACCATTATACGTTAGTAAAGAACACCATTATAAGTTAGTAAAGAACACCATTATAAGTTAGTAAAGAACACCATTATAAGTTAGTAAAGAACACCATTATAAGTTAGTAAAACACACCATTATAAGTTAGTAAAGAACACCATTTTAAGTTAGTAAAGAACACCATTATAAGTTAGTAAAACACACCATTATAAGTTAGTAAAGAACACCATTATAAGTTAGTAAAGAACACCATTATAAGTTAGTAAAGAACACCATTATAAGTTAGTAAAACACACCATTATAAGTTAGTAAACAACACCATTATAAGTTAGTAAAGAACACCATTATAAGTTAGTAAAGAACACCATTATACGTTAGTAAAGAACACCATTATAAGTTAGTAAAGAACACCATTATAAGTTAGTAAAGAACACCATTATAAGTTAGTAAAGAACACCATTATACGTTAGTAAAGAACACCATTATAAGTTAGTAAAGAACACCATTATAAGTTAGTAAAGAACACCATTATCGTTAGTAAAGAACACCATTATAAGTTAGTAAAACACACCATTATAAGTTAGTAAAAACAAGCTACCGAGGATGGTAGCTGACTCTATAGCCACATCTGTCAAATCTTTAATCTGAGCCGAGAGGAAAGTATTTGACCTCAGGCCTGGAAGGAAGCCAAAGTAATTCCGCTACTCATTAGTGGTGAATTGGCTTTTATTGGTACTAACAGCAGACCTATAAGCTTGCTGCCAGCTCTTAGCAAACTTTTGGAAATAATTTTGTTTGACCAAATACAATGCTATTGTTTTGCAAACAGATTTTCAGCATGCTTATAGAGAAGGGCACTCAACATGTACTGCACTGACACAAACGACTGATGATTGGTTGAAAGAAATTGATAATAATAAGATTGTGGGAGCTGTACTGTTGAACTTCAGAGCAGCCTTTGATATTATTGACCCTAACCTGTTGTTGAAAAACATATGTGCTATGGATTTTCAACCTCTGCCATATTGTGGATTCAGAGCTATCTATCTAATAGAACTCAAAGGGGTTTCTTTAATGGAATTTCTTAAATTTTCATGAAAATACAAGTGTTGCACACCATTCAAAGTTTAGAATCTTGGCAATCTGTCAGATTTCAAAAAGTCTTTACGGCGAAAGCAGAACATTTGATTGTCTGAGGACAGTGCCACGCTCAAATATTCAATTAGCATAATAACATAACCCAAAAAATAGCATAAAATAAATCGCTTACCTTTGAAGATCTTCATCTGATGGCATACCCAAGCATCCCGGTTACACAATAAAAGGTCCTTTTGTTCGATAAAGTCCCTCTTTATATCCATAAAGCTCCGTTTGGTTGGTGCGTTTTGTTCAGTAATCCACCTGCCCAAAGGCGTTCATCCATGCAGACAAACAATATCCCAAAAGTACCGGTAAAGTTTCACACTCAGATACCCTAAAATGAATATAAACGATAATATTTCAGACGTGCTAAGAGCGCGCTGACTGTTATGCACAAAATCAAAATAGGACACTTGACGTGACCTCAGGAAGAACTTCACTAACTCCATGGTTATTGAAGATAAAAGCTTGAAACCTTTTTCTAAAGACATCTAGTGGAAGCCATAGGAACTGCAGTCTGGGAGCTATTCCCCTATATAACCAATAGGCCTTCATTTGAAAACTGGTCACCTCAAAAAATCCCACTTCCTGGATGAATTATGTTCGGGTTTTCGCCTGCCATATCAGTTCTGTTATACTCACAGACATTATTTTAGCAGTTTTAGAAACTTCAGAGTGTTTTCTATCCAAAGCTATTATATGCATTATATGCATATCCTAGCTTCTGGGCCTGAGTTACAGGCAATTTACTTTGGGCACGTTTTTCATCCGAACTTCAAAATACTGCCCCCTAGCTCAAACAGGTTAAACAAAGCATGTGTGTCCATGTATGCTGAGGATTCAACCATATACACATCAGCAACCACAGCTAATGAAGTCACTGAAGACTTGCAGTCTGTTTTGGAATGGGTGGCCGGTAATAAACTGGTCCTGAACATCTCTAAAACGAAGAGCATTGTGTTTTTGGTACAAATCATTCCCTATGTTCTAATCCTCAGCTGGATCTGGTAATGAATGGTGTGGCTGTTGGAAAAAGTTGAGGAGACTAAATGACTTGGCGTCACCTTAGATTGTAAACTGTCACGGTCAGAGCATATAGATTGAAAGGTTGTAAAGATGGGGAGAGGTCTGTCCGTAATTAAGAGATGCTCTGCTTTTTTGACACCATATTCCAATTAGCAAGTCCTGCAGCCTCTAGTTTTGTCTTATCTTGATTATCATCCAGTCGTGTGGTCGAGTGCTGCAAGGAAATACCTACAGTACCGTTCAAAAGTTTGTGGTCACTTAGAAATGTCCTTGTTTTTCAAAGAAAAGCTAATTTTTGTCCATTAAAATAACATCAAATTGATCAGAAATACAGTGTATACATTGTTAATGTTGTAAATGACTATTGTAGGAATATCTACATAGGAGTACAGAGGCCCGTTATCAGCAACCATCACTCCTGTGTTCCAATGGCACGTTGTGTTAGCTAATCCAAGTTGATCATTTTAAAAGGCTAATTGATCATTAGAAAACCCTTTTTCAATTATGTTAGCACAGCTGAAAACTGTTGTTCTGATTAAAGAAGTAATAAAACTGGCCTTCTTTAGACTAGCTGAGTATCTGGAGAATCAGCATTTCTGGGTTTGATTACAGGCTCAAAATGGCCAGAAACAAAGTACTTTCTTCTGAAACTTATCAGTCTATTCTTGTTCTGAGAAATGAAGGCTATTCCATGCGAGAAATTGCCAAGAAACTGAAGATGTTGTACCACTCTGTGTTCTACTCCCTTCACAGAACAGCGCAAACTGTCTCTAACCAGAAAGAGGAGTGGGAGGTCCCGGCAGGTAGCCTAGTGGTTAGAGCGTTCGACTTGTAACCGGAGGGTTACAAGGTAAAAATCTGTCATTCTGCCCCTCAACAAGGCAGTTAACCCACTGTTCCCCGGGTGCCGAAGACGTGGAGGTCAATTAAGGCAGCCCTCCGCACCTCTCTGATTCTGACTCTCTGGTTAAATGCGGAAGACACATTTCAGTTGAAGGCATTCGGTTGTACAACTGACTAATAATGGTGACTTTGACTTTGACAACGGAGCAAGAGGACAAGTACAATAGAGTGTCTAGTTTGAGAAACAGATGCCTCACAAGGACTTCAACTGGCAGCTTCATTAAATAGTACCTGCAAAACACCAGTCTCAACGTCAACAGTGAAGAGGCGACTCCGGGATGCTGGCCTTATAGGCAGAGTTCCTCTGTTCAGTGTTCTTTTGCCCATCTTAAAATTTTATTTTTATTGGCCAGTCTGAGATATGACTTTTTCTCTGCAACTCTGCCTAGCAGGCCATGTTTTGTGTAGACCCCAGGAAGAGTAGCTGCTGCTTTTGCGACAGCTAATGGGGATCGTAATAAAATACCCCCAAAAATACCAATTATAAGTTAGTAAAAAAACACCATTATAAGTTAGTAAAAAACACCAATATCCAAATGTTCAAAAAACACCATTCTACATTACTGTATTAAAAACTCCCCGGGGGCCTAGCATTACATATTGGCTTCTGCCTCTCTCCCATACAGCCATCCAGATGTGAAGTTCCACACTATTACAGAGAGAGCTGCCTGCCAGGAAGAGCCTTGAGTGGGTTAAGAGCAGAGCAGAGTGGGGAGGGAGGGCTGTTCATAGAAAAATACATGTTATTCGGGGTTTAGTCCAGTATGTCTGCAGGGTCAGTGTTTTTTCAGTTGAAATTACAATGCCAAGATCAAATACCTACATGCCAGGTCATTCCCCGGCATGTTCCCATGTAATGATTGCCACCCTCTAGCAGAGGGGGTTATGAAGTCAGCCACCGATGTTTCCAGGCAGGCCCCATGATATTAAAATGGCTTTAATGGAGGTTTGTTAGAAAGGCTTTGTGCGCCCCAAATGGCACCCTATTCCCTACATACTGATATAATATAGTATACACACAGTCTATAGACACATACAGTCCCTTCGGAAAGTATTCAGACCCCTTGACCTTTCCCACATGTTGTTACGTTACAGCCTTATTCTAAAATGGATTAAATGTTTTTTCCCCTCATCAATCTACACACAATACCCCATAATGACATCACAATACCCGTAATGACATCACAATACCCCATAATGACATCACAATACCCCATAATGACATCACAATACCCCATAATGAAAGCAAAAACTGGTTTTTAGAAATGTTTCCAAATGTATATTTAAAAAAAAATCTGAAATATCACATTTACATAATTATTTATACCCTTTACTCAGTACTTTGTTGAAGCACCTTTGGCAGCGATTACAGACTCCAGTCTTCTTGGGTATGATGCTACAAACCTGGCACTACTGTATTTGGGGAGTTTCCATTATTCTCTGGAGACCCTCTCAAGCTCTGTCAGGTTAGATGGGGAGCGTTGCTGCACAGCTATTTTCAGGTCTCTCCAGAGATGTTCGATGGGGTTCAGGTCCGGGCTAGGCCCCTCAAGGACATTCAGAGACTTGTCTGGAAACCACTTCTGCATTGTCTTGGCTGTGTGCGTTTTGTCAAGGATCTCTCTGTACTTTTCTCTGTTCATCTTTCCCTCAATCCTGACTAGTCTTCCAGTCCCTGCCACTGAAAAACATCCCCACAGCATGATGCTGCCACCACCATGCTTCACCGTAGGGATGGTGTCAGGTTTCCTCCAGATGTGACACTTGGCATTCAGGCCTAAGAGTTCAATCTCTGTTTCATCAGATCAGAGAATCTTGTTTCTCATGGTCTGTGTCCCTTTAGGTGCCTTTTGGCAAACTCCAAGCGGGCTGTCATGTGCTTTTTACTGAGAAGTGGCTTCCGTCTGGCCACTACCATAAAGGCCAGATTGGTGGAGTGCTCCTTCTGGAAGGTTCTCCCATCTCCACAGAGGAACTCTGGAGCTCTGTCCGTGTGGCCATCGGGTTCTTGGTCACCTCCCTGAACAAGGCCGTTCTCCCCTGATTGCTTAGTTTGGCCGGGCAGCCAGCTCTAGGAAGAGTATTGGTGGTTCCAAACTTCTTCCATTTAAGTATGGTGGAGGCCATTGTGTTCAATGCTGCAGACATTTTTTGGTACCCTTCCCCAGATCTGTGCCTCGACACAATCCTGTCTCGGAGCTCTACGGACAATTCCTTCAACCTCATGGCTTGGTTTTTGCTCTGACATGCACTGTCAACTGTGGGACCTTATATAGACAGGTGTATGCATTTCAAAATCATGTCCAATCAATTGAATTTACCACATGTGTACTCCAATCAAGTTGTAGAAACATCACAAGGATTATCAATGGAAATGCACCTGAGCTCAATTTCACATCTCATAGCAAAGGGTCTGAATACTTATGTAAATAAGGTATTTTTGTTTTTTTTATACATTTGCAAAGAAATATCTAAAAACCTGTTTTCGCTTTGTCATTATGGGGTATTGTGATGTCATTATGGGGTATTGTGATGTCATTATGGGGTATTGTGATGTCATTATGGGGTATTGTGATGTCATTATGGGATATTGTGTGTAGATTGATGAGGAAAAAAGTAATTGAATCCATTTTAGAAAAAGTCTGTAACGTAACAAAATGTGGAAAAAGTCAAGGGGTCTGAAGGCACTGTATGTCCTACTTTAGACCAGGGCCCTATGGTCTCTGGTCAAAACATGTTGCACTATATAGGGAACGGGAGGTAATTTGGGAGGTAACAAGAGGATGACAATAGTAATTTGACTCCGTGATCATATGTATAACAGCACAGTTCTGAGATCAGGTGTACCACCCAGCCCTCTACAACCCTCTACAGCCCTCTCCAGCCCTCCACAACCCTCTACAGCCCTCTACAGCCCTCTACAGCCCTCTACAACCCTCTACAGCCCTCTACAGCCCTCTACAACCCTACAGCCCTCTACAGCCCTCTACAGCCCTCTACAACCCTATACAACCCTCTACAGCCCTCTACAACCCTCTACAGCCCTCTACAGCCCTCTACAGCCCTCTACAGCCCTCTACAGCCCTCAACAACCCTCTACAGCCCTCTACAGCCCTCTACAACCCTCTACAGCCCTCTACAGCCCTCTACAACCCTCTACAACACTCTCATATTCCCCCCCTGGTCATTCCGGGACCACCACTCTGAGGCCGGTCTAAACGGCAGTGAAACTATATATATCTGGATTGGCCCTTTCCATTCCTACAGGGCCGGAGGGGTTCGGTGTTGGTGTGTTACAGTTGTTCCTCCATACATACTTCATTTATTTCCTCCATTTATGATCTGCGCGTGATACTCAGTTGGCCAGCCTCCAGCAGCTCAGAGAACTGAGGCTGTAGAAAAGTCATCCAGTAACTGTTTGAAATGCATCATGTCAAATTAAAACCAAATGGCCATTATTCCCTTTTTACATGTTCCTAGGAGACATCTGAGTCCCTGTGCTCTGACAGCTAAGAGCTGAGTTTTGAACATACTGTAATCTTGCAATAAGTTTTTTGGGAAGACCAAGAAGTAAGGCATTGCAATAGTCCAAGCGTGAAGTGATTAATGCATGAATTAGAGTTTCAGCATCAGCTAAAGTGAGAGAAGATCGGAGACGAGTAATATTACGAAGATGGAAAAAAGAGTTTTTAACAAGAGAAGAAATGTGAGAGCCAAAAGATAGAGTTGAATCGAATAAGACACCAAGGTTACGAATCAATGACGAAGGCTTAACGTGGATTCCATCAACATCAAAGGACTGATCAATCCTTTTGGCTGAGGCAGCAGGACCAATCAATATTATCTCAGTTTTATTATCATTCAGTTTAAGGAAATTCAGGGACAAATGGGAGTGGCAATATCGTCCGCTTTATACTCCTCAGTAATTTTCCATCCAAGTTGTCAGACCCAGGTTGCTTGTCATTGTTGACAGTTAACAATGTTTTTTTCACCCCTTATCCACACAATGCCTGTCTTATATCATTTGGTTAGTTATGCATGGATGTGTAGGTAAAAAATTGGTTGTTGGCATGTCATGCCTTAGTTTGTTAATATTTCTAATGAAAATAATAATCAAAGTAGTTGGCAATATCAGTGGGTTTTGTGATGAATGAGCCATCGGATTCAATGAATGATGGAGCTGAGTTTGCCTTTTTGCACAAAATGTAATTTAAGGTTATACAAAACTTTACATCATTTATCTTTGTTTCATAGTGTAGTTTTTTCTTGTTTTTGTTCAGTTTAGTCAAATAATTTCTCAATTTACAGTACAGTTTGTCAACCAGTTGTGCTGTCAGACTTATTTGCCATACCTTATGCCTCATCCCTCTCAACCTTTACATTTTTCAATTCCTCATCAATCCACGGGGATTTAACAGCTTTTACAGTCATTGTCTTAGTTGGTGCTTGTTAGTAACTGGGATAAGCAGTTTCATAAATGTGCCAAGTGCAGCGTCTGGTTGCTCCTCATTAGGGCGGCAGGTATCCTAGTGGTTAGAGCGTTGGACTTGTAACTGGAGGGTTGCAAGTTCAAATCCCAGAGCTGACAAGGTAAAAATCTGTCGTTCTGCCCCTGAACAAGGCAGTTAACCCACTGTTCCCCGGGTGCCGAAGACGTGGATGTCGATTAAGGCAGCCCCCCCGCACCTCTCTGATTCAGAGGGGTTGGGTTAAATGCGGAAGACACATTTCAGTTGAAGGCATTTGGTTGTACAACTGACTTTGACTTTGATTACACACCACAGACCAACAAATATTATTTACATCAACAACATAGGAATCACTACAAAACTTATTGTATGACCTCTTGTACACTATATTAGGCCCGGCCTTTGGAACTTTGGTTTTCCTAGATATGGCTACTATACTGTGATCACTACATCCAATGGATTTGGATACTGCTTTAAAGCAGAATGGTAAAGATATTGATGATTTCATTCCTGTGCTGTTTGTAACTACCCTGGTAGGTTGACTGATAACCTGATCCAGGTTGTAGTCACTGGTTATGGTTTGAAGCTTTTATTGAGTGGGCATCTTGATGGTAGCCAGTCAATATTTAGGTCACCCAGAAAATATACCTCTCTGTTGATATCACATACATTATCAAGGATTTCACACATATTATCCAGATACTGACTGTTAGCACTTGGTGGTCTATAGCAGCTTCCCAAAAGAATGCGCTTTAGGTGAGGCAGGTGAACCATTTTGCTTCAATAGCATTTGACATGAGATCCTCTCTAAGCTTTACATGAGTCTAAACATAAACGGCAACACCTCCACCGTTGGCATTCCTGTCTCTTCTGAAGATGTTATAACCACGTATTGCTACCGCTGTCTCATCAAAGGTACTATCTACGTGAGTTTCAGAGAGAGTCAGCACATCTGTAAGTTATGACAGGAATATTTATATTTGAGCTGATAATGCAGGGTGAGCTGCACACAGTGAACTTCCTACTAGGGCAGACCAGCTTCAGTGCTAACAGTATAACTCTTGTTGTTCATCGTTGCATAATTACTGCAACAGCAGTAGGATGGACAGAAGCATTCAGGGAGCTAGAGGTACCTGTGGCCTTGTGAATGTTGACCTGTTTAAAGGTCTTGCTCACATCGGCTACGGCGAGCGTGATCACACAGTTGCCTGGAACAGCTGGTGCTCTCATGCATGCTTTGGTGTTGCTTGCCTTGAAGCGAGCATAATAGGAATTTAGCCCGCCTGGTAGGCTTGCGTCGCTGGCCAGCTCGCGGCAGGGTTTCTCTTTGTAGTCCGTAATATTTTGCAAGCCTTGCCACATCCGGTGTAGTAAGATTCAATAAGGTTCTGTGTTGACGCTCGAGCCTTTAGCTCGGTGCAGATGTTGCCTGTAATTGCTGGCTACTGGTTGGGATATGTACGTATGGTCACGATGTCATCAATGCATTTATTGATGAAGCCGGTAACTCAGGGGGTATATTCCTCAATGCCATTGGATGAATCCCATATTCCAGTCTGTGCTAGCAAAACAGTCCTGTAGCGTAGCATCCCCATCATCTGACCACTTCCGTATTGAGCAAGTCACTGGTACTTCCTGCTTTAGTTTTTGCTTGTAAGCAGGAATCTGGAGGATAGAATTATGGTCAGATTTTAGAGGGCGAGGGAGAGCTTTGTACTTGTCTCTGTATGTGGAGATTTTTCCCCCCTCTGATTGCACATCAAATTTTAATCAAATGTATTTATAAAGCCCTTCTTACATCAGCTGATGTCACAAAGTGCTGTACAGAAACCCAGCCTAAAACCCCAAACAGCAAGCAATGCAGATGTAGAAGCATGGTGTCTCTGTCTCTGTCTCTGTCTCTGTCTCTGTCTCTGTCTCTGTCTCTCTCTCTCTCTCTCTCTCTCTCTCTCTCTCTCTCTCTCTCTCTATCACTCTCTCTATAACAACCAATAAACCTTAAATCGGGTAATCACTCAAATCAATCAAATGTATTGATAAAGCCCTTCTTACATCAGCTGATGTCACAGAGTTCTGTACAGAAACCCAGCCTAAAACCACAAACAGCAAGCAATGCAGGTGTAGAAGCACGGTGGCTAGAAAAAACTCCCTAGAAAGGCCAGAACCTAGGAAGAAACCTAGAGAGGAACCAGGCTCTGAGGGGTGACCAGTCCTCTTCTGGCTGTACCGGGTGGAGATTATAACAGAACATGGCCAAGATGTTAAAACGTTCATAGAGGACCAGCAAGGTCAGATAATAATAACAATAACAGTGGTTGTAGAGGTTGCAAAAGGTCAGCACCTCAGGAGTAAATGTCAGTTGGCTTTTCATAGCCGATCGTTCAGTGTTAGAGACAGCAGGTGCGGTAGAGGGAGGGTCCAAAACAGCAGGTCCTGGACAAGAACAGTTGAAACTGGAGCAGCAGCATGACCAGGTGGACTGGGGACAGCAAGGAGTCACTATTGCAGCATAAATACTGGGAGACACTGTGGCCCTGTCCGACGATACCCCCGGACAGGGCCAACCAGGCAGGATATAACCCCACCCACTTTGTCAAAGCACGGCCCCCACGCCACTAGAGGGATATCTTCAACCACCAACCTACTACCCTGAGACACGACCGAGTATAGCCCATGAAGATCTCCCCCACGGCATGAACCCGACGGGGGGCACCAACCTGGACAGGAAGATCACGTCAGTGACTCAACCCATTCAAGTGATGCACCCCTCCTAGGGACGGAATAGAAGAGCACCAGTAAGCCAGTGACTCAGCCCCCGTAATAGAGGCAGAAAATCCCAGTGGAGAGAGCAAGGGCGGTTCGTCGCTCCAGTGTCTTTCTGTTCCCCTTCACACCCCTGGGCCAGACAACACTCAATCATAGGACCTACTGAAGAGATGAGTCTTCAATAAAGACTTGAGACCCAGTATGCATCTCTCACATGGATAGGCAGACTATTCCATAAAAATGGAGCTCTATAGGAGAAAGCCCTGCCTCCAGCTGTTTGCTTAGAAATTCTAGGGACAGTAAGGAGGCCTGCGTCTTGTGACCGTAGCGTACGTGTAGATACAGTGGGGCAAAAAAGTATTTAGTCAGCCACCAATTGTGCAAGTTCTCTCACTTAAAAAGATGAGAGAGGCCTGTAATTTTCATCATAGGTACACTTCAACTATGACAGACAAAATGAGGAAAAAATCCAGAAAATCACATTGTAGGATTTTTATGAATTTATTTGCAAATTATGGTGGAAAATAAGTATTTGGTCACATACAAACAAGCAAGATTTCTGGCTCTCACAGACCTGTAACTTCTTCTTTAAGAGGCTCCTCTGTCCTCCACTCATTACCTGTATTAATGGCACCTGTTTGAACTTGTTATCAGTATAAAAGACACCTGTCCACAACCTCAAACAGTCACACTCCAAACTCCACTATGGCCAAGACCAAAGAGCTGTCAAAGGACACCAGAAACAAAATTGTAGACCTGCACCAGGTTGGGAAGACTGAATCTGCAATAGGTAAGCAGCTTGGTTTGAAGAAATCAACTGTGGTAGCAATTATTAGGAAATGGAAGACATACAAGACCACTGATAATCTTCCTCGATCTGGGGCTCCACGCAAGATCTCACCCGTGGGGTCAAAATGATCACAAGAACGGTGAGCAAAAATCCCAGAACCACACGGGGACCTAGTGAATGACCTGCAGAGAGCTGGGACCAAAGTAACAAAGCCTACCATCAGTAACACACTACGCCGCCAGGGACTCAAATCCTGCAGTGCCAGACTTGTCCCCCTGCTTAAGCCAGTACATGTTCAGGCCCGTCTGAAGTTTGCTATAGAGCATTTGGATGATCCAGATGAGGATTGGGAGAATGTCAGATGAAACCAAAATAAAACTTTTTGGTAAAAACTCAACTCGTCGGGTTTGGAGGACAAAGAATGCTGAGTTGCATCCAAAGAACACCATACCTACTGTGAAGCATGGGGGTGGAAACATCATGCTTTGGGGCTGTTTTTCTGCAAAGGGACCAGGACGACTGATCCGTGTAAAGGAAAGAATGAATGGGGCCATGTATCGTGAGATTTTGAGTGAAAACCTCCTTCCATCAGCAAGGGCATTGAAGATGAAACGTGGCTGGGTCTTTCAGCATGGCAATGATCCCAAACACACCGCCCGGGCAACGAAGGAGTGGCCGTAAGAAGCATTTCAAGGTCCTGGAGTGGCCTAGCCAGTCTCCAGATCTCAACCCCATAGAAAATCTTTGGAGGGAGTTGAAAGTCCGTGTTGCCCAGCGACAGCCCCAAAACATCACTGCTCTAGAGGAGATCTGCATGGAGGAATGGGCCAAAATACCAGCAACAGTGTGTGAAAACCTTGTGAAGACTTACAGAAAATGTTTGACCTCTGTCATTGCCAACAAAGGGTATATAACAAAGTATTGAGATAAACTTTTGTTATTGACCAAATACTTATTTTCCACCATAATTTGCAAATAAATAAATTAAAAATCCTACAATGTGATTTTCTGGATTTCTTTTTCTCATTTCGTCTGTCATAGTTGAAGTGTACCTATGATGAAAATTACAGGCCTCTCTCATCTTTTTAAGTTGGAGAACTTGCACAATTGGTGGCTGACTAAATACTTTTTTGCCCCACTGTATGCTTGTGTGGGTCTTTACTGCAGTCCTTAGCACTGCGCTGCCACTGTACTGAATCATCATGTGACTTTCAGGTCAACGTCAGCAGCAGTACACTCTAGCTGCATCACCCCCTGCTAGGGACACTGAGTCCCTAATGGAACCCCCTGCTAGGGACACTGAGTCCCTAATGGAACCCCCTGCTAGGGGCACTGAGTCCCTAATGGAACCCCTGCTAGGGACACTGAGTCCCTAATGAAACCCCTGCTAGGGACACTGAGTCCCTAATGAAACCCCTGCTAGGGACACTGAGTCCCTAATGGAACCCCCTGCTAGGGACACTGAGTCCCTAATGGAACCCCCTGCTAGGGACACTGAGTCCCTAATGAAACCCCCTGCTAGGGACACTGAGTCCCTAATGGAACCCCCTGCTAGGGACACTGAGTCCCTAATGAAACCCCCTGCTAGGGGCACTGAGTCCCTAATGGAACCCCCTGCTAGGGACACTGAGTCCCTAATGGAACCCCCTGCTAGGGACACTGAGTCCCTAATGGAACCCCCTGCTAGGGACACTGAGTCCCTAATGAAACCCCCTGCTAGGGGCACTGAGTCCCTAATGGAACCCCCTGCTAGGGACACTGAGTCCCTAATGAAACCCCCTGCTAGATACACTGAGTCCCTAATGGAACCCCCTGCTAGGGACACTGAGTCCCTAATCAAATCAAATCAAATCAAATGTATTTATAAAGCCCCCCTTACATCAGCTGATGTCACAGAGTGCTGTACAGAAACCCAGCCTAAAACCCCAAACAGCAAGCAATGCAGGTGTAAAAGCACAGTGGCTAGGAAAAACTCCCTAGAAGGCCAAAACCTAGGAAGAAACCTAGAGAGGAACCAGGCTGTGAGGGGTGGCCAGTCCTCTTCTGGCTGTGCCGGGTGCAGATTATAACAGAACATGGACAAGATTTTAAAATGTTCATAAAACAGGCAGAACAGTTGAAACTGGAGAAGCAGCACGGCCAGGTGGACTCGGGACATCCAGGTAGGCCTTGAGGAATGGTCCTAATGCTCAGGTCCTGAGAGAGAGAGAGAGAGAGAGAGAGAGAGAGAGAGAGAGAGAGAGAGAGAGGAAAAAAGAAAGAGAGAGATAATTAGAGAGAGCATACTTAAATTCGCACAGGACACCAGATAAGAGAAGAAATACTCCAGATATAGCAGACGGACCCTAGCCCCCCGACACATAAACTACTGCAGCATAAATACTGGGGGCTGAGACAGGAGGGGTCGGGAGACACTGTGGCCCCGTCCGACGAAACCCCCGGACAGGGCCAAACAGGCAGGATATAACCCCACCCACTCTGCCGAAGCACAGCCCCCACACCACTAATGGAATCTTATTCCATATGTGGTGAACTACTGTTGACCAAAGGTAGTAAACTATACAGGTTAAACATATTGCACTATATATATGAAATAGGTTACCATTTGGTTACTCATTCCCTCTCTCTGAATTTGCCTCATTGTTCAGACAACCTGTTGATATTGTAAAACGTTCAATGTTCATGGATCACAAAGAAGCCTGATAATATTCTCCCTTTTCATGAGTCGGCCTCAGAACTGATATCTAAGATAAAGGGAAGGAACAGTTGTCAGATCAGCTGGGGGTTTAGTTTCAGAGCACACAGCATTATTTAGAGAAGGAACAGTTGTCAGATCAGCTGGGGTTTAGTTTCAGAGCACACAGCATTATTTAGAGAAGGAACAGTTGTCAGATCAGACGGGGGTTTAGTTTCAGAGCACACAGCATTATTTAGAGAAGGAACAGTTGTCAGATCGGACGGGGGTTTAGTTTCAGAGCACACAGCATTATTTAGAGAAGGAACAGTTGTCAGATCAGACGGGGGTTTAGTTTCAGAGCACACAGCATTATTTAGAGAAGGAACAGTTGTCAGATCAGACGGGGTTTAGTTTCAGAGCACACAGCATTATTTAGAGAAGGAACAGTTGTCAGATCAGACGGGGGTTTAGTTTCAGAGCACACAGCATTATTTAGAGAAGGAACAGTTGTCAGATCAGACGGGGGTTTAGTTTCAGAGCACACAGCATTATTTAGAGAAGGAACAGTTGTCAGATCAGACGGGGGTTTAGTTTCAGAGCACACAGCATTATTTAGAGAAGGAACAGTTGTCAGATCAGACGGGGGTTTAGTTTCAGAGCACACAGCATTATTTAAAGAGGGAACAGTTGTCAGATCAGACGGGGTTTAGTTTCAGAGCACACAGCATTATTTAGAGAGGGAACAGTTGTCAGATCAGACGGGGTTTAGTTTCAGACCACACAGCATTATTTAGAGAAGGAACAGTTGTCAGATCAGACGGGGGTTTAGTTTCAGAGCACACAGCATTATTTAGAAAGGGAACAGTTGTCAGATCAGACGGGGGTTTAGTTTCAGAGCACACAGCATTATTTAGAGAAGGAACAGTTGTCAGATCAGACAGGGTTTAGTTTCAGACCACACAGCATTATTTAGAGAAGGAACAGTTGTCAGATCAGACGGGGGTTTAGTTTCAGAGCACACAGCATTATTTAGAGAGGGAACAGTTGTCAGATCAGACGGGGTTTAGTTTCAGAGCACACAGCATTATTTAGAGAAGGAACAGTTGTCAGATCAGACGGGGGTTTAGTTTCAGAGCACACAGCATTATTTAGAGAAGGAACAGTTGTCCAGATCAGACGGGGTTTAGTTTCAGAGCACACAGCATTATTTAGAGAAGGAACAGTTGTCAGATCAGACGGGGGTTTAGTTTCAGAGCACACAGCATTATTTAGAGAAGGAACAGTTGTCAGATCAGACGGGGGTTTAGTTTCAGAGCACACAGCATTATTTAGAGAAGGAACAGTTGTCAGATCAGACGGGGGTTTAGTTTCAGAGCACACAGCATTATTTAGAGAAGGAACAGTTGTCAGATCAGACGGGGGTTTAGTTTCAGAGCACACAGCATTATTTAGAGAAGGAACAGTTGTCAGATCAGACGGGGGTTTAGTTTCAGAGCACACAGCATTATTTAGAGAAGGAACAGTTGTCAGATCAGACGGGGGTTTAGTTTCAGAGCACACAGCATTATTTAGAGAAGGAACAGTTGTCAGATCAGACGGGGGTTTAGTTTCAGAGCACACAGCATTATTTAGAGAAGGAACAGTTGTCAGATCAGACGGGGGTTTAGTTTCAGAGCACACAGCATTATTTAGAGAAGGAACAGTTGTCAGATCAGACGGGGGTTTAGTTTCAGAGCACACAGCATTATTTAGAGAAGGAACAGTTGTCAGATCAGACGGGGGTTTAGTTTCAGAGCACACAGCATTATTTAGAGAAGGAACAGTTGTCAGATCAGACGGGGGTTTAGTTTCAGAGCACACAGCATTATTTAGAGAAGGAACAGTTGTCAGATCAGACGGGGGTTTAGTTTCAGAGCACACAGCATTATTTAGAGAAGGAACAGTTGTCAGATCAGACGGGGTTTAGTTTCAGAGCACACAGCATTATTTAGAGAAGGAACAGTTGTCAGATCAGACGGGGGTTTAGTTTCAGACCACACAGCATTATTTAGAGAAGGAACAGTTGTCAGATCAGACGGGGGTTTAGTTTAGGACCAGATCATTTATTCATGCTGTATGTTTTCCTCCTTCTGGGCCTCAATACGCCATCTGCTTTATATATCTGTATTAAATCAGAGGGAGAGAGGGGAGAGGGAGGGAGAGGGGGAGAGGGAGGGAGAGAGGGGGAGGAAGAGGGGGAGGGAGAGAGGGAGAGAGGGAGGAGAGGAGAGAGGGAGAGAGGGAGGGAGGGAGGAGGGAGGGAGAGGGGAGGGGAGAGGAGAGAGGGAGAGAGAAGAGAGAGGGAGAGAGAGGGAGAGAGGGAGAGAGAGAGGGAGGAGGGAGAGGGAGGGGAGGGAGAGAGAGAGGGAGGGGAGAGGGAGGGAGAGGGGAGGGGAGAGAGGGAGAGAGGGAGGGAGAGGAGAGAGGGAGAGAGGGAGGGGAGGGGGAGAGGGGGGAGGGAGAGAGAGAGGGAGGGAGAGGGAGGGAGAGGGGAGGGAGAGAGAGAGAGAGGGAGGGAGAGAGGGAGAGAGGGAGGGAGGGGAGAGGAGAGAGGGAGAGAGTGAGAGGGGGGAGGGAGGGAGAGAGAGAGGGAGGGAGAGAGGGAGAGAGGGAGGGAGATGGGGGAGGGAGAGAGGAAGGAAGGAAGAGACGGAAAGAGAGCGACAGGAAGAGAGAGAGAGACGGAGAGAGTGAGAGAGAGAATAGAGGTAGATTTTATCTCCTTGCAGATGGTGTGCTGTGTAGTGCTGGTGTGTGATAGGCTGGAGGACAGATTGCTGCGGTGTGATTGGCTGGTGGACAGATTGCCGGTGTGTGATGGGCTGCAAGACAGATCCGTAGTGAAATCTCCTCTCTCTCTCAGCTGTAACACATTGATATGAATGTTTCTGTAGATTGGTGGTGTATTTTGGCACGACACTGACTGATTGAGTACCTGTATTATGGTGCAGCTGGGATGAGGATGAGGAGGGTTGACATGTTATCAGGTCCATCCAGGACAGAGAGACTAACATCTAGTTCCCCAGTGTGAATAAAGGAGAGGTGACATGTTATCAGGTCCATCCAGGACACTCCACTGTGTCTCTGACTCCTCTGTGTCGCTGACTCCACTGTGTCTCTGACTCCACTGTGTGTCTGTGTCTCTGACTCCACTGTGTCTCTGACTCCACTGTGTCTCTGACTCCTCTGTGTCTCTGACTCCACTGTGTGTCTGTGTCTCTGACTCCACTGTGTGTCTGTGTCTCTGACTCCACTGTGTCTCTGACTCCACTGTGTCTCTGACTCCTCTGTGTCTCTGACTCCACTGTGTGTCTGTGTCTCTGACTCCACTGTGTCTCTGACTCCACTGTGTCTCTGACTCCTCTGTGTCTCTGACTCCACTGTGTGTCTGTGTCTCTGACTCCACTGTGTCTCTGACTCCACTGTGTCTCTGACTCCACTGTGTGTCTGTGTCTCTGACTCCACTGTGTCTCTGACTCCACTGTGTCTCTGACTCCACTGTGTCTCTGACTCCACTGTGTGTCTGTGTCTCTGACTCCACTGTGTCTCTGACTCCACTGTGTCTCTGACTCCACTGTGTGTCTGTGTCTCTGACTCCACTGTGTCTCTGACTCCACTGTGTCTCTGACTCCACTGTGTGTCTGTGTCTCTGACTCCTCTGTGTCTCTGACTCCACTGTGTCTCTGACTCCACTGTGTCTCTGACTCCTCTGTGTCTCTGACTCCACTGTGTCTCTGACTCCACTGTGTCTCTGACTCCTCTGTGTCTCTGACTCCACTGTGTCTCTGACTCCACTGTGTCTCTGACTCCACTGTGTTTCTGACTCCACTGTGTGTCTGTGTCTCTGACTCCACTGTGTCTCTGACTCCACTGTGTCTCTGACTCCACTGTGTCTGTGTCTCTGACTCCACTGTGTGTCTGTGTCTCTGACTCCACTGTGTCTGTGTCTCTGACTCCACTGTGTCTGTGTCTCAGACTCCACTGTGTGTCTGTGTCTCTGACTCCACTGTGTCTGTGTCTCTGACTCCACTGTGTCTGTGTGTCTGACTCCACTCTGTTGACAACAGAGTTTCTCTCTCTCTCCTCTAGCTCCCAACCTGAAGGGCCGGCCTCGGAAAAAGAAGCTGTCCGTCTCGCAACGCCACGACTCCCAGAATACACCAGCAGGCAAGGAGACGGGCAACCCAGAGGACAAGACCCCCGCCAAGGTACAGCATCTGATAGCAATAGCATTAGCACTGGTCTCTCCTCTGGGTCCCCAGTTATAGCATTCATTAGTATTTAGTATTTTATTAGGATCCCCAGGACACAAAACATAAAACATGACATGATACAGAACATTAATATACAATAACTCAAGGACTGAACTACATAGGTTTAAAATAATACGTTCACACTTACACCGGCTCACACATACAGTTTCACATTCAGCCGGCTCACACATACAGTTTCACATTCAGCCGGCTCACACATACAGTTTCACATTCAGCTGGCTCACACATACAGTTTCACATTCAGCTGGGTCACACATACAGTTTCACATTCAGCTGGGTCACACATACAGTTTCACATTCAGCTGGGTCACACATACAGTTTCACATTCAGCTGGGTCACACATACAGTTTCACATTCAGCCGGCTCACACATACAGTTTCACATTTAGCTGGGTCACACATACAGTTTCACAATCAGCCGGCTCACACATACAGTTTCACATTCAGCCGGCTCACACATACAGTTTCACATTCAGCCGGCTCACATACAGTTTCACATTCAGCCGGCTCACACATACAGTTTCACATTTAGCTGGCTCACACATACAGTTTCACATTCAGCCGGCTCACACATACAGTTTCACATTTAGGGCTCACACATACAGTTTCACATTCAGCCGGCTCACACATACAGTTTCACATTCAGCTGGGTCACACATACAGTTTCACATTCAGCCGGGTCACACATACAGTTTCACATTCAGCTGGGTCACGCATACAGTTTCACATTCAGCTGGCTCACACATACAGTTTCACATTCAGCCGGCTCACACATACAGTTTCACATTCAGCCGGCTCACACATACAGTTTCACATTTAGCCGGCTCACACATACAGTTTCACATTCAGCTGGCTCACACATACAGTTTCACATTCAGCCGGCTCACACATACAGTTTCACATTCAGCCGGCTCACACATACAGTTTCACATTCAGCCGGCTCACACATACAGTTTCACATTCAGCCGGCTCACACATACAGTTTCACATTCAGCGGCTCACACATACAGTTTCACATTTAGCCGGCTCACACATACAGTTTCACATTCAGCCGGCTCACACATACAGTTTCACATTCAGCTGGGTCACACATACAGTTTCACATTCAGCTGGCTCACACATACAGTTTCACATTCAGCTGGCTCACACATACAGTTTCACATTCAGCTGGGTCACACATACAGTTTCACATTCAGCTGGGTCACACATACAGTTTCACATTCAGCTGGCTCACACATACAGTTTCACATTCAGCCGGCTCACACATACAGTTTCACATTTAGCCAGCTCACACATACAGTTTCACTATCCTGCTTATATGAAACAAACAAAACTGTGAACTGGTGGAGTTTGACATTTTGTTCTCCCATTCAGATCATAAAATGAACTAAACTTTCAGTCTGCTGGACTTCACTTCACCTCCTTCACCCCTGCTCATAAACAGTGTACCAGGGGAGTTTCACATGTTGTCCTTCACTCCCATTCAGCTCCCAAGCAAAAAGGCAGTAACTGCTCATAGCGTGGAGCAGAGAAAAATGGCTTTTAATTACCTGGGTTTCACAGTAACTATATGCAGTTACTGCTAACATGGCCCCCATTTCATACATAACACAATACAGTATAGGCAGGATACTGGTCCACATGATTAATCATCTGTTAATGTAGCACTATACTATACTATACTATACTATACTATACTATACTATACTATACTATACTATACTATACTATACTATACTATACTATACTATACAGCATGACACAATACAGTACAGGCAGGATACTGGTCCACATGATTAAGCATCTATTAATGTAGCACTGTTAAGCATCTATTAATGTAGGTATTACTGCACTGTTGGAGCTAGAAACACAAGCACTTAGTTAGGTATTACTGCACTGTTGGAGCTAGAAACACAAGCACTTAGTTAGGTATTACTGCACTGTTGGAGCTAGGAACACAAGCACTTAGTTAGGTATTACTGCACTGTTGGAGCTAGAAACACAAGCATTTAGTTAGGTATTACTGCACTGTTGGAGCTAGAAACACAAACATTTAGTTAGGTATTACTGCACTGTTGGAGCTAGAAACACAAGCATTTAGTTAGGTATTACTGCACTGTTGGAGCTAGGAACACAAGCATTTAGTTAGATACTACTGCACTGTTGGAGCTAGAAACACAAGCATTTAGTTAGGTATTACTGCACTGTTGGAGCTAGAAACACAAGCATTTAGTTAGGTATTACTGCACTGTTGGAGCTAGAAACACAAGCATTTAGTTAGGTATTACTGCATTGTTGGAGCTACGAACATAAGCATTTAGTTAGATACTACTGCACTGTTGGAGCTAGGAACACAAGCATTTAGTTAGGTTTTACTGCACTGTTGGAGCTAGAAACACAAGCATTTAGTTAGATACTACTGCACTGTTGGAGCTAGAAACACAAGCATTTAGTTAGGTATTACTGCACTGTTGGTGCTAGAAACACAAGCATTTAGTTAGGTATTACTGCACTGTTGGAGCTAGAAACACAAGCGTTTAGTTAGGTATTACTGCACTGTTGGAGCTAGAAACACAAGCATTTAGTTAGGTATTACTGCACTGTTGGAGCTAGAAACACACGCATTTAGTTAGATACTACTGCACTGTTGGAGCTAGAAACACAAGTATTTAGTTAGGTATTACTGCACTGTTGGTGCTAGAAACACAAGCATTTAGTTAGGTATTACTGCACTGTTGGAGCTAGAAACACAAGCGTTTAGTTAGGTATTACTGCACTGTTGGAGCTAGAAACACAAGCATTTAGTTAGGTATTACTGCACTGTTGGAGCTAGAAACACATGCATTTAGTTAGATACTACTGCACTGTTGGAGCTAGAAACACAAGCATTTAGTTAGGTATTACTGCACTGTTGGTGCTAGAAACACAAGCATTTAGTTAGGTATTACTGCACTGTTGGAGCTAGAAACACAAGCATTTAGTTAGGTATTACTGCACTGTTGGAGCTAGAAACACAAGCATTTAGTTAGATACTACTGCACTGTTGGAGCTAGAAACACAAGCACTTAGTTAGGTATTACTGCACTGTTGGAGCTAGAAACACAAGCATTTAGTTAGGTATTACTGCACTGTTGGAGCTAGAAACACAAGCATTTAGTTAGGTATTACTGCACTGTTGGAGCTAGAAACACTGCATTTAGTTAGATACTACTGCACTGTTGGAGCTAGAAACACAAGTATTTAGTTAGGTTTTACTGCACTGTTGGTGCTAGAAACACAAACATTTAGTTAGGTATTACTGCACTGTTGGAGCTAGAAACACAAGCATTTAGTTAGGTATTACTGCACTGTTGGAGCTAGAAACACAAGCATTTAGTTAGGTATTACTGCACTGTTGGAGCTAGAAACACATGCATTTAGTTAGATACTACTGCACTGTTGGAGCTAGAAACACAAGCATTTAGTTAGGTATTACTGCACTGTTGGTGCTAGAAACACAAGTATTTAGTTAGGTATTACTGCACTGTTGGTGCTAGAAACACAAGCATTTAGTTAGGTATTACTGCACTGTTGGAGCTAGAAACACAAGCATTTAGTTAGGTATTACTGCACTGTTGGTGCTAGAAACACAAGCATTTAGTTAGGTATTACTGCACTGTTGGAGCTAGAAACACAAGCATTTAGTTAGGTATTACTGCACTGTTGGTGCTAGAAACACAAGTATTTAGTTAGGTATTACTGCACTGTTGGTGCTAGAAACACAAGCATTTAGTTAGGTATTACTGCACTGTTGGAGCTAGAAACACAAGCATTTAGTTAGGTATTACTGCACTGTTGGAGCTAGAAACACAAGCATTTAGTTAGATACTACTGCACTGTTGGAGCTAGAAACACCAGCATTTAGTTAGGTATTACTGCACTGTTGGAGCTAGAAACACACGCATTTAGTTAGGTATTACTGCACTGTTGGAGCTAGGAACACAAGCATTTAGTTAGGTATTACTGCACTGTTGGAGCTAGGAAACACAAGCATTTAGTTAGGTTTTACTGCACTGTTGGTGCTAGAAACACAAGCATTTAGTTAGATACTACTGCACTGTTGGAGCTAGAAACACACGCATTTAGTTAGATACTACTGCACTGTTGGTGCTAGAAACACAAGCATTTAGTTAGGTATTACTGCACTGTTGGTGCTAGAAACACAAGCATTTAGTTAGGTATTACTGCACTGTTGGTGCTAGAAACACTCGCATTTAGTTAGATACTACTGCACTGTTGGAGCTAGAAACACAAGTATTTAGTTAGGTTTTACTGCACTGTTGGTGCTAGAAACACAAACATTTAGTTAGGTATTACTGCACTGTTGGAGCTAGAAACACAAGCATTTAGTTAGGTATTACTGCACTGTTGGAGCTAGAAACACAAGCATTTAGTTAGGTATTACTGCACTGTTGGAGCTAGAAACACATGCATTTAGTTAGATACTACTGCACTGTTGGAGCTAGAAACACAAGCATTTAGTTAGGTATTACTGCACTGTTGGTGCTAGAAACACAAGTATTTAGTTAGGTATTACTGCACTGTTGGTGCTAGAAACACAAGCATTTAGTTAGGTATTACTGCACTGTTGGAGCTAGAAACACAAGCATTTAGTTAGGTATTACTGCACTGTTGGTGCTAGAAACACAAGCATTTAGTTAGGTATTACTGCACTGTTGGAGCTAGAAACACAAGCATTTAGTTAGGTATTACTGCACTGTTGGTGCTAGAAACACAAGCATTTAGTTAGGTATTACTGCACTGTTGGAGCTAGAAACACAAGCATTTAGTTAGGTATTACTGCACTGTTGGAGCTAGAAACACAAGCATTTAGTTAGGTATTACTGCACTGTTGGAGCTAGAAACACATGCATTTAGTTAGATACTACTGCACTGTTGGAGCTAGAAACACAAGCATTTAGTTAGGTATTACTGCACTGTTGGTGCTAGAAACACAAGTATTTAGTTAGGTATTACTGCACTGTTGGTGCTAGAAACACAAGCATTTAGTTAGGTATTACTGCACTGTTGGAGCTAGAAACACAAGCATTTAGTTAGGTATTACTGCACTGTTGGTGCTAGAAACACAAGCATTTAGTTAGGTATTACTGCACTGTTGGAGCTAGAAACACAAGCATTTAGTTAGGTATTACTGCACTGTTGGTGCTAGAAACACAAGTATTTAGTTAGGTATTACTGCACTGTTGGTGCTAGAAACACAAGCATTTAGTTAGGTATTACTGCACTGTTGGAGCTAGAAACACAAGCATTTAGTTAGGTATTACTGCACTGTTGGAGCTAGAAACACAAGCATTTAGTTAGATACTACTGCACTGTTGGAGCTAGAAACACCAGCATTTAGTTAGAGTATTACTGCACTGTTGGAGCTAGAAACACACGCATTTAGTTAGGTATTACTGCACTGTTGGAGCTAGGAACACAAGCATTTAGTTAGGTATTACTGCACTGTTGGAGCTAGGAACACAAGCATTTAGTTAGGTTTTACTGCACTGTTGGTGCTAGAAACACAAGCATTTAGTTAGATACTACTGCACTGTTGGAGCTAGAAACACACGCATTTAGTTAGATACTACTGCACTGTTGGTGCTAGAAACACAAGCATTTAGTTAGGTATTACTGCACTGTTGGTGCTAGAAACACAAGCATTTAGTTAGGTATTACTGCACTGTTGGTGCTAGAAACACTCTCATTTAGTTAGATACTACTGCACTGTTGGAGCTAGAAACACAAGTATTTAGTTAGGTTTTACTGCACTGTTGGTGCTAGAAACACAAACATTTAGTTAGGTATTACTGCACTGTTGGAGCTAGAAACACAAGCATTTAGTTAGGTATTACTGCACTGTTGGAGCTAGAAACACAAGCATTTAGTTAGGTATTACTGCACTGTTGGAGCTAGAAACACATGCATTTAGTTAGATACTACTGCACTGTTGGAGCTAGAAACACAAGCATTTAGTTAGGTATTACTGCACTGTTGGTGCTAGAAACACAAGTATTTAGTTAGGTATTACTGCACTGTTGGTGCTAGAAACACAAGCATTTAGTTAGGTATTACTGCACTGTTGGAGCTAGAAACACAAGCATTTAGTTAGGTATTACTGCACTGTTGGTGCTAGAAACACAAGCATTTAGTTAGGTATTACTGCACTGTTGGAGCTAGAAACACAAGCATTTAGTTAGGTATTACTGCACTGTTGGAGCTAGAAACACATGCATTTAGTTAGATACTACTGCACTGTTGGAGCTAGAAACACAAGCATTTAGTTAGGTATTACTGCACTGTTGGTGCTAGAAACACAAGTATTTAGTTAGGTATTACTGCACTGTTGGTGCTAGAAACACAAGCATTTAGTTAGGTATTACTGCACTGTTGGAGCTAGAAACACAAGCATTTAGTTAGGTATTACTGCACTGTTGGTGCTAGAAACACAAGCATTTAGTTAGGTATTACTGCACTGTTGGAGCTAGAAACACAAGCATTTAGTTAGGTATTACTGCACTGTTGGTGCTAGAAACACAAGCATTTAGTTAGGTATTACTGCACTGTTGGAGCTAGAAACACAAGCATTTAGTTAGGTATTACTGCACTGTTGGAGCTAGAAACACAAGCATTTAGTTAGGTATTACTGCACTGTTGGAGCTAGAAACACATGCATTTAGTTAGATACTACTGCACTGTTGGAGCTAGAAACACAAGCATTTAGTTAGGTATTACTGCACTGTTGGTGCTAGAAACACAAGTATTTAGTTAGGTATTACTGCACTGTTGGTGCTAGAAACACAAGCATTTAGTTAGGTATTACTGCACTGTTGGAGCTAGAAACACAAGCATTTAGTTAGGTATTACTGCACTGTTGGTGCTAGAAACACAAGCATTTAGTTAGGTATTACTGCACTGTTGGAGCTAGAAACACAAGCATTTAGTTAGGTATTACTGCACTGTTGGTGCTAGAAACACAAGTATTTAGTTAGGTATTACTGCACTGTTGGTGCTAGAAACACAAGCATTTAGTTAGGTATTACTGCACTGTTGGAGCTAGAAACACAAGCATTTAGTTAGGTATTACTGCACTGTTGGAGCTAGAAACACAAGCATTTAGTTAGATACTACTGCACTGTTGGAGCTAGAAACACCAGCATTTAGTTAGGTATTACTGCACTGTTGGAGCTAGAAACACACGCATTTAGTTAGGTATTACTGCACTGTTGGAGCTAGGAACACAAGCATTTAGTTAGGTATTACTGCACTGTTGGAGCTAGGAACACAAGCATTTAGTTAGGTTTTACTGCACTGTTGGTGCTAGAAACACAAGCATTTAGTTAGATACTACTGCACTGTTGGAGCTAGAAACACACGCATTTAGTTAGATACTACTGCACTGTTGGTGCTAGAAACACAAGCATTTAGTTAGGTATTACTGCACTGTTGGTGCTAGAAACACAAGCATTTAGTTAGGTATTACTGCACTGTTGGTGCTAGAAACACTCGCATTTAGTTAGATACTACTGCACTGTTGGAGCTAGAAACACAAGTATTTAGTTAGGTATTACTGCACTGTTGGTGCTAGAAACACAAGTATTTAGTTAGGTATTACTGCACTGTTGGTGCTAGAAACACAAGCATTTAGTTAGGTATTACTGCACTGTTGGAGCTAGAAACACAAGCATTTAGTTAGGTATTACTGCACTGTTGGAGCTAGAAACACAAGCATTTAGTTAGGTATTACTGCACTGTTGGAGCTAGAAACACAAGCATTTAGTTAGGTATTACTGCACTGTTGGAGCTAGAAACACAAGCATTTAGTTAGATACTACTGCACTGTTGGAACTAGAAACACCAGCATTTAGTTAGGTATTACTGCACTGTTGGAGCTAGAAACACACGCATTTAGTTAGGTATTACTGCACTGTTGGAGCTAGGAACACAAGCATTTAGTTAGGTATTACTGCACTGTTGGAGCTAGGAACACAAGCATTTAGTTAGGTTTTACTGCACTGTTGGTGCTAGAAACACAAGCATTTAGTTAGATACTACTGCACTGTTGGAGCTAGAAACACACGCATTTAGTTAGATACTACTGCACTGTTGGTGCTAGAAACACAAGCATTTAGTTAGGTATTACTGCACTGTTGGTGCTAGAAACACAAGCATTTAGTTAGGTATTACTGCACTGTTGGTGCTAGAAACACAAGCATTTAGTTAGATACTACTGCACTGTTGGTGCTAGAAACACAAGCATTTAGTTAGGTATTACTGCACTGTTGGTGCTAGAAACACAAGCATTTAGTTAGGTATTACTGCACTGTTGGAGCTAGAAACACAAGCGTTTAGTTAGGTATTACTGCACTGTTGGAGCTAGAAACACAAGCATTTAGTTAGGTATTACTGCACTGTTGGAGCTAGAAACACACGCATTTAGTTAGATACTACTGCACTGTTGGAGCTAGAAACACAAGCATTTAGTTAGGTATTACTGCACTGTTGGAGCTAGAAACACAAGCATTTAGTTAGGTATTACTGCACTGTTGGAGCTAGAAACACATGCATTTAGTTAGATACTACTGCACTGTTGGAGCTAGAAACACAAGTATTTAGTTAGGTATTACTGCACTGTTGGAGCTAGAAACACAAGCACTTAGTTAGGTATTACTGCACTGTTGGAGCTAGAAACACAAGCATTTAGTTAGGTATTACTGCACTGTTGGAGCTAGAAACACAAACATTTAGTTAGGTATTACTGCACTGTTGGAGCTAGAAACACAAGCATTTAGTTAGGTATTACTGCACTGTTGGAGCTAGGAACACAAGCATTTAGTTAGATACTACTGCACTGTTGGAGCTAGAAACACAAGCATTTAGTTAGGTATTACTGCACTGTTGGAGCTAGAAACACAAGCATTTAGTTAGGTATTACTGCACTGTTGGAGCTAGAAACACAAGCATTTAGTTAGGTATTACTGCATTGTTGGAGCTACGAACATAAGCATTTAGTTAGATACTACTGCACTGTTGGAGCTAGGAACACAAGCATTTAGTTAGGTTTTACTGCACTGTTGGAGCTAGAAACACAAGCATTTAGTTAGATACTACTGCACTGTTGGAGCTAGAAACACAAGCATTTAGTTAGGTATTACTGCACTGTTGGTGCTAGAAACACAAGCATTTAGTTAGGTATTACTGCACTGTTGGAGCTAGAAACACAAGCGTTTAGTTAGGTATTACTGCACTGTTGGAGCTAGAAACACAAGCATTTAGTTAGGTATTACTGCACTGTTGGAGCTAGAAACACATGCATTTAGTTAGATACTACTGCACTGTTGGAGCTAGAAACACAAGTATTTAGTTAGGTATTACTGCACTGTTGGTGCTAGAAACACAAGCATTTAGTTAGGTATTACTGCACTGTTGGAGCTAGAAACACAAGCGTTTAGTTAGGTATTACTGCACTGTTGGAGCTAGAAACACAAGCATTTAGTTAGGTATTACTGCACTGTTGGAGCTAGAAACACATGCATTTAGTTAGATACTACTGCACTGTTGGAGCTAGAAACACAAGCATTTAGTTAGGTATTACTGCACTGTTGGTGCTAGAAACACAAGCATTTAGTTAGGTATTACTGCACTGTTGGAGCTAGAAACACAAGCATTTAGTTAGGTATTACTGCACTGTTGGAGCTAGAAACACAAGCATTTAGTTAGATACTACTGCACTGTTGGAGCTAGAAACACAAGCACTTAGTTAGGTATTACTGCACTGTTGGAGCTAGAAACACAAGCATTTAGTTAGGTATTACTGTACTGTTGGAGCTAGAAACACAAGCATTTAGTTAGGTATTACTGCACTGTTGGAGCTAGAAACACTCGCATTTAGTTAGATACTACTGCACTGTTGGAGCTAGAAACACAAGTATTTAGTTAGGTTTTCCTGCACTGTTGGTGCTAGAAACACAAACATTTAGTTAGGTATTACTGCACTGTTGGAGCTAGAAACACAAGCATTTAGTTAGGTATTACTGCACTGTTGGAGCTAGAAACACAAGCATTTAGTTAGGTATTACTGCACTGTTGGAGCTAGAAACACATGCATTTAGTTAGATACTACTGCACTGTTGGAGCTAGAAACACAAGCATTTAGTTAGGTATTACTGCACTGTTGGTGCTAGAAACACAAGTATTTAGTTAGGTATTACTGCACTGTTGGTGCTAGAAACACAAGCATTTAGTTAGGTATTACTGCACTGTTGGAGCTAGAAACACAAGCATTTAGTTAGGTATTACTGCACTGTTGGTGCTAGAAACACAAGCATTTAGTTAGGTATTACTGCACTGTTGGTGCTAGAAACACTCGCATTTAGTTAGATACTACTGCACTGTTGGAGCTAGAAACACAAGTATTTAGTTAGGTATTACTGCACTGTTGGTGCTAGAAACACAAGTATTTAGTTAGGTATTACTGCACTGTTGGTGCTAGAAACACAAGCATTTAGTTAGGTATTACTGCACTGTTGGAGCTAGAAACACAAGCATTTAGTTAGGTATTACTGCACTGTTGGAGCTAGAAACACAAGCATTTAGTTAGATACTACTGCACTGTTGGAACTAGAAACACCAGCATTTAGTTAGGTATTACTGCACTGTTGGAGCTAGAAACACACGCATTTAGTTAGGTATTACTGCACTGTTGGAGCTAGGAACACAAGCATTTAGTTAGGTATTACTGCACTGTTGGAGCTAGGAACACAAGCATTTAGTTAGGTTTTACTGCACTGTTGGTTCTAGAAACACAAGCATTTAGTTAGATACTACTGCACTGTTGGAGCTAGAAACACACGCATTTAGTTAGATACTACTGCACTGTTGGTGCTAGAAACACAAGCATTTAGTTAGGTATTACTGCACTGTTGGTGCTAGAAACACAAGCATTTAGTTAGGTATTACTGCACTGTTGGTGCTAGAAACACAAGCATTTAGTTAGATACTACTGCACTGTTGGTGCTAGAAACACAAGCATTTAGTTAGGTATTACTGCACTGTTGGTGCTAGAAACACAAGCATTTAGTTAGGTATTACTGCACTGTTGGAGCTAGAAACACAAGCGTTTAGTTAGGTATTACTGCACTGTTGGAGCTAGAAACACAAGCATTTAGTTAGGTATTACTGCACTGTTGGAGCTAGAAACACACGCATTTAGTTAGATACTACTGCACTGTTGGAGCTAGAAACACAAGCATTTAGTTAGGTATTACTGCACTGTTGGAGCTAGAAACACAAGCATTTAGTTAGGTATTACTGCACTGTTGGAGCTAGAAACACATGCATTTAGTTAGATACTACTGCACTGTTGGAGCTAGAAACACAAGTATTTAGTTAGGTATTACTGCACTGTTGGAGCTTAGAAACACAAGCACTTAGTTAGGTATTACTGCACTGTTGGAGCTAGAAACACAAGCATTTAGTTAGGTATTACTGCACTGTTGGAGCTAGAAACACAAACATTTAGTTAGGTATTACTGCACTGTTGGAGCTAGAAACACAAGCATTTAGTTAGGTATTACTGCACTGTTGGAGCTAGGAACACAAGCATTTAGTTAGATACTACTGCACTGTTGGAGCTAGAAACACAAGCATTTAGTTAGGTATTACTGCACTGTTGGAGCTAGAAACACAAGCATTTAGTTAGGTATTACTGCACTGTTGGAGCTAGAAACACAAGCATTTAGTTAGGTATTACTGCATTGTTGGAGCTACGAACATAAGCATTTAGTTAGATACTACTGCACTGTTGGAGCTAGGAACACAAGCATTTAGTTAGGTTTTACTGCACTGTTGGAGCTAGAAACACAAGCATTTAGTTAGATACTACTGCACTGTTGGAGCTAGAAACACAAGCATTTAGTTAGGTATTACTGCACTGTTGGTGCTAGAAACACAAGCATTTAGTTAGGTATTACTGCACTGTTGGAGCTAGAAACACATGCATTTAGTTAGATACTACTGCACTGTTGGAGCTAGAAACACAAGTATTTAGTTAGGTATTACTGCACTGTTGGTGCTAGAAACACAAGCATTTAGTTAGGTATTACTGCACTGTTGGAGCTAGAAACACAAGCGTTTAGTTAGGTATTACTGCACTGTTGGAGCTAGAAACACAAGCATTTAGTTAGGTATTACTGCACTGTTGGAGCTAGAAACACATGCATTTAGTTAGATACTACTGCACTGTTGGAGCTAGAAACACAAGCATTTAGTTAGGTATTACTGCACTGTTGGTGCTAGAAACACAAGCATTTAGTTAGGTATTACTGCACTGTTGGAGCTAGAAACACAAGCATTTAGTTAGGTATTACTGCACTGTTGGAGCTAGAAACACAAGCATTTAGTTAGATACTACTGCACTGTTGGAGCTAGAAACACAAGCATTTAGTTAGATACTACTGCACTGTTGGAGCTAGAAACACAAGCATTTAGTTAGGTATTACTGCACTGTTGGTGCTAGAAACACAAGCATTTAGTTAGGTATTACTGCACTGTTGGTGCTAGAAACACAAGCATTTAGTTAGATACTACTGCACTGTTGGTGCTAGAAACACAAGCATTTAGTTAGGTATTACTGCACTGTTGGTGCTAGAAACACAAGCATTTAGTTAGGTATTACTGCACTGTTGGAGCTAGAAACACAAGCATTTAGTTAGGTATTACTGCACTGTTGGAGCTAGAAACACAAGCATTTAGTTAGGTATTACTGCACTGTTGGAGCTAGAAACACAAGCATTTAGTTAGATACTACTGCACTGTTGGAGCTAGAAACACAAGCATTTAGTTAGGTATTACTGCACTGTTGGAGCTAGAAACACAAGCATTTAGTTAGGTATTACTGCACTGTTGGAGCTAGAAACACATGCATTTAGTTAGATACTACTGCACTGTTGGAGCTAGAAACACAAGTATTTAGTTAGGTATTACTGCACTGTTGGAGCTAGAAACACAAGCACTTAGTTAGGTATTACTGCACTGTTGGAGCTAGAAACACAAGCATTTAGTTAGGTATTACTGCACTGTTGGAGCTAGAAACACAAACATTTAGTTAGGTATTACTGCACTGTTGGAGCTAGAAACACAAGCATTTAGTTAGGTATTACTGCACTGTTGGAGCTAGGAACACAAGCATTTAGTTAGATACTACTGCACTGTTGGAGCTAGAAACACAAGCATTTAGTTAGGTATTACTGCACTGTTGGAGCTAGAAACACAAGCATTTAGTTAGGTATTACTGCACTGTTGGAGCTAGAAACACAAGCATTTAGTTAGGTATTACTGCATTGTTGGAGCTACGAAACATAAGCATTTAGTTAGATACTACTGCACTGTTGGAGCTAGGAAACACAAGCATTTAGTTAGGTTTTACTGCACTGTTGGAGCTAGAAACACAAGCATTTAGTTAGATACTACTGCACTGTTGGAGCTAGAAACACAAGCATTTAGTTAGGTATTACTGCACTGTTGGTGCTAGAAACACAAGCATTTAGTTAGGTATTACTGCACTGTTGGAGCTAGAAACACATGCATTTAGTTAGATACTACTGCACTGTTGGAGCTAGAAACACAAGTATTTAGTTAGGTATTACTGCACTGTTGGTGCTAGAAACACAAGCATTTAGTTAGGTATTACTGCACTGTTGGAGCTAGAAACACAAGCATTTAGTTAGGTATTACTGCACTGTTGGAGCTAGAAACACAAGCATTTAGTTAGGTATTACTGCACTGTTGGAGCTAGAAACACATGCATTTAGTTAGATACTACTGCACTGTTGGAGCTAGAAACACAAGCATTTAGTTAGGTATTACTGCACTGTTGGTGCTAGAAACACAAGCATTTAGTTAGGTATTACTGCACTGTTGGAGCTAGAAACACAAGCATTTAGTTAGGTATTACTGCACTGTTGGAGCTAGAAACACAAGCATTTAGTTAGATACTACTGCACTGTTGGAGCTAGAAACACAAGCACTTAGTTAGGTATTACTGCACTGTTGGAGCTAGAAACACAAGCATTTAGTTAGGTATTACTGTACTGTTGGAGCTAGAAACACAAGCATTTAGTTAGGTATTACTGCACTGTTGGAGCTAGAAACACTCGCATTTAGTTAGATACTACTGCACTGTTGGAGCTAGAAACACAAGTATTTAGTTAGGTTTTCCTGCACTGTTGGTGCTAGAAACACAAACATTTAGTTAGGTATTACTGCACTGTTGGAGCTAGAAACACAAGCATTTAGTTAGGTATTACTGCACTGTTGGAGCTAGAAACACAAGCATTTAGTTAGGTATTACTGCACTGTTGGAGCTAGAAACACATGCATTTAGTTAGATACTACTGCACTGTTGGAGCTAGAAACACAAGCATTTAGTTAGGTATTACTGCACTGTTGGTGCTAGAAACACAAGTATTTAGTTAGGTATTACTGCACTGTTGGTGCTAGAAACACAAGCATTTAGTTAGGTATTACTGCACTGTTGGAGCTAGAAACACAAGCATTTAGTTAGGTATTACTGCACTGTTGGTGCTAGAAACACAAGCATTTAGTTAGGTATTACTGCACTGTTGGAGCTAGAAACACAAGCATTTAGTTAGGTATTACTGCACTGTTGGTGCTAGAAACACAAGTATTTAGTTAGGTATTACTGCACTGTTGGTGCTAGAAACACAAGCATTTAGTTAGGTATTACTGCACTGTTGGAGCTAGAAACACAAGCATTTAGTTAGGTATTACTGCACTGTTGGAGCTAGAAACACAAGCATTTAGTTAGATACTACTGCACTGTTGGAGCTAGAAACACCAGCATTTAGTTAGGTATTACTGCACTGTTGGAGCTAGAAACACACGCATTTAGTTAGGTATTACTGCACTGTTGGAGCTAGGAACACAAGCATTTAGTTAGGTATTACTGCACTGTTGGAGCTAGGAACACAAGCATTTAGTTAGGTTTTACTGCACTGTTGGTGCTAGAAACACAAGCATTTAGTTAGATACTACTGCACTGTTGGAGCTAGAAACACACGCATTTAGTTAGATACTACTGCACTGTTGGTGCTAGAAACACAAGCATTTAGTTAGGTATTACTGCACTGTTGGTGCTAGAAACACAAGCATTTAGTTAGGTATTACTGCACTGTTGGTGCTAGAAACACAAGCATTTAGTTAGGTATTACTGCACTGTTGGAGCTAGAAACACAAGCATTTAGTTAGGTATTACTGCACTGTTGGAGCTAGAAACACACGCATTTAGTTAGATACTACTGCACTGTTGGAGCTAGAAACACAAGTATTTAGTTAGGTTTTACTGCACTGTTGGTGCTAGAAACACAAACATTTAGTTAGGTATTACTGCACTGTTGGAGCTAGAAACACAAGCATTTAGTTAGGTATTACTGCACTGTTGGAGCTAGAAACACATGCATTTAGTTAGATACTACTGCACTGTTGGAGCTAGAAACACAAGCATTTAGTTAGGTATTACTGCACTGTTGGTGCTAGAAACACAAGCATTTAGTTAGGTATTACTGCACTGTTGGAGCTAGAAACACAAGCATTTAGTTAGGTATTACTGCACTGTTGGTGCTAGAAACACAAGCATTTAGTTAGGTATTACTGCACTGTTGGAGCTAGAAACACAAGCATTTAGTTAGGTATTACTGCACTGTTGGTGCTAGAAACACAAGTATTTAGTTAGGTATTACTGCACTGTTGGTGCTAGAAACACAAGCATTTAGTTAGGTATTACTGCACTGTTGGAGCTAGAAACACAAGCATTTAGTTAGGTATTACTGCACTGTTGGAGCTAGAAACACAAGCATTTAGTTAGATACTACTGCACTGTTGGAGCTAGAAACACCAGCATTTAGTTAGGTATTACTGCACTGTTGGAGCTAGAAACACATATTTAGTTAGGTATTACTGCACTGTTGGAGCTAGGAACACAAGCATTTAGTTAGGTATTACTGCACTGTTGGAGCTAGGAACACAAGCATTTAGTTAGGTTTTACTGCACTGTTGGTGCTAGAAACACAAGCATTTAGTTAGATACTACTGCACTGTTGGAGCTAGAAACACACGCATTTAGTTAGATACTACTGCACTGTTGGTGCTAGAAACACAAGCATTTAGTTAGGTATTACTGCACTGTTGGTGCTAGAAACACAAGCATTTAGTTAGGTATTACTGCACTGTTGGTGCTAGAAACACAAGCATTTAGTTAGGTATTACTGCACTGTTGGAGCTAGAAACACAAGCATTTAGTTAGGTATTACTGCACTGTTGGAGCTAGAAACACACGCATTTAGTTAGATACTACTGCACTGTTGGAGCTAGAAACACAAGTATTTAGTTAGGTTTTACTGCACTGTTGGTGCTAGAAACACAAGCATTTAGTTAGATACTACTGCACTGTTGGAGCTAGAAACACACGCATTTAGTTAGATACTACTGCACTGTTGGTGCTAGAAACACAAGCATTTAGTTAGGTATTACTGCACTGTTGGTGCTAGAAACACAAGCATTTAGTTAGGTATTACTGCACTGTTGGTGCTAGAAACACAAGCATTTAGTTAGGTATTACTGCACTGTTGGAGCTAGAAACACAAGCATTTAGTTAGGTATTACTGCACTGTTGGAGCTAGAAACACACGCATTTAGTTAGATACTACTGCACTGTTGGAGCTAGAAACACAAGTATTTAGTTAGGTTTTACTGCACTGTTGGTGCTAGAAACACAAACATTTAGTTAGGTATTACTGCACTGTTGGAGCTAGAAACACAAGCATTTAGTTAGGTATTACTGCACTGTTGGAGCTAGAAACACATGCATTTAGTTAGATACTACTGCACTGTTGGAGCTAGAAACACAAGCATTTAGTTAGGTATTACTGCACTGTTGGTGCTAGAAACACAAGCATTTAGTTAGGTATTACTGCACTGTTGGAGCTAGAAACACAAGCATTTAGTTAGGTATTACTGCACTGTTGGTGCTAGAAACACAAGCATTTAGTTAGGTATTACTGCACTGTTGGAGCTAGAAACACAAGCATTTAGTTAGGTATTACTGCACTGTTGGTGCTAGAAACACAAGTATTTAGTTAGGTATTACTGCACTGTTGGTGCTAGAAACACAAGCATTTAGTTAGGTATTACTGCACTGTTGGAGCTAGAAACACAAGCATTTAGTTAGGTATTACTGCACTGTTGGAGCTAGAAACACAAGCATTTAGTTAGATACTACTGCACTGTTGGAGCTAGAAACACCAGCATTTAGTTAGGTATTACTGCACTGTTGGAGCTAGAAACACACGCATTTAGTTAGGTATTACTGCACTGTTGGAGCTAGGAACACAAGCATTTAGTTAGGTATTACTGCACTGTTGGAGCTAGGAACACAAGCATTTAGTTAGGTTTTACTGCACTGTTGGTGCTAGAAACACAAGCATTTAGTTAGATACTACTGCACTGTTGGAGCTAGAAACACACGCATTTAGTTAGATACTACTGCACTGTTGGTGCTAGAAACACAAGCATTTAGTTAGGTATTACTGCACTGTTGGTGCTAGAAACACAAGCATTTAGTTAGGTATTACTGCACTGTTGGTGCTAGAAACACAAGCATTTAGTTAGGTATTACTGCACTGTTGGAGCTAGAAACACAAGCATTTAGTTAGGTATTACTGCACTGTTGGAGCTAGAAACACACGCATTTAGTTAGATACTACTGCACTGTTGGAGCTAGAAACACAAGTATTTAGTTAGGTTTTACTGCACTGTTGGTGCTAGAAACACAAACATTTAGTTAGGTATTACTGCACTGTTGGAGCTAGAAACACAAGCATTTAGTTAGGTATTACTGCACTGTTGGAGCTAGAAACACAAGCATTTAGTTAGGTATTACTGCACTGTTGGAGCTAGAAACACATGCATTTAGTTAGATACTACTGCACTGTTGGAGCTAGAAACACAAGCATTTAGTTAGGTATTACTGCACTGTTGGTGCTAGAAACACAAGTATTTAGTTAGGTATTACTGCACTGTTGGTGCTAGAAACACAAGCATTTAGTTAGGTATTACTGCACTGTTGGAGCTAGAAACACAAGCATTTAGTTAGGTATTACTGCACTGTTGGTGCTAGAAACACAAGCATTTAGTTAGGTATTACTGCACTGTTGGAGCTAGAAACACAAGCATTTAGTTAGGTATTACTGCACTGTTGGTGCTAGAAACACAAGTATTTAGTTAGGTATTACTGCACTGTTGGTGCTAGAAACACAAGCATTTAGTTAGGTATTACTGCACTGTTGGAGCTAGAAACACAAGCATTTAGTTAGGTATTACTGCACTGTTGGAGCTAGAAACACAAGCATTTAGTTAGATACTACTGCACTGTTGGAGCTAGAAACACCAGCATTTAGTTAGGTATTACTGCACTGTTGGAGCTAGAAACACACGCATTTAGTTAGGTATTACTGCACTGTTGGAGCTAGGAACACAAGCATTTAGTTAGGTATTACTGCACTGTTGGAGCTAGGAACACAAGCATTTAGTTAGGTTTTACTGCACTGTTGGTGCTAGAAACACAAGCATTTAGTTAGATACTACTGCACTGTTGGAGCTAGAAACACACGCATTTAGTTAGATACTACTGCACTGTTGGTGCTAGAAACACAAGCATTTAGTTAGGTATTACTGCACTGTTGGTGCTAGAAACACAAGCATTTAGTTAGGTATTACTGCACTGTTGGTGCTAGAAACACAAGCATTTAGTTAGATACTACTGCACTGTTGGTGCTAGAAACACAAGCATTTAGTTAGGTATTACTGCACTGTTGGTGCTAGAAACACAAGCATTTAGTTAGGTATTACTGCACTGTTGGAGCTAGAAACACAAGCATTTAGTTAGGTATTACTGCACTGTTGGAGCTAGAAACACAAGCATTTAGTTAGGTATTACTGCACTGTTGGAGCTAGAAACACACGCATTTAGTTAGATACTACTGCACTGTTGGAGCTAGAAACACAAGTATTTAGTTAGGTATTACTGCACTGTTGGAGCTAGAAACACAAGCATTTAGTTAGGTATTACTGCACTGTTGGAGCTAGAAACACAAGCATTTAGTTAGATATTACTGCACTGTTGGAGCTAGAAACACAAACATTTAGTTAGGTATTACTGCACTGTTGGAGCTAGAAACACAAGCATTTAGTTAGGTATTACTGCACTGTTGGAGCTAGGAACACAAGCATTTAGTTAGATACTACTGCACTGTTGGTGCTAGAAACACAAGCATTTAGTTAGGTATTACTGCACTGTTGGTGCTAGAAACACAAGCATTTAGTTAGATACTACTGCACTGTTGGTGCTAGAAACACAAGCATTTAGTTAGGTATTACTGCACTGTTGGTGCTAGAAACACAAGCATTTAGTTAGGTATTACTGCACTGTTGGAGCTAGAAACACAAGCGTTTAGTTAGGTATTACTGCACTGTTGGAGCTAGAAACACAAGCATTTAGTTAGGTATTACTGCACTGTTGGAGCTAGAAACACGCATTTAGTTAGATACTACTGCACTGTTGGAGCTAGAAACACAAGTATTTAGTTAGGTATTACTGCACTGTTGGAGCTAGAAACACAAGCACTTAGTTAGGTATTACTGCACTGTTGGAGCTAGAAACACAAGCATTTAGTTAGGTATTACTGCACTGTTGGAGCTAGAAACACAAACATTTAGTTAGGTATTACTGCACTGTTGGAGCTAGAAACACAAGCATTTAGTTAGGTATTACTGCACTGTTGGAGCTAGGAACACAAGCATTTAGTTAGATACTACTGCACTGTTGGAGCTAGAAACACAAGCATTTAGTTAGGTATTACTGCACTGTTGGAGCTAGAAACACAAGCATTTAGTTAGGTATTACTGCACTGTTGGAGCTAGAAACACAAGCATTTAGTTAGGTATTACTGCATTGTTGGAGCTACGAACATAAGCATTTAGTTAGATACTACTGCACTGTTGGAGCTAGGAACACAAGCATTTAGTTAGGTTTTACTGCACTGTTGGAGCTAGAAACACAAGCATTTAGTTAGATACTACTGCACTGTTGGAGCTAGAAACACAAGCATTTAGTTAGGTATTACTGCACTGTTGGTGCTAGAAACACAAGCATTTAGTTAGGTATTACTGCACTGTTGGAGCTAGAAACACAAGCATTTAGTTAGGTATTACTGCACTGTTGGAGCTAGAAACACAAGCATTTAGTTAGGTATTACTGCACTGTTGGAGCTAGAAACACATGCATTTAGTTAGATACTACTGCACTGTTGGAGCTAGAAACACAAGCATTTAGTTAGGTATTACTGCACTGTTGGTGCTAGAAACACAAGTATTTAGTTAGGTATTACTGCACTGTTGGTGCTAGAAACACAAGCATTTAGTTAGGTATTACTGCACTGTTGGAGCTAGAAACACAAGCATTTAGTTAGGTATTACTGCACTGTTGGAGCTAGAAACACAAGCATTTAGTTAGGTATTACTGCACTGTTGGAGCTAGAAACACAAGCATTTAGTTAGGTATTACTGCACTGTTGGAGCTAGAAACACAAGCATTTAGTTAGGTATTACTGCACTGTTGGTGCTAGAAACACAAGCATTTAGTTAGGTATTACTGCACTGTTGGAGCTAGAAACACAAGCATTTAGTTAGGTATTACTGCACTGTTGGAGCTAGAAACACAAGCATTTAGTTAGATACTACTGCACTGTTGGAGCTAGAAACACAAGCATTTAGTTAGGTATTACTGCACTGTTGGAGCTAGAAACACAAGCATTTAGTTAGGTATTACTGCACTGTTGGAGCTAGAAACACAAGCATTTAGTTAGGTATTACTGCACTGTTGGAGCTAGGAACACAAGCATTTAGTTAGGTATTACTGCACTGTTGGTGCTAGAAACACAAGCATTTAGTTAGATACTACTGCACTGTTGGAGCTAGAAACACAAGCATTTAGTTAGATACTACTGCACTGTTGGTGCTAGAAACACAAGCATTTAGTTAGGTATTACTGCACTGTTGGTGCTAGAAACACAAGCATTTAGTTAGGTATTACTGCACTGTTGGTGCTAGAAACACAAGCATTTAGTTAGATACTACTGCACTGTTGGTGCTAGAAACACAAGCATTTAGTTAGGTATTACTGCACTGTTGGTGCTAGAAACACAAGCATTTAGTTAGGTATTACTGCACTGTTGGAGCTAGAAACACAAGCATTTAGTTAGGTATTACTGCACTGTTGG
The DNA here is from genome assembly GCA_030435695.1 of Brachymystax lenok tsinlingensis. Taxonomy (NCBI): domain Eukaryota; kingdom Metazoa; phylum Chordata; class Actinopteri; order Salmoniformes; family Salmonidae; genus Brachymystax; species Brachymystax lenok. Next base: position 84,487,724 of record CM059780.1, read on the forward strand.
AGCTAGAAACACAAGCATTTAGTTAGGTATTACTGCACTGTTGGAGCTAGAAACACAAGCATTTAGTTAGATACTACTGCACTGTTGGAGCTAGAAACACAAGCATTTAGTTAGGTATTACTGCACTGTTGGAGCTAGAAACACAAGCATTTAGTTAGGTATTACTGCACTGTTGGAGCTAGAAACACAAGCATTTAGTTAGGTATTACTGCACTGTTGGAGCTAGAAACACAAGCATTTAGTTAGGTATTACTGCACTGTTGGAGCTAGAAACACAAGCATTTAGTTAGGTATTACTGCACTGTTGGAGCTAGGAACACAAGCATTTAGTTAGATACTACTGCACTGTTGGTGCTAGAAACACAAGCATTTAGTTAGGTATTACTGCACTGTTGGTGCTAGAAACACAAGCATTTAGTTAGATACTACTGCACTGTTGGTGCTAGAAACACAAGCATTTAGTTAGGTATTACTGCACTGTTGGTGCTAGAAACACAAGCATTTAGTTAGGTATTACTGCACTGTTGGAGCTAGAAACACAAGCGTTTAGTTAGGTATTACTGCACTGTTGGAGCTAGAAACACAAGCATTTAGTTAGGTATTACTGCACTGTTGGAGCTAGAAACACAGCATTTAGTTAGATACTACTGCACTGTTGGAGCTAGAAACACAAGTATTTAGTTAGGTATTACTGCACTGTTGGAGCTAGAAACACAAGCACTTAGTTAGGTATTACTGCACTGTTGGAGCTAGAAACACAAGCATTTAGTTAGGTATTACTGCACTGTTGGAGCTAGAAACACAAACATTTAGTTAGGTATTACTGCACTGTTGGAGCTAGAAACACAAGCATTTAGTTAGGTATTACTGCACTGTTGGAGCTAGAACACAAGCATTTAGTTAGATACTACTGCACTGTTGGAGCTAGAAACACAAGCATTTAGTTAGGTATTACTGCACTGTTGGAGCTAGAAACACAAGCATTTAGTTAGGTATTACTGCACTGTTGGAGCTAGAAACACAAGCATTTAGTTAGGTATTACTGCATTGTTGGAGCTAGAACATAAGCATTTAGTTAGATACTACTGCACTGTTGGAGCTAGGAACACAAGCATTTAGTTAGGTATTACTGCACTGTTGGAGCTAGAAACACAAGCATTTAGTTAGATACTACTGCACTGTTGGAGCTAGAAACACAAGCATTTAGTTAGGTATTACTGCACTGTTGGTGCTAGAAACACAAGCATTTAGTTAGGTATTACTGCACTGTTGGAGCTAGAAACACAAGCGTTTAGTTAGGTATTACTGCACTGTTGGAGCTAGAAACACAAGCATTTAGTTAGGTATTACTGCACTGTTGGAGCTAGAAACACACGCATTTAGTTAGATACTACTGCACTGTTGGAGCTAGAAACACAAGTATTTAGTTAGGTATTACTGCACTGTTGGTGCTAGAAACACAAGCATTTAGTTAGGTATTACTGCACTGTTGGAGCTAGAAACACAAGCATTTAGTTAGGTATTACTGCACTGTTGGAGCTAGAAACACAAGCATTTAGTTAGGTATTACTGCACTGTTGGAGCTAGAAACACATGCATTTAGTTAGATACTACTGCACTGTTGGAGCTAGAAACACAAGCATTTAGTTAGGTATTACTGCACTGTTGGTGCTAGAAACACAAGCATTTAGTTAGGTATTACTGCACTGTTGGAGCTAGAAACACAAGCATTTAGTTAGGTATTACTGCACTGTTGGAGCTAGAAACACAAGCATTTAGTTAGATACTACTGCACTGTTGGAGCTAGAAACACAAGCACTTAGTTAGGTATTACTGCACTGTTGGAGCTAGAAACACAAGCATTTAGTTAGGTATTACTGTACTGTTGGAGCTAGAAACACAAGCATTTAGTTAGGTATTACTGCACTGTTGGAGCTAGAAACACAAGCATTTAGTTAGATACTACTGCACTGTTGGAGCTAGAAACACAAGTATTTAGTTAGGTTTTACTGCACTGTTGGTGCTAGAAACACAAACATTTAGTTAGGTATTACTGCACTGTTGGAGCTAGAAACACAAGCATTTAGTTAGGTATTACTGCACTGTTGGAGCTAGAAACACAAGCATTTAGTTAGGTATTACTGCACTGTTGGAGCTAGAAACACATGCATTTAGTTAGATACTACTGCACTGTTGGAGCTAGAAACACAAGCATTTAGTTAGGTATTACTGCACTGTTGGTGCTAGAAACACAAGTATTTAGTTAGGTATTACTGCACTGTTGGTGCTAGAAACACAAGCATTTAGTTAGGTATTACTGCACTGTTGGAGCTAGAAACACAAGCATTTAGTTAGGTATTACTGCACTGTTGGTGCTAGAAACACAAGCATTTAGTTAGGTATTACTGCACTGTTGGAGCTAGAAACACAAGCATTTAGTTAGGTATTACTGCACTGTTGGTGCTAGAAACACAAGTATTTAGTTAGGTATTACTGCACTGTTGGTGCTAGAAACACAAGCATTTAGTTAGGTATTACTGCACTGTTGGAGCTAGAAACACAAGCATTTAGTTAGGTATTACTGCACTGTTGAGCTAGAAACACAAGCATTTAGTTAGATACTACTGCACTGTTGGAGCTAGAAACACCAGCATTTAGTTAGGTATTACTGCACTGTTGGAGCTAGAAACACAAGCATTTAGTTAGGTATTACTGCACTGTTGGAGCTAGAAACACAAGCATTTAGTTAGGTATTACTGCACTGTTGGAGCTAGGAACACAAGCATTTAGTTAGGTTTTACTGCACTGTTGGTGCTAGAAACACAAGCATTTAGTTAGATACTACTGCACTGTTGGAGCTAGAAACACACGCATTTAGTTAGATACTACTGCACTGTTGGTGCTAGAAACACAAGCATTTAGTTAGGTATTACTGCACTGTTGGTGCTAGAAACACAAGCATTTAGTTAGGTATTACTGCACTGTTGGTGCTAGAAACACAAACATTTAGTTAGGTATTACTGCACTGTTGGAGCTAGAAACACAAGCGTTTAGTTAGGTATTACTGCACTGTTGGAGCTAGAAACACAAGCATTTAGTTAGGTATTACTGCACTGTTGGAGCTAGAAACACACGCATTTAGTTAGATACTACTGCACTGTTGGAGCTAGAAACACAAGTATTTAGTTAGGTATTACTGCACTGTTGGTGCTAGAAACACAAGCATTTAGTTAGGTATTACTGCACTGTTGGAGCTAGAAACACAAGCGTTTAGTTAGGTATTACTGCACTGTTGGAGCTAGAAACACAAGCATTTAGTTAGGTATTACTGCACTGTTGGAGCTAGAAACACATGCATTTAGTTAGATACTACTGCACTGTTGGAGCTAGAAACACAAGCATTTAGTTAGGTATTACTGCACTGTTGATGCTAGAAACACAAGCATTTAGTTAGGTATTACTGCACTGTTGGAGCTAGAAACACAAGCATTTAGTTAGGTATTACTGCACTGTTGGAGCTAGAAACACAAGCATTTAGTTAGATACTACTGCACTGTTGGAGCTAGAAACACAAGCACTTAGTTAGGTATTACTGCACTGTTGGAGCTAGAAACACAAGCATTTAGTTAGGTATTACTGTACTGTTGGAGCTAGAAACACAAGCATTTAGTTAGGTATTACTGCACTGTTGGAGCTAGAAACACTCGCATTTAGTTAGATACTACTGCACTGTTGGAGCTAGAAACACAAGTATTTAGTTAGGTTTACTGCACTGTTGGTGCTAGAAACACAAACATTTAGTTAGGTATTACTGCACTGTTGGAGCTAGAAACACAAGCATTTAGTTAGGTATTACTGCACTGTTGGAGCTAGAAACACAAGCATTTAGTTAGGTATTACTGCACTGTTGGTGCTAGAAACACAAGTATTTAGTTAGGTATTACTGCACTGTTGGTGCTAGAAACACAAGCATTTAGTTAGGTATTACTGCACTGTTGGTGCTAGAAACACAAGCATTTAGTTAGGTATTACTGCACTGTTGGTGCTAGAAACACAAGCATTTAGTTAGGTATTACTGCACTGTTGGAGCTAGAAACACAAGCATTTAGTTAGGTATTACTGCACTGTTGGTGCTAGAAACACAAGTATTTAGTTAGGTATTACTGCACTGTTGGAGCTAGAAACACAAGCATTTAGTTAGGTATTACTGCACTGTTGGAGCTAGAAACACAAGCATTTAGTTAGGTATTACTGCACTGTTGGAGCTAGAAACACAAGCATTTAGTTAGGTATTACTGCACTGTTGGAGCTAGAAACACAAGCATTTAGTTAGGTATTACTGCACTGTTGGAGCTAGAAACACAAGCATTTAGTTAGGTATTACTGCACTGTTGGAGCTAGAAACACAAGCATTTAGTTAGGTATTACTGCACTGTTGGAGCTAGAAACACAAGCATTTAGTTAGGTTTTACTGCACTGTTGGTGCTAGAAACACAAGCATTTAGTTAGATACTACTGCACTGTTGGAGCTAGAAACACAAGCATTTAGTTAGATACTACTGCACTGTTGGTGCTAGAAACACAAGCATTTAGTTAGGTATTACTGCACTGTTGGTGCTAGAAACACAAGCATTTAGTTAGGTATTACTGCACTGTTGGTGCTAGAAACACAAGCATTTAGTTAGATACTACTGCACTGTTGGTGCTAGAAACACAAGCATTTAGTTAGGTATTACTGCACTGTTGGTGCTAGAAACACAAGCATTTAGTTAGGTATTACTGCACTGTTTGAGCTAGAAACACAAGGTTTTAGTTAGGTATTACTGCACTGTTGGAGCTAGAAACACAAGCATTTAGTTAGGTATTACTGCACTGTTGGAGCTAGAAACACACGCATTTAGTTAGGTACTACTGCACTGTTGGAGCTAGAAACACAAGTATTTAGTTAGGTATTACTGCACTGTTGGAGCTAGAAACACAAGCACTTAGTTAGGTATTACTGCACTGTTGGAGCTAGAAACACAAGCATTTAGTTAGGTATTACTGCACTGTTGGAGCTAGAAACACAAGCATTTAGTTAGGTATTACTGCACTGTTGGAGCTAGAAACACAAGCATTTAGTTAGGTATTACTGCACTGTTGGAGCTAGAAACACAAGTATTTAGTTAGGTTTTACTGCACTGTTGGTGCTAGAAACACAAACATTTAGTTAGGTATTACTGCACTGTTGGAGCTAGAAACACAAGCATTTAGTTAGGTATTACTGCACTGTTGGAGCTAGAAACACAAGCATTTAGTTAGGTATTACTGCACTGTTGGAGCTAGAAACACAAGCATTTAGTTAGGTATTACTGCACTGTTGGAGCTAGAAACACAAGCATTTAGTTAGGTATTACTGCACTGTTGGAGCTAGGACCACAAGCATTTAGTTAGATACTACTGTACTGTTGGAGCTAGGAACACAAGCATTTAGTTAGGTTTTACTGCACTGTTGGAGTTAGAAACATAAGCATTTCACTACACCCGCAATACAATTTGCAAAATATGCTTCATGGCCAAAAGTATGTGGACACCTCGTCGAACATCTCATTCCAATGTCATCTGCATTGATATGGAGTTGGTCCCCCCTTTGCTGCTATAACAGCTTCCACTCTTCTGGGGAGGCTTTCAACTAGATGTTGGAACATTGCTGAGGGACTTTCTTCCATTCAGAGCATTAGTGAGGTCGGGCTCTTATGTCCGTTGCACTAATGTCCATCTCTTCCCTCATCTCCATCTCTTCCCTCATCTCCATCTCTTCCCTCATCTCCATCTCTGCCCTCATCTCCATCTCTTCCCTCATCTCCATCTCTTCCCTCATCTCCATCTCTTCCCTCATCTCCATCTCTTCCCTCATCTCCATCTCTTCCCTCATCTCCATCTCTTCCCTCATCTCCATCTCTTCCCTCATCTCTTCCCTCATCTCCATCTCTTCCCTCATCTCTTCCCTCATCTCCATCTCTTCCCTCATCTCCATCTCTTCCCTCATCTCCATCTCTTCCCTCATCTCCACCTCTTCCCTCATCTCCATCTCTTCCCTCATCTCCATCTCTTCCCTCATCTCCATCTCTTCCCTCATCTCCATCTCTTCCCTCATCTCCATCTCTTCCCTCATCTCCATCTCTTCCCTCATCTCCATCTCTTCCCTCATCTCCATCTCTTCCCTCATCTCTTCCCTCATCTCTTCCCTCATCTCCATCTCTTCCTCATCTCCATCTCTTCCCTCATCTCCATCTCTTCCCTCATCTCTTCCCTCATCTCTTCCCTCATCTCCATCTCTTCCCTCATCTCCATCTCTTCCCTCATCTCTTCCCTCATCTCTTCCCTCATCTCCATCTCTTCCCTCATCTCTTCCCTCATCTCTTCCCTCATCTCCATCTCTTCCCTCATCTCCATCTCTTCCCTCATCTCTTCCCTCATCTCCATCTCTTCCCTCATCTCCATCTCTTCCCTCATCTCCATCTCTTCCCTCATCTCTTCCCTCATCTCCATCTCTTCCCTCATCTCCATCTCTTCCCTCATCTCCATCTCTTCCCTCATCTCTTCCCTCATCTCCATCTCTTCCCTCATCTCCATCTCTTCCCTCATCTCCATCTCTTCCCTCATCTCCATCTCTTCCCTCATCTCCATCTCTTCCCTCATCTCTTCCCTCATCTCCATCTCTTCCTCATCTCCATCTCTTCCCTCATCTCTTCCCTCATTCCCATCTCTTCCTCATCTCCATCTCTTCCCTCATCTCCATCTCTTCCCTCATCTCCATCTCTTCCTCATCTCCATCTCTTCCCTCATCTCCACCTCTTCCCTCATCTCCATCTCTTCCCTCATCTCCATCTCTTCCCTCATCTCCATCTCTTCCCTCATCTCCATCTCTTCCCTCATCTCTTCCCTCATCTCCATCTCTTCCCTCATCTCCATCTCTTCCCTCATCTCCATCTCTTCCCTCATCTCTTCCCTCATCTCCATCTCTTCCCTCATCTCCATCTCTTCCCTCATCTCTTCCCTCATCTCCATCTCTTCCCTCATCTCCATCTCTTCCCTCATCTCCATCTCTTCCCTCATCTCTTCCCTCATCTCCATCTCTTCCCTCATCTCCATCTCTTCCTCATCTCCATCTCTTCCTCATCTCTTCCCTCATCTCCATCTCTTCCCTCATCTCCATCTCTTCCCTCATCTCTTCCCTCATCTCCATCTCTTCCCTCATCTCCATCTCTTCCCTCATCTCCATCTCTTCCCTCATCTCTTCCCTCATCTCCATCTCTTCCCTCTTCTCCATCTCTTCCCTCATCTCCATCTCTTCCCTCATCTCCATCTCTTCCCTCATCTCCATCTCTTCCCTCATGTCCTTCTCTGCCCTCTGTGTCTTCAGGTGCAGCCTGAGTCCAAGGCGGTGGTGTCCAGGTGGCCTAAAGGAATCAGTAGAGGCAGCGTCTGCTGTAAGAGGGACTCCTCGTCCTCTTCAGAGGAGAACCCTAAAGGAAGAACAGGGGAAGGAGGTGAGGAGTGTCCTGCTGATGAACAGGCCTTCCTAGTAGCTCTGTATAAATACATGAAGGAGAGGAGGACCCCCATAGAGAGGATCCCCTACCTGGGCTTCAAACAGAGTGAGTAGAACCCTCCTTATTTTATTGCCTCTGTCTTTCTGGAGCCGACACCTATTTCTTTCTCACTAGATGCTGTCAGTGTGTCTGTTCAGGCCACCAGGGTCAGGTGCTGCTGTGTCAACATGGTATCAGCCCTGCATTGAATCCAGGAACAGAACAGAACAGAGCACAACAGAGCACAACAGAGCACAACAGAACAGAACAGAGCAGAACAGAGCAGAACAGAGCAGAGCAGAACAGAGCAGAGCAGAACAGATCAGAGCAGAACAGAACAGAACAGAGCAGAACAGAGCAGAACAGAACAGAGCAGAACAGAGCAGAACACAGCACCAGGAGAGGAGGAGAGAAGGAGAGGAGGATAGGATAGAAGGATATGGGGGTAGAATAGAGGAGAGGAGCAGAGGAGAGGAGAGGAGAGGAGAGGGGATAGAAGGATATGGGGGTAGAATAGGGGAGAGGAGGAGGAAGAGAGGAGAGGAGAGGAGAGAGAAGGATATGGGGGTAGAATAGAGGAGAGGAGGAGAGGAGAGGATAGGATAGAAGGATATGGGGTAGAATAGAGGAGAGGAGGAGAGGAGAGAGGAGAGAGAAGGATATGGGGGTAGAATAGAGGAGAGGAGGAGAGGAGAGGATAGGATAGAAGGATATGGGGTAGAATAGAGGAGAGGAGGAGAGGAGAGGAGAGGAGAGAGAAGGATATGGGGGTAGAATAGAGGAGAGGAGGAGAGGAGAGGAGAGAGAAGGATATGGGGTAGAATAGAGGAGAGGAGGAGAGGAGAGGATAGGATAGAAGGATATGGGGTAGAATAGAGGAGAGGAGGAGAGGAGAGGAGAGGAGAGAGAAGGATATGGGGGTAGAATAGGGGAGAGAGAAGGCCATCCTGACAAATGCATTGAATCCTGATGAAAGCCAGGTTGATCAGCCCCTCTGGAGTCCATCACTAATAGTCAGATGCCTTGTAGAGAATGTCATTGGCAGACACTACAATATGGACTTGGCCTGTACATTGTAATTCAGATGGTATATTATTACTGTATTAGAAACAGGTTTTGTTTTTCCATGTAAGAAGTGTTGACATTTCAATAACAGCTTAAATCCCTTGTAAATGTTGTGGGGATGACTGATTGACTGACTGCATTGTGTAGACAGTACATCACAACTGGGTTTGTCTCGGTGCTGCTGGCTTATTGATCTTGCTGTTATTGTCCTTCTAACAGTAAACCTTTGGACCATGTTTCAAGCAGCAGAGACACTTGGAGGATATGAGCTGGTAAGTGATTTCTCTGTCTAAATCGTGGTGAAATACAGGGTTTCTATGGCCTTAGGTTTGTCCCTCAGTGTTTCCCTCTGGCTATATGTACGTCGACGGGGCTGTAGTGGAGCAGGTTGAGAGCTTCAAGTTCCACATCAACAACAAGTTAATATGTTCCAAACACACCAAGACAGTCGCGAAGAGGGCACGACAAAACCTATTCCCCCTCAGGAGACTGAAAAGACTTGGCATGGGTCCGCAGATCCTCAAAAGATTTTATAGCTGCACCATCGAGAGCATCCTGACGGGTTGCATCACTGCCTGGTACGGCAACTGCTCGGCCTCCGACCGCAAGGCACTACAGAGAGTAGTGCGTACGATCCAGTACATCACTGTGGCCAAGCTTTCTGCCATCCAGGACCTCTATACCAGGCGGTGTCAGAGGAAGGCCCTAAAAATCATCAAAGAATCCAGCCACCCTAGTCATAGACTGTTATCTCTGCTACCGCACGGCAAGCGGTACCGGAGCGCCAAGTCTAGGTACAAGAGGCTTCTAAACAGCTTCTACCCGCCAAGCCATAAGACTCCTGAACAGCTTCTACCCACCAAGCCATAAGACTCCTGAACAGCTAATTAAATGTTATTATCTATGCATAGCCACTTTAACAACCCTACCTGCATGTACATAATTATCTCAATTACCTCGACACCGGTGCCCCCGCACATTGACACATTGACTCTGAACCGGTGCCCCCGCACATTGACACATTGACTCTGAACCGGTGCCCCCGCACATTGACACATTGACTCTGAACCGGTGCCCCGCACATTGACACATTGACTCTGAACCGGTGCCCCCCGCACATTGACACATTGACTCTGAACCGGTGCCCCCGCACATTGACACATTGACTCTGAACCGGTGCCCCGCACATTGACACATTGACTCTGAACCGGTGCCCTGCACATTGACACATTGACTCTGAACCGTGCCCCGCACATTGACACATTGACTCTGGAACCGGTGCCCTGCACATTGACACATTGACTCTGAACCGTGCCCCGCACATTGACACATTGACTCTGAACCGTGCCCCCGCACATTGACACATTGACTCTGAACCGGTGCCCCAGCACATTGACACATTGACTCTGAACCGGTGCTCCCGCACATTGACACATTGACTCTGTACCGGTGCCCCGCACATTGACACATTGACTCTGAACCGGTGCCCCGCACATTGACACATTGACTCTGAACCGTGCTCTCAAGACATTGACACATTGACTCTGAACCGTGCCCCGCACATTGACACATTGACTCTGAACCGTGCCCCGCACATTGACACATTGACTCTGAACCGGTGCCCCCGCACATTGACACATTGACTCTGAACCGGTGCCCCCGCACATTGACACATTGACTCTGAACCGGTGCCCCAGCACATTGACACATTGACTCTGAACCGGTGCCCCAGCACATTGACACATTGACTCTGTACCGGTGCCCCCGCACATTGACACATTGACTCTGAACCGGTGCCCCGCACATTGACACATTGACTCTGAACCGGTGCCCCGCACATTGACACATTGACTCTGAACCGGTGCCCCGCACATTGACACATTGACTCTGAACCGTGCCTCAAGACATTGACACATTGACTCTGTACGGTGCCCGCACATTGACACATTGACTCTGTACCGTGCCCCGCACATTGACACATTGACTCTGAACCGGTGCCCCGCACATTGACACATTGACTCTGAACCGGTGCCCCCGACATTGACACATTGACTCTGAACCGTGCCCCGCACATTGACACATTGACTCTGAACCGGTGCCCCAGCACATTGACACATTGACTCTGAACCGTGCCCCGCACATTGACACATTGATTCTCTGAACCGTGCCTCAAGACATTGACACATTGACTTCTGAACCGTGCTCCTGCGACATTGACACATTGACTCTGAACCGGTGCCCTCGCACATTGACACATTGACTCTGAACGGTGCCCCAGCACATTGACACATTGACTCTGAACCGGTGCCCCGCACATTGACACATTGACTCTGAACCGGTGCCCCGCACATTGACACATTGATTCTGAACCGGTGCCTCAAGACATTGACACATTGACTTTCTGAACCGTGCCGCACATTGACACATTGATTCTGAACCGTGCCCCGCACATTGACACATTGACTCTGAACCGGTGCCCCAGCACATTGACACATTGACTCTGAACCGGTGCCCCAGCACATTGACACATTGACTCTGTACCGTGCCCCGCACATTGACACATTGACTCTGGAACAGGTGCCCCCACATTGACACATTGACTCTGAACCGTGCCCCGCACATTGACACATTGACTCTGAACCGTGCCCCGCACATTGACACATTGACTCTGAACCGGTGCCCCGCACATTGACATTGACTCTGAACCGGTGCCCCGCGACATTGACACATTGACTCTGTACGGTGCCCCGCACATTGACACATTGACTCTGAACCGGTGCCCCCGCATTGACACATTGACTCTGAACCGGTGCCTCAAGACATTGCACATTGACTCTGTACCGTGCCCCGCACATTGACACATTGACTCTGAACCGGTGCCCCCGCACATTGACACATTGACTCTGAACCGGTGCCCCCGCACATTGACACATTGACTCTGAACCGGTGCCCCCGCACATTGACACATTGACTCTGAACCGGTGCCCCCGCACATTGACACATTGACTCTGAACCGGTGCCCGGCACATTGACACATTGACTCTGAACCGGTGCCCCGCACATTGACACATTGACTCTGAACCGTGCCCTCGCACATTGACACATTGACTCTGAACCGGTGCGGCACATTGACACATTGACTCTGAACCGTGCCCCGCACATTGACACATTGACTCTGAACCGTGCCCCGCACATTGACACATTGACTCTGAACCGGTGCCCCCGACATTGACACATTGACTGAACCGTGCCCCCGCACATTGACACATTGATTCTGAACCGGTGCCCCGCACATTGACACATTGACTCTGAACCGGTGCCCCGCACATTGACACATTGACTCTGAACCGGTGCCCCAGCACATTGACACATTGACTTCTGGAACCGGTGCCCGCACATTGACACATTGACTCTGAACCGTGCCCCGCACATTGACACATTGACTCTGAACCGGTGCCCCAGCACATTGACACATTGACTCTGAACCGGTGCCCCCGCACATTGACACATTGACTCTGAACCGGTGCCCCCGCACATTGACACATTGACTCTGAACCGGTGCCCCCGCACATTGACACATTGACTCTGAACCGGTGCCCCCGCACATTGACACATTGACTCTGTACCGGTGCCCCCGCACATTGACACATTGACTCTGAACCGGTGCCCCCGCACATTGACACATTGACTCTGAACCGGTGCCCCGGCACATTGACACATTGACTCTGAACCGGTGCCCCCGCACATTGACACATTGACTCTGTACGGTGCCCCGCACATTGACACATTGACTCTGAACCGGTGCCCCGCACATTGACACATTGACTCTGAACCGGTGCCCCGCACATTGACACATTGACTCTGAACCGGTGCCCCGCACATTGACACATTGACTCTGAACCGGTGCCCCAGCACATTGACACATTGACTCTGAACCGGTGCCTCAAGACATTGACACATTGACTCTGAACCGGTGCCTCGACATTGACACATTGACTCTGAACCGTGCCCCGCACATTGACACATTGACTCTGAACCGGTGCCTCGCACATTGACACATTGACTCTGAACCGGTGCCCCGCACATTGACACATTGACTCTGAACCGGTGCCCCGCACATTGACATTGACTTTGAACGGTGCCCCGACATTGACACATTGACTTCTGAACCGGTGCCCCGCACATTAACACATTGACTTGAACCGTGCCCCCTGCACATTGACACATTGACTCTGAACCGTGCCCTCGCACATTGACACATTGACTCTGAACTGGTGCCCCGCACATTGACACATTGACTCTGAACCGTGCCCTCAAGCACATTGACACATTGACTTCTGAACCGTGCCCTGGCACATTGACACATTGATTCTGAACCGTGCCCCGGCACATTGACACATTGACTCTGAACCGGTGCCCCGCACATTGACACATTGACTCTGAACCGTGCCTCAAGACATTGACACATTGACTCTGAACCGTGCCCCGCACATTGACACATTGACTCTGAACCGGTACCCCTGTATATAGTCTCCACATTGACACATTGACTCTGAACCGGTGCCCCCGCACATTGACACATTGACTCTGAACCGGTGCCCCCGCACATTGACACATTGACTCTGAACCGGTGCCCCCGCACATTGACACATTGACTCTGAACCGGTACCCCCTGTATATAGTCTCCACATTGACACATTGACTCTGAACCGGTGCCCATTGACTCTGAACCGGTGCCCCAGCACATTGACACATTGACTCTGAACCGGTGCCCCAGCACATTGACACATTGACTCTGAACCGGTGCCCCAGCACATTGACCCATTGACTCTGAACCGGTGCCCCCGCACATTGACACATTGACTCTGAACCGGTGCCCCCGCACATTGACACATTGACTCTGAACCGGTACCCCCTGTATATAGTCTCCACATTGACACATTGACTCTGAACCGGTGCCCCCTGTATATAGCCTCCACATTGACTCTGTACCGGTACCCCCTGTATATAGCCTCCACATTGACTCTGTACCTGTACCCCCTGTATATATCCTCCACATTGACTCTGTACCGGTACCCCCCATATATAGCCCTGCTATTGTTATTTACTGCTTCTCTTAATTATTAGTTTTTCTTATCTCTTACTTTTTTCAAAAACAATGTTGGTATTTTCTTAAAACTGCATCATTGGTTAAGGGTTTGTCAATAAGCATTTCACTGTAAGGGCTACACCTGTTGTATTCGGAGCATGTGACAAATACAATTTTATTTTATTTGATAAAGGGTTTCTATGGCCATCAGTTTGTCCCTCAGTGTTTCCTCTGGCTATACAACAGTCCTGAGAAAGAACCAGAGAGACTTTAACATGTTTAAGTCTGCATACCAAATGGCACCCTAGTCCCTATATAGTGCACCGCCTTTGACCAGAGCCCTAAGTAGTGCACTATAGAGAGAATAGGTGCAGTTTGGGACTGTGAAATGAGTGCTTACTAGGCAGAGCCCCAGTCAGATTCAACATCCAGCCACAGTGATGGAGTTGGTATACAATCTACAAGTGGAAAACGTGTAACTCTGTTGGTTGAGCTTGTGATGTACTGTACACACACTGGGATGGGAAAAGGACCATTATAGTATGGTGTAAAAGACTAGAGACAGTAAAGGACCATTATAGTATGGTGTAACAGACTAGAGACAGTAAAGGACCATTATAGTATGGTGTATCAGACTAGAGACAGTAAAGGACCATTATAGTATGGTGTAACAGACTAGAGACAGTAAAGGACCATTATAGTATGGTGTAACAGACTAGAGACAGTAAAGGACCATTATAGTATGGTGTAACAGACTAGAGACAGTAAAGGACCATTATAGTATGGTGTAACAGACTAGAGACAGTAAAGGACCATTATAGTATGGTGTAACAGACTAGAGACAGTAAAGGACCATTATAGTATGGTGTAACAGACTAGAGACAGTAAAGGACCATTATAGTATGGTGTATCAGACTAGAGACAGTAAAGGACCATTATAGTATGGTGTAACTGACTAGAGACAGTAAAGGACCATTATAGTATGGTGTAACTGACTAGAGACAGTAAAGGACCATTATAGTATGGTGTAACAGACTAGAGACAGTAAAGGTCCATTATAGTATGGTGTAACAGACTAGAGACAGTAAAGGACCATTATAGTATGGTGTAACAGACTATAGACAGTAAAGGACCATTATAGTATGGTGTAACAGACTAGAGACAGTAAAGGACCATTATAGTATGGTGTAACTGACTAGAGACAGTAAAGGACCATTATAGTATGGTGTAACTGACTAGAGACAGTAAAGGACCATTATAGTATGGTGTAACAGACTAGAGACAGTAAAGGTCCATTATAGTATGGTGTAACAGACTAGAGACAGTAAAGGACCATTATAGTATGGTGTAACAGACTAGAGACAGTAAAGGTCCATTATAGTATGGTGTATCAGACTAGAGACAGTAAAGGACCATTATAGTATGGTGTATCAGACTAGAGACAGTAAAGGTCCATTATAGTATGGTGTAACAGACTAGAGACAGTAAAGGACCATTATAGTATGGTGTAACAGACTAGAGACAGTAAAGGACCATTATAGTATGGTGTATCAGACTAGAGACAGTAAAGGTCCATTATAGTATGGTGGACTAGAGACAGTAAAGGGCCATTATAGTATGGTGTAACAGACTAGAGACAGTAAAGGACCATTATAGTATGGTGTAACAGACTAGAGACAGTAAAGGACCATTATAGTATGGTGTAACAGACTAGAGACAGTAAAGGGCCATTATAGTATGGTGTAACAGACTAGAGACAGTAAAGGGCCATTATAGTATGGTGTAACAGACTAGAGACAGTAAAGGACCATTATAGTATGGTGTAACAGACTAGAGACAGTAAAGGACCATTATAGTATGGTGTATCAGACTAGAGACAGTAAAGGACCATTATAGTATGGTGTAACAGACTAGAGACAGTAAAGGACCATTATAGTATGGTGTAACAGACTAGAGACAGTAAAGGACCATTATAGTATGGTGTAACAGACTAGAGACAGTAAAGGACCATTATAGTATGGTGTATCAGACTAGAGACAGTAAAGGGCCATTATAGTATGGTGTAACAGACTAGAGACAGTAAATGACCATTATAGTATGGTGTAACAGACTAGAGACAGTAAAGGGCCATTATAGTATGGTGTAACAGACTAGAGACAGTAAAGGACCATTATAGTATGGTGTAACAGACTAGAGACAGTAAAGGACCATTATAGTATGGTGTATCAGACTAGAGACAGTAAAGGTCCATTATAGTATGGTGGACTAGAGACAGTAAAGGGCCATTATAGTATGGTGTAACAGACTAGAGACAGTAAAGGACCATTATAGTATGGTGTAACAGACTAGAGACAGTAAAGGACCATTATAGTATGGTGTAACAGACTAGAGACAGTAAAGGACCATTATAGTATGGTGTAACAGACTAGAGACAGTAAAGGACCATTATAGTATGGTGTAACAGACTAGAGACAGTAAAGGACCATTATAGTACGGTGTAACAGACTAGAGACAGTAAAGGGCCATTATAGCATGGGTGTAACAGACTAGAGACAGTAAAGGACCATTATAGTATGGTGTAACAGACTAGAGACAGTAAAGGACCATTATAGTATGGTGTATCAGACTAGAGACAGTAAAGGACCATTATAGTATGGTGTAACAGACTAGAGACAGTAAAGGACCATTATAGTATGGTGTAACAGACTAGAGACAGTAAAGGACCATTATAGTATGGTGTAACAGACTAGAGACAGTAAAGGACCATTATAGTATGGTGTATCAGACTAGAGACAGTAAAGGGCCATTATAGTATGGTGTAACAGACTAGAGACAGTAAAGGACCATTATAGTATGGTGTAACAGACTAGAGACAGTAAAGGACCATTATAGTATGGTGTAACAGACTAGAGACAGTAAAGGACCATTATAGTATGGTGTAACTGACTAAGACAGTAAAGGACCATTATAGTATGGTGTAACAGACTAGAGACAGTAAAGGGCCATTATAGTATGGTGTAACAGACTAGAGACAGTAAAGGGCCATTATAGTATGGTGTAACAGACTATAGACAGTAAAGGACCATTATAGTATGGTGTAACAGACTAGAGACAGTAAAGGACCATTATAGTATGGTGTAACAGACTAGAGACAGTAAAGGACCATTATAGTATGGTGTAACAGACTATAGACAGTAAAGGACCATTATAGTATGGTGTAACAGACTAGAGACAGTAAAGGACCATTATAGTATGGTGTAACAGACTAGAGACAGTAAAGGACCATTATAGTATGGTGTATCAGACTAGAGACAGTAAAGGACCATTATAGTATGGTGTAACAGACTAGAGACAGTAAAGGACCATTATAGTATGGTGTAACAGACTAGAGACAGTAAAGGACCATTATAGTATGTTGTAACAGACTAGAGACAGTAAAGGACCATTATAGTATGGTGTAACAGACTAGAGACAGTAAAGGACCATTATAGTATGGTGTATCAGACTAGAGACAGTAAAGGACCATTATAGTATGGTGTAACAGACTAGAGACAGTAAAGGTCCATTATAGTATGGTGTAACAGACTAGAGACAGTAAAGGACCATTATAGTATGGTGTAACAGACTAGAGACAGTAAAGGACCATTATAGTATGGTGTAACAGACTATAGACAGTAAAGGACCATTATAGTATGGTGTATCAGACTAGAGACAGTAAAGGACCATTATAGTATGGTGTAACAGACTATAGACAGTAAAGGACCATTATAGTATGGTGTAACAGACTAGAGACAGTAAAGGACCATTATAGTATGGTGTAACAGACTAGAGACAGTAAAGGACCATTATAGTATGGTGTAACTGACTAGAGACAGTAAAGGACCATTATAGTATGGTGTAACAGACTAGAGACAGTAAAGGTCCATTATAGTATGGTGTAACAGACTAGAGACAGTAAAGGACCATTATAGTATGGTGTAACAGACTAGAGACAGTAAAGGTCCATTATAGTATGGTGTATCAGACTAGAGACAGTAAAGGACCATTATAGTATGGTGTATCAGACTAGAGACAGTAAAGGTCCATTATAGTATGGTGTAACAGACTAGAGACAGTAAAGGACCATTATAGTATGGTGTAACAGACTAGAGACAGTAAAGGACCATTATAGTATGGTGTATCAGACTAGAGACAGTAAAGGTCCATTATAGTATGGTGGACTAGAGACAGTAAAGGGCCATTATAGTATGGTGTAACAGACTAGAGACAGTAAAGGACCATTATAGTATGGTGTAACAGACTAGAGACAGTAAAGGACCATTATAGTATGGTGTAACAGACTAGAGACAGTAAAGGGCCATTATAGTATGGTGTAACAGACTAGAGACAGTAAAGGGCCATTATAGTATGGTGTAACAGACTAGAGACAGTAAAGGACCATTATAGTATGGTGTAACAGACTAGAGACAGTAAAGGACCATTATAGTATGGTGTATCAGACTAGAGACAGTAAAGGACCATTATAGTATGGTGTAACAGACTAGAGACAGTAAAGGACCATTATAGTATGGTGTAACAGACTAGAGACAGTAAAGGACCATTATAGTATGGTGTAACAGACTAGAGACAGTAAAGGACCATTATAGTATGGTGTATCAGACTAGAGACAGTAAAGGGCCATTATAGTATGGTGTAACAGACTAGAGACAGTAAATGACCATTATAGTATGGTGTAACAGACTAGAGACAGTAAAGGGCCATTATAGTATGGTGTAACAGACTAGAGACAGTAAAGGACCATTATAGTATGGTGTAACAGACTAGAGACAGTAAAGGACCATTATAGTATGGTGTATCAGACTAGAGACAGTAAAGGTCCATTATAGTATGGTGGACTAGAGACAGTAAAGGGCCATTATAGTATGGTGTAACAGACTAGAGACAGTAAAGGACCATTATAGTATGGTGTAACAGACTAGAGACAGTAAAGGACCATTATAGTATGGTGTAACAGACTAGAGACAGTAAAGGACCATTATAGTATGGTGTAACAGACTAGAGACAGTAAAGGACCATTATAGTATGGTGTAACAGACTAGAGACAGTAAAGGACCATTATAGTACGGTGTAACAGACTAGAGACAGTAAAGGGCCATTATAGTATGGTGTAACAGACTAGAGACAGTAAAGGACCATTATAGTATGGTGTAACAGACTAGAGACAGTAAAGGACCATTATAGTATGGTGTATCAGACTAGAGACAGTAAAGGACCATTATAGTATGGTGTAACAGACTAGAGACAGTAAAGGACCATTATAGTATGGTGTAACAGACTAGAGACAGTAAAGGACCATTATAGTATGGTGTAACAGACTAGAGACAGTAAAGGACCATTATAGTATGGTGTAACTGACTAAGACAGTAAAGGACCATTATAGTATGGTGTAACAGACTAGAGACAGTAAAGGGCCATTATAGTATGGTGTAACAGACTAGAGACAGTAAAGGGCCATTATAGTATGGTGTAACAGACTATAGACAGTAAAGGACCATTATAGTATGGTGTAACAGACTAGAGACAGTAAAGGACCATTATAGTATGGTGTAACAGACTAGAGACAGTAAAGGACCATTATAGTATGTTGTAACAGACTAGAGACAGTAAAGGACCATTATAGTATGGTGTAACAGACTAGAGACAGTAAAGGACCATTATAGTATGGTGTATCAGACTAGAGACAGTAAAGGACCATTATAGTATGGTGTAACAGACTAGAGACAGTAAAGGTCCATTATAGTATGGTGTAACAGACTAGAGACAGTAAAGGACCATTATAGTATGGTGTAACAGACTAGAGACAGTAAAGGACCATTATAGTATGGTGTAACAGACTATAGACAGTAAAGGACCATTATAGTATGGTGTATCAGACTAGAGACAGTAAAGGACCATTATAGTATGGTGTAACAGACTATAGACAGTAAAGGACCATTATAGTATGGTGTAACAGACTATAGACAGTAAAGGACCATTATAGTATGGTGTATCAGACTAGAGACAGTAAAGGACCATTATAGTATGGTGTAACAGACTATAGACAGTAAAGGACCATTATAGTATGGTGTAACAGACTAGAGACAGTAAAGGACCATTATAGTATGGTGTAACAGACTAGAGACAGTAAAGGACCATTATAGTATGTTGTAACAGACTAGAGACAGTAAAGGACCATTATAGTATGGTGTATCAGACTAGAGACAGTAAAGGACCATTATAGTATGGTGTAACAGACTATAGACAGTAAAGGACCATTATAGTATGGTGTAACAGACTAGAGACAGTAAAGGACCATTATAGTATGGTGTAATAGACTAGAGACAGTAAAGGACCATTATAGTATGGTGTAACAGACTAGAGACAGTAAAGACCATTATAGTATGGTGTAACAGACTAGAGACAGTAAAGGACCATTATAGTATGGTGTATCAGACTAGAGACAGTAAAGGACCATTATAGTATGGTGTAACAGACTAGAGACAGTAAAGGACCATTATAGTATGGTGTAACAGACTAGAGACAGTAAAGGACCATTATAGTATGTAAAGGACCATGTATGGTGACAGACTAGAGACAGTAAATGACCATTATAGTATGGTGTAACAGACTAGAGACCATTATAGTATGGTGTAACAGACTAGAGACAGTAAAGGACCATTATAGTATGGTGTAACAGACTAGAGACAGTAAAGGGCCATTATAGTATGGTGTAACAGACTAGAGACAGTAATGACCATTATAGTATGGTGTAACAGACTAGAGACAGTAAAGGGCCATTATAGTATGGTGTAACAGACTAGAGACAGTAAAGGACCATTATAGTATGGTGTAACAGACTAGAGACAGTAAAGGACCATTATAGTATGGTGTATCAGACTAGAGACAGTAAAGGACCATTATAGTATGGTGTAACAGACTAGAGACAGTAAGAGACCATTATAGTATGGTGTAAACAGACTAGAGACAGTAGGACCATTATAATGTAGAACAGACTAGAGACAGTGGACCATTATAGTATGGTGTAACAGACTAGAGACAGTAAAGGACCATTATAACAGACTAGAGACAGTAAAGGACCATTATAGTATGGTGTAACAGACTAGAGACAGTAAAGAGACCATTATAGTATGGTGTAACAGACTAGAGACAGTAAGGACCATTATAGTATGGTGTAACAGACTAGAGACAGTAAAGGACCATTATAGTATGGTGTATCAGACTAGAGACAGTAAAGAGACCATTATAGTAGTGGTGTAACAGACTAGAGACAGTAAAGGACCATTATAGTATGGTGTAACAGACTAGAGACAGTAAAGGACCATTATAGTATGGTGTAACAGACTAGAGACAGTAAAGGACCATTATAGTATGGTGTAACAGACTAGAGACAGTAAAGGACCATTATAGTATGGTGTAACAGACTAGAGACAGTAAAGGACCATTATAGTATGGTGTAACAGACTAGAGACAGTAAAGGACCATTATAGTATGGTGTAACAGACTAGAGACAGTAAAGGACCATTATAGTATGGTGTAACAGACTAGAGACAGTAAAGGACCATTATAGTATGGTGTAACAGACTAGAGACAGTAAAGGACCATTATAGTATGGTGTAACAGACTAGAGACAGTAAAGGGCCATTATAGTATGGTGTAACAGACTAGAGACAGTAAAGGACCATTATAGTATGGTGTAACAGACTAGAGACAGTAAAGGGCCATTATAGTATGGTGTATCAGACTAGAGACAGTAGAACAGTCAGTATTATAGTATGCAGACTAGTGTATGGTGTAACAGACTAGAGACAGTAAGGACCATTATAGTATGGTGTAACAGACTAGAGACAGTAAAGGACCATTATAGTATGGTGTAACAGACTAGAGACAGTAAAGAGACCATTATAGTATGGTGTAACAGACTAGAGACAGTAAAGGACCATTATAGTATGGTGTAACAGACTAGAGACAGTAAAGGACCATTATAGTATGGTGTAACAGACTAGAGACAGTAAAGGACCATTATAGTATGGTGTAACAGACTAGAGACAGTAAAGGACCATTATAGTATGGTGTAACAGACTAGAGACAGTAAAGGACCATTATAGTATGGTGTAACAGACTAGAGACAGTCCATTATAGTAAACAGACTATAGACAGTAAGACAGACCATTATAGTAACAGACTAGAGACAGTAAGGACCATTATAGTATGGTGTAACAGACTAGAGAGACAGTAAGAACCATTATAGTATGATGTAACAGACTAGAGACAGTAAAGGACCATTATAGTATGGTGTAACAGACTAGAGACAGTAAAGGAGCCATTATAGTAGTGTATAACAGACTAGAGACAGTAAGGACCATTATAGTATGGTGTAACAGACTAGAGACAGTAGACCATTATAGTATGGTGTCAGACTAGAGACAGTAAAGGACCATTATAGTATGGTGTAACAGACTAGAGACAGTAAAGACCATTATAGTATGGTGTAACAGACTAGAGACAGTAAAGGACCATTATAGTATGGTGTAACAGACTAGAGACAGTAAAGGACCATTATAGTATGGTGTAACAGACTAGAGACAGTAAATGAGACCATTATAGTATGGTGTAACAGACTAGAGACAGTAAAGGACCATTATAGTATGGTGTAACAGACTAGAGACAGTAAAGGACCATTATAGTATGGTGTAACAGACTATAGACAGTAAGGACCATTATAGTATGGTGTAACAGACTAGAGACAGTAAAGGACCATTATAGTATGGTGTAACAGACTAGAAGACAGTAAAGAGACCATTATAGTATGGTTGTAACAGACTAGAACAGTAAGAGACCATTATAGTATGGTGTAACAGACTAGAGAGACAGTAAAGGACCATTATAGTATGGTGTATCAGACTAGAGACAGTAAAGAGACCATTATAGTATGGTGTAACAGACTAGAGACAGTAAAAGGACCATTATAGTATGGTGTAACAGACTAGACAGAAAGGAGACCATTATAGTATGGTGTAACAGACTAGAAGACAGTAAGGACCATTATAGTATGGTGTAACAGACTAGTAAAGGGCCATTATAGTATGGTGTAACAGACTAGGAACAGTAAAGGACCATTATAGTATGGTGTAACAGACTAGAGACAGTAAAGGACCATTATAGTATGGTGTAACAGACTATAGACAGTAAAGGACCATTATAGTATGGTGTATCAGACTAGAGACAGTAAAGGACCATTATAGTATGGTGTAACAGACTATAGACAGTAAAGGACCATTATAGTATGGTGTAACAGACTAGAGACAGTAAAGGACCATTATAGTATGGTGTAACAGACTAGAGACAGTAAAGGACCATTATAGTATGGTGTAACAGACTAGAGACAGTAAAGGACCATTATAGTATGGTGTATCAGACTAGAGACAGTAAAGGTCCATTATAGTATGGTGTAACAGACTAGAGACAGACCATTATAGTATGGTGTAACAGACTAGAGACAGTAAAGGACCATTATAGTATGGACCATTATAGTACAGACTAGAGACAGTGGACCATTATAGTATGGTGAACAGACTAGAGACAGTAAAGACCATTATAGTATGGTGTAACAGACTAGAGACAGTAAAGGACCATTATAGTATGGTGTAACAGACTAGAGACAGTAAAGGACCATTATAGTATGGTGTATCAGACTAGAGACAGTAAAGGACCATTATAGTATGGTGTAACAGACTAGAGACAGTAAAGGACCATTATAGTATGGTGTAACAGACTAGAGACAGTAAAGACCATTATAGTATGGTGTAACAGACTAGAGACCCATTATAGTATGGTGTAACAGACTAGAGACAGTAAAGGACCATTATAGTATGGTGTATCAGACTAGAGACAGTAAAGGTCCATTATAGTATGGTGTAACAGACTAGAGACAGTAAAGGACCATTATAGTATGGTGTAACAGACTAGAGACAGTAAAGGACCATTATAGTATGGTGTAACAGACTAGAGACAGTAAAGGACCATTATAGTATGGTGTAACAGACTAGAGACAGTAAAGGACCATTATAGTATGGTGTAACAGACTAGAGACAGTAAAGGGCCATTATAGTATGTGTAACAGACTAGAGACAGTAAAGGGCCATTATAGTATGGTAACAGACTATAGACAGTAAAGGACCATTATAGTATGGTGTAACAGACTAGAGACAGTAAAGGACCATTATAGTATGGTGTAACAGACTAGAGACAGTAAAGGACCATTATAGTATGGTGTAACAGACTATAGACAGTAAAGGACCATTATAGTATGGTGTAACAGACTAGAGACAGTAAAGGACCATTATAGTATGGTGTAAATAGACTAGAGACAGTAAAGGACCATTATAGTATGGTGTATCAGACTAGAGACAGTAAAGGACCATTATAGTATGGTGTAACAGACTAGAGACAGTAAAGGACCATTATAGTATGGTGTAACAGACTAGAGACAGTAAAGGACCATTATAGTATGTTGTAACAGACTAGAGACAGTAAAGGACCATTATAGTATGGTGTAACAGACTAGAGACAGTAAAGGACCATTATAGTATGGTGTATCAGACTAGAGACAGTAAAGGACCATTATAGTATGGTGTAACAGACTAGAGACAGTAAAGGTCCATTATAGTATGGTGTAACAGACTAGAGACAGTAAAGGACCATTATAGTATGGTGTAACAGACTAGAGACAGTAAAGGACCATTATAGTATGGTGTAACAGACTATAGACAGTAAAGGACCATTATAGTATGGTGTATCAGACTAGAGACAGTAAAGGACCATTATAGTATGGTGTAACAGACTATAGACAGTAAAGGACCATTATAGTATGGTGTAACAGACTAGAGACAGTAAAGGACCATTATAGTATGGTGTAACAGACTAGAGACAGTAAAGGACCATTATAGTATGGTGTATCAGACTAGAGACAGTAAAGGACCATTATAGTATGGTGTATCAGACTAGAGACAGTAAAGGTCCATTATAGTATGGTGTAACAGACTAGAGACAGTAAAGGACCATTATAGTATGGTGTAACAGACTAGAGACAGTAAAGGACCATTATAGTATGGTGTATCAGACTAGAGACAGTAAAGGTCCATTATAGTATGGTGGACTAGAGACAGTAAAGGGCCATTATAGTATGGTGTAACAGACTAGAGACAGTAAAGGACCATTATAGTATGGTGTAACAGACTAGAGACAGTAAAGACCATTATAGTATGGTGTAACAGACTAGAGACAGTAAAGGGCCATTATAGTATGGTGTAACAGACTAGAGACAGTAAAGGCCATTATAGTATGGTGTAACAGACTAGAGACAGTAAAGGACCATTATAGTATGGTGTAACAGACTAGAGACAGTAAAGGACCATTATAGTATGGTGTAACAGACTAGAGACAGTAAAGGACCATTATAGTATGGTGTAACAGACTAGAGACAGTAAAGGACCATTATAGTATGGTGTAACAGACTAGAGACAGTAAAGGACCATTATAGTATGGTGTAACAGACTAGAGACAGTAAAGGACCATTATAGTATGGTGTAACAGACTAGAGACAGTAAAGGACCATTATAGTATGGTGTATCAGACTAGAGACAGTAAAGGACCATTATAGTATGGTGTAACAGACTAGAGACAGTAAAGGACCATTATAGTATGGTGTAACAGACTAGAGACAGTAAAGGACCATTATAGTATGGTGTAACAGACTAGAGACAGTAAAAGACCATTATAGTATGGTGGCCTAGAGACAGTAAAGGGCCATTATAGTATGGTGTAACAGACTAGAGACAGTAAAGGTCCATTATAGTATGGTGTAACAGACTAGAGACAGTAAAGGACCATTATAGTATGGTGTAACAGACTATAGACAGTAAAGGACCATTATAGTATGGTGTATCAGACTAGAGACAGTAAAGGACCATTATAGTATGGTGTAACAGACTATAGACAGTAAAGGACCATTATAGTATGGGTGTAACAGACTAGAGACAGTAAAGGACCATTATAGTATGGTGTAACAGACTAGAGACAGTAAAGGACCATTATAGTATGGTGTATCAGACTAGAGACAGTAAAGGACCATTATAGTATGGTGTATCAGACTAGAGACAGTAAAGGTCCATTATAGTATGGTGTAACAGACTAGAGACAGTAAAGGACCATTATAGTATGGTGTAACAGACTAGAGACAGTAAAGGACCATTATAGTATGGTGTATCAGACTAGAGACAGTAAAGGTCCATTATAGTATGGTGGACTAGAGACAGTAAAGGGCCATTATAGTATGGTGTAACAGACTAGAGACAGTAAAGGACCATTATAGTATGGTGTAACAGACTAGAGACAGTAAAGGACCATTATAGTATGGTGTAACAGACTAGAGACAGTAAAGGGCCATTATAGTATGGTGTAACAGACTAGAGACAGTAAAGGCCATTATAGTATGGTGTAACAGACTAGAGACAGTAAAGGACCATTATAGTATGGTGTAACAGACTAGAGACAGTAAAGGACCATTATAGTATGGTGTAACAGACTAGAGACAGTAAAGGACCATTATAGTATGGTGTAACAGACTAGAGACAGTAAAGGGCCATTATAGTATGGTGTAACAGACTAGAGACAGTAAAGGACCATTATAGTATGGTGTAACAGACTAGAGACAGTAAAGGACCATTATAGTATGGTGTAACAGACTAGAGACAGTAAAGGACCATTATAGTATGGTGTAACAGACTAGAGACAGTAAAAGACCATTATAGTATGGTGGCCTAGAGACAGTAAAGGGCCATTATAGTATGGTGTAACAGACTAGAGACAGTAAAGGGCCATTATAGTATGGTGTAACAGACTAGAGACAGTAAAGGACCATTATAGTATGGTGTAACAGACTAGAGACAGTAAAGGACCATTATAGTATGGTGTAACAGACTAGAGACAGTAAAGGACCATTATAGTATGGTGTAACAGACTAGAGACAGTAAAGGACCATTATAGTATGGTGTAACAGACTAGAGACAGTAAAGGACCATTATAGTATGGTGTAACAGACTAGAGACAGTAAAGGACCATTATAGTATGGTGTAACAGACTAGAGACAGTAAAGGACCATTATAGAATGGGGTAACAGACTAGAGACTGTAAAGGGGTTCCACTTGGCAGTTCATCTGACATTCATCTCAGCTCTACTATGGTGAAACCATTAGGGTCATCACTGTTAAAACCTGTTAGTTCGGAGAGTCTGACGTGCCCAAAGTAAACTGCCTGTTACTCAGGCCTAGAAGCTCGGATAGGCATATAGATTTGGATAGAAAACACTCTGAAGTTTCTAAAACTGTTAAGATAATGTCTGTGAGTATAACAGAACTGATATAGCCTTTTTATTATTTTATCATCTCCCTGACTTTTTCCATGCTTTGCTGTAGAACATTGAAAGGAATAGCTCCCAGATTGCAGTACCTATGGCTTCCACTTGATGTCAACAGTCTTTAGACAAGGTTTCAGGCTTGTTTTTTGGAAAATGAAGTAGTAGTTTTTCATGGGGTACTTCCTGGGGTCTGTAGTCCTGTGGCGCGCGTGACTGAGAGCGCGCTCTTCGTTATTTATCTCCGGTATTGAACATAGTACATTCCGTCTGAAATGTTATCGTTTATTTACATATTAGGGAACCTGAGGATTGATCAGAAACGTTGTTTCACTTCTTTTGACCAACTTTACCGGTACTTTTGGGATTTATTTGTCTGCATGTTTGAACGCATTTGAACAGGTGGATTACTGAACAAAACGCGCCAACCAAACTGAGTTTTTGGGATATAAAGAGGGACTTTATCGAACAAAACAACCATTTATTGTGTAGCTGGGACCCTTTGGATTGCCAACAGAGGAAGATCTAAGTGATTTATTTATTTTATTTATTTTATCGCTATTTTTTAGTTTTGTGACACCTGTGCTGGTTATGAAATAATGTTAATTGAGGCACTCTGACGGCGTGGTGCCAGGTAAACAATCTCTCCCTCAGCGTTAGCAAAACGAAGGAGCTAATTTGTGGACCATCCTCATCAACGGGGTTGCTGTGGAGATTATCAAAAACGTCAAGTTTTTCAGTGTACACATCTCAAATGAGCTGAAATGGTCATACCACATTGACACCGTGTTGAAGAAGGCATGGCAGCGACTCATCAAGCTCAGGAGGCTGAAGAAATGTGTCATGTCCCCGAGGACCCTCAAAGTGTTCTAGGGGAGCACCATCGAGAGCATACTGTCGGGCTGCATCATGGCCTGGTACGGCAACTCCACCACTGCGGACCGCAAGGCACAACAGAGGGTGGTATGCTCAGCCCAACGCACCGTTAGGTGCACACTAGTGACGTTACGTTTGATACTGGAGCTCCAAGGCATGCGTCAAAATTGCTAAGCAGTTTACTTTAAAGCAGTGTGCCGATGCCTATATCACTTTTATCAGAAGTATGTGATCAATGACATCCGAAGCTTTGTTTTGATGAACAACCACCTGATTGGTTTGATATTGGTTTTGGTAGAAGACAAAAAGGCTACTCTGAACATGCGCTAAAGCGTGTGGGACATCATCTATAATCATTTAGCTGCTACATATTATTTTGACCAGCAGGTGGTGTATACTGTGTTGATCAAAGCCTCAAGTAATGAATCTATTTTGGACTCAATTGGCTGGAAAGCCTCTATGCTTCAGGAAGCTTCGTTACCCCCACACTAGTGCACACTGGCTGCCCTCCAGGACACCTACAACACCAGGTGTCACAGAAAGGTTAAGAAGATAATCAGTGACCCCAGCCACTCTAGCCATGGTCTGTTCTCCCCGCTTCCATCAGACACGGGCAGTGAAGCAGCATCTTGGCAAAACCTGTCAGACTTGCAATAGCTTCAACCCCCAGACCATCAGGCTCCCCCTGTACCCTTCTGGCCCCCAGACCATCAGGCTCCCCCTGTACCCCTCTGGCCCCCAGACCATCAGGCTCCCCCTGTACCCTTCTGGCCCCCAGACCATCAGGCTCCCCCTGTACCCCTCTGGCCCCCGGACTTCCTACCCCTCCCCCTGCAAGGCTGCTCCCACTATGGACATTATTATTGCCACAGTTGTTAATATACACTACCGGTCAAAGGTTTTAGAAAACCTACTCATTCAAGGATTTTCTTTATTTTTACTATTTTCTACATTGTAGAATAATAGTGAAGACATCAAAACTATGAAATAACACATATGGAATCATGCAGTAACCAAACAAGTGTTAAACAAATCAAAACGTATTTTATATTTGAGATTGTTCAATGTAGCCAACCTTTGCCTTGATGACAGCTTTGCACACTCTTGGCATTCTCTCAACCAGCTTCATGAGGTAGTCATCTGGAATGTATTTCAATTAACAGGTGGGCCTTCTTAAAAGTTAATATGTGGAATTTCTTTCCTTCTTAATGCGTTTGAGCCAATCAGTTGTGTTGTGACAAGGTAGGGTTGCTATACAGAAGAGAGCCCTATTTGGTAAAAGACCAAGTCCATATTATGGAACTGGACACGCCCCCTCAGAGAGAGGGACACACCTTAATGTGAGCTCTCACATTTTTCAACATATTCTTTACAAAAGGATGGATTTGGAGTTAGATTCACGTGGATTTTTCGGCAGGTACATATGCAGGATGCTACCCTCCACAGCATGGCCTTCGCTCCAGATCAAAACTCCAAACCTACAACCTAATTCTGACCTAAATTAACCGCAGAGATTACTGCTTCCAAGGTTGTATTTTTCCAAGCTATACGGAGGGTGCTCTAGCCAACAAACAACAGAGCCCTGAGGACACCATTGCAACCTGGAACTGAGCCAGATACAAATTCAATTAGCACGAAGGTGTGAAGTAAAAGGCCTTTGGGCCCAATAAGTGTCAGGAGTCTTTGAAGCGTCCTCTGAAGCCCCCTCCTCCGGTTCAAAGACCATTCACTGGCATTTTCTACAAGAAATCTAGCTTCACCCAAGTGGGTGTGACACCTACTTCCATTGCCTGCTGCACTGCTGCTTGGATTCCACCTGGCAACCACACTCACCCCTCTCTGTTCACCATCTGCCCTGGCCTGTCTCCGCCTGTCAGGTACCTCCACCACACTCACCCCTCTCTGTTCACCATCTGCCCTGGCCTGTCTCCCCCTGTCAGGTACCTCCACCACACTCACCCCTCTCTGTTCACCATCTGCCCTGGCCTGTCTCCCCCTGTCAGGTACCTCCACCACAGTCACCCCTCTCTGTTCACCGTCTGCCCTGGCCTGTCTCCCCCTGTCAGGTACCTCCACCACAGTCACCCCTCTCTCCCGAGCTTTCACTCGCCTCCAGCACACACACGCACTGTTGGGACGAGTGACTCGGAACTTACAATGGCTAGCTCCAAGTCGTTATATATTAAAACATTTTCTTGTGCATTTTGCTATTTGCCTCATGACTCCTGCATACTTTGTTGACTACAAACTTTCTTTACCCAACCGTGGGACAGACTATGTTTGTTCCCACACTCAGGACTCTGACTCTCTATTGGTTACACAGATTTTTGACCTCCCATCCTATTCTAACCACCTCTCGCCGGCTTTGTATTCATGTTACCTGATGAAATTGCTGTAAAATATGATCTTGTTGCCATCTGATGCACATTCAGATGTTATAAATCAGCACTGCAGATCTCTCCCTGTCCTCTGCCGTGCCCTGATTGTATTACTGTTGATGATATCTGGAAATGTGCATGTACGACCCTGGCCCATCTATTGTTGCTAGCCCAATTCTGGTTTCACTGATTTCTGCTCTCGTAAAAGCCTGGGTTTTCTGCACGTTAACACTAGAAGCTTATTACCTAAAATGGATCAATTGAAAGTGTGGGTTCACAGCTCCAATCCAGATGTGTTGGTCATTACTGAGACGTGGTTAAGAAAGAGTGTTTTGAATACTGATGTTAACCTTTCTGGTTATACATTTTTCTGCAAGACAGGGTGGAGTGGCAGTCTTTACCAAGGATCACCTTCAGTGCTCGGTTGTCTCCACCAAGTCTGTCCCCGAACAATTTGATTTTCTGGTTTTAAGCATTAAACTTTCAAATAGCTCTTCGTTGACTGTTGCTGGGTGTTATCGTCCTCCATCAGCACCGGCCTGAACCCTACCTGCCCTAAGCTCTCTCCTGGCCCCTTACACTAAGTCTGAATTTGTCCTGCTAGGTGACCTAAACCGGGACATGCTTAAACCACCTGACCAAGTCCTAAAGCAATGGGACTCCCTATATCTTTCTCAGATTATCACCAATCCCACAAGGTATGACTCCAAACACTCAGAAAATGCTACTCTCCTTGATGTTATCCTCACAAATAATCCTGATAGGTATCAGTCTGGTGTTTTCTGTAATGACCTTAGTGATCACTGTTTTACAGTCTGTGTTCGTAGTGGCTGCTCAGTGAAACGACCTGTCCTGATTTGTCATAGACGCTTGCTAAATAACTTTAATGAGTAAGCCTTTCTTCATGAACTGGCCTCTGTAAAATGGTATTGAATCAGCTTAATCCCCTCTGTCGAAGATGCTTGGACCTTCTTTTTTGATATTTTCAGTGGTATTGTTAACAAACAAGCCCCAATAAAGAAAATGAGAATTGAAAACAGGTTCAGCCCTTGGTTCGACTGTGATCTTGCAGAGTTACTCCACCTCAAGAATTGCATTTGGCGAAAGGCTCGGCACACGCGCACTCCGGCTGACTGGCTCTCGTTCAGGCAAATGAGAAATAAGTGCACTCAGGCTATCCGGAATGATAAACCCTCCTCCTCACAGCTGCCCATGTCCCTTAATGTTGATGATGTGGTTGTTACTGACAAGGAGCACATGGCTGAGCTCTTTAATCACCACTTCATTAAGTCAGGGTTCCTATTTGACTCAGCCATGCCTCCTTGCCCGTCCAACATTTCCTTATCTCCCACCCATTCTAATGCGACTATCCCCGATGCTCCTCCCTCTTTTTCCCCTGCCCCGCTACAAAGTTTCTCCCTGCAGGCGGTCACTGAGTCCGAGGTGCTGAAGGAGCTCCTTAAACTTGACCCCAAATAAACATCTGGGTCAGATGGTTTAGACCCTTTCTTCTTTAAGGTTGTTGCCCCTATCATCGCCGAGCCTATCTCCAACCTTTTTAACTTGTCTCTCCTTTCTGGGGAGGTTCCCATTGCTTGGAAGGCAGCCACAGTTCGTCCTTTATTTAAAGGGGGAGATCAAGCTGATCCTAACTGTTATAGGCCAATTTCTATCTTACCCTGTTTATCAAAAGTGTTGGAAAAACTTGTCAATAATCAACTGACTGGCATTCTTGATGTCTATAGTATTCTCTCTGGTATGCAATCTGGTTTCCGCTCAGGTTATGGATGTGTCACTGCAACCTTAAAGGTCCTAAATGATGTCACCATTGCCCTTGATTCTAAGCAATATTGTGCTGCTATTTTTATTGACTTGGCCAAAGCTTTTGATACTGTAGACCATTCCATTCTTGTGGGCCGGCTAAGGAATATTGGTGTCTCTGAGGGGTCTTTGGCCTGGTTTGCTAACTACCTCTCTCAAAGAGTGCAGTGTATAAAGTCAGATAATCTGCTGTCTCAGCCACTGCCTGTCACTAAGGGAGTACCCCAAGGCTCGATCCTAGGCCCCACACTCTTCTCAATTTACATCAACAGCATAGCTCAGGCAGTAGGAAGCTCTCTTATCCACTTATATGCAGATGATAGTCCTATTCTCAGCTGGCCCCTCCCCGGATTTTGTGTTAAACGCTATACAGCAAAGCTTTCTTAGTGTCCAACAAGCTTTCTCTGCCCTTAACCTTGTTCTGAACCCCTCCAAAATAAAGGTCATGTGGTTTGGTAAGAAGAAGGCCCCTCTCCCCACCGGTGTAATTACTACCTCTGAGGGTTTAGAGCTTGAGGTAGTCACCTCATACAAGTACAGTGGGGAAAAAAGTATTTAGTCAGCCACCAAATGTGCAAGTTCTCTCACTTAAAACGATGAGAGAGGCCTAATTTTCATCATAGGTACACTTCAACTATGACAGACAAAATGAGGAAAAAAAAATCCAGAAAATCACATTGTAGGATTTTTTATGAATTTATTTGCAAATTATGGTGGAAAATAAGTATTTGGTCACATACAAACAAGCAAGATTTCTGGCTCTCACAGACCTGTAACTTCTTCTTTAAGAGGCTCCTCTGTCCTCCACTCATTACCTGTATTAATGGCACCTGTTTGAACTTGTTATCAGTATAAAAGACACCTGTCCACAACCTCAAACAGTCACACTCCAAACTCCACTATGGCCAAGACCAAAGAGCTGTCAAAGGACACCAGAAACAAAATTGTAGACCTGCACCAGGTTGGGAAGACTGAATCTGCAATAGGTAAGCAGCTTGGTTTGAAGAAATCAACTGTGGGAGCAATTATTAGGAAATGGAAGACATACAAGACCACTGATAATCTTCCTCGATCTGGGGCTCCACGCAAGATCTCACCCTGTGG
The DNA here is from genome assembly GCA_030435695.1 of Brachymystax lenok tsinlingensis. Classification (NCBI taxonomy): domain Eukaryota; kingdom Metazoa; phylum Chordata; class Actinopteri; order Salmoniformes; family Salmonidae; genus Brachymystax; species Brachymystax lenok. The sequence continues at coordinate 84,521,102 of CM059780.1, forward strand.
GGCCAAAATGATCACAAGAACGGTGAGCAAAAATCCCAGAACCACACGGGGACCTAGTGAATGACCTGCAGAGAGCTGGGACCAAAGTAACAAAGCCTACCATCAGTAACACACTACGCCGCCAGGGACTCAAATCCTGCAGTGCCAGACGTGTCCCCCTGCTTAAGCCAGTACATGTTCAGGCCCGTCTAAAGTTTGCTAGAGAGCATTTGGATGATCCAGATGAGGATTGGGAGAATGTCAGATGAAACCAAAATAGAACTTTTTGGTAAAAACTCAACTCGTCGAGTTTGGAGGACAAAGAATGCTGAGTTGCTTCCAAAGAACACCATACCTACTGTGAAGCATGGGGGTGGAAACATCATGCTTTGGGGCTGTTTTTCTGCAAAGGGACCAGGACGACTGATCCGTGTAAAGGAAAGAATGAATGGGGCCATGTATCGTGAGATTTTGAGTGAAAACCTCCTTCCATCAGCAAGGGCATTGAAGATGAAACGTGGCTGGGTCTTTCAGCATGACAATGATCCCAAACACACCGCCCGAACGCGAAGGAGTGGCCGTAAGAAGCATTTCAAGGTCCTGGAGTGGCCTAGCCAGTCTCCAGATCTCAACCCCATAGAAAATCTTTGAAAGTCCGTGTTGCCCAGCGACAGCCCCAAAACATCACTGCTCTAGAGGAGATCTGCATGGAGGAATGGGCCAAAATACCAGCAACAGTGTGTGAAAACCTTGTGAAGGCTTACAGAAAATGTTTTACCTCTGTCATTGCCAACAAAGGGTATATAACAAAGTATTGAGATAAACTTTTGTTATTGACCAAATACTTATTTTCCACCATAATTTGCAAATAAATTCATAAAAAATCCTACATTGTGATTTTATGGATTTTTTTTCCTCATTTCGTCTGTCATAGTTGAAGTGTACCTATGATGAAAATTACAGGCCTCTCATCTTTTTAAGTGAGAGAACTTGCACAATTGGTGGCTGACTAAATACTTTTTTTCCCCTCTGTACTTGGGAGTATGGCTAGACGGTACACTGTCCTTCTCTCAGCACATATCAAAGCTGCAGGCTAAAGTTAAATCTAGACTTGGTTTCCTCCTATCGAATCGCTCCTCTTTCACCCCAGCTGCCAAACTAACCCTGATTCAGATGACCATCCTACCCATGCTAGATTACGGAGACATAATTTATAGATCGGCAGGTAAGGGTGCTCTCGAGCGGCTAGACGTTCTTTACCATTCGGCCGTCAGATTTGCCACCAATGCTCCTTATAGGACACATCACTGCACGCTATACTCCTCTGTAAACTGGTCATCTCTGGATACCCGTCGCAAGACCCACTGGATGATGCTTATTTATAAAACCCTCTTAGGCTGCACTCCCCCCTATCTGAGATACCGACTGTAGCCCTCATCCTCCACATACAACACCCGTTCTGCCAGTCACATTCAGTTAAAGGTCCCCAAAGCACACACATCCCTGGGTCGCTCCTCTTTTCAGTTCTCTGCAGCTAGCGACTGGAACGAGCTGCAACAAACACTCAAACTGGACAGTTTTATCTCCCATCTCTTCCTTCAAGGACTCATCATGGACACTCTTACTGACAGTTGTGGCTGCTTTGTGTGATGTATTGTTGTCTCTACCATCTTGCCCTTTGTGCTGCTGTCTGGGCCCAATAATGTTTGTACCATGTTTTGTGCTTCTACCATGTTGTGTTGCTACCATGTTGTTGTTATGTTGTGTTGCTACCATGCTGTGTTGTCATGTGTTGCTGCCTTGCTATGGTGTTGTCTTAGGTCTCTCTTTATGTAGTGTTGTGTTGTCTCGTTGTGATGTGTGTTTTGTCCTATGTATATTGTATTTATTTTAATCCCAGGCCCCCTCAAGAGGCCTTTTGGTAGGCCATCATTGTAAATAAGAATTTGTTCTTAACTGACTTGCCTAGTTAAATAAAAAATAAAAAATGTCAAGAACAGCTCGAATAAGCAAAGAGAAACGACAGTCCATCATTACTTTAAGACATGAAGGTCAGTCAATACGGAAAATCCCTATATAGAACACTACTGTTGACCAGAGCCCTATTCCCTATATAGAACACTACTGTTGACCAGAGCCCTATTCCCTATATAGAACACTACTGTTGACCAGAGCCCTATTCCCTATATAGAACACTACTGTTGACCAGAGCCCTATTCCCTATATAGAACACTACTGTTGACCAGAGCCCTATTCCCTATATAGAACACTACTGTTGACCAGAGCCCTATTCCCTATATAGAACACTACTGTTGACCAGAGCCCTATTCCCTATATAGTGCACTACTGTTGACCAGAGCCCTATTCCCTATATAGAACACTACTGTTGACCAGAGCCCTATTCCCTATATAGTGCACTACTGTTGACCAGAGCCCTATTCCCTATATAGAACACTACTGTTGACCAGAGCCCTATTCCCTATATAGAACACTACTGTTGACCAGAGCCCTATTCCCTATATAGAACACTACTGTTGACCAGAGCCCTATTCCCTATATTGCACTACTGTTGACCAGAGCCCTATTCCCTATATAGAACACTACTGTTGACCAGAGCCCTATTGGCCCTGTTCAAAAGTAGTGCACTACATTGGCACGTAGTCATAGTGAGTCCAATGACCACTGACATTGTGGTGTACTGTGATATGATCTGGGTGTGATTCCTCATAGAGTAGAATATGCTCCAAGGCCAAGTGGATGGATGTATTCAGCTCTGTGCACAGGGCTTACAATCAACTGGATGAAGCATTTCAATGCAGTGTGTTTCTGCTCTTCAATAGATTACAGTTCCCTCTGGGTTTCTAGGGATTAAATCTGTTTAATGAACAACATGGACTTTCATCAATCATATTGTAATTTATTCACAATTCAGTTTAACTCTTAGTTGTCTGATGACATTCGAATGTTCAAAATTTTTAACAAAAGAAAATTAAAATATGCTAATATGATAGCTATGCTATATGTTCGGTCCAACTATTTTCTAACCCTCTCATTGTCCCCCTGTGTCATCAGATCACATCCCGCCGACAGTGGAAACATGTATATGACGAGTTAGGAGGAAACCCAGGAAGCACTAGCGCTGCAACCTGCACCAGACGACACTATGAAAGGTACTGTCTCTATATATATATACCCCTACTATACCCCTACTATACCCCTACTACACCCCTACTATACCCCTACTATACCCCTACTACACCCCTACTATACCCCTACTACACCCCTACTATACACCCTATACTACACAATCTACTACACCCCTACCCCCTACACCCATGGTCACACCTACTACACCACCCCTACACCCCACAATTATACCCTCTACTATAAATTCCCTACTACACACCCTACTATACCCCTACAATCTCCTACTTTATATCCTATTGGTGTTCACTACACCTAAGGCTATTACACCCCCTACTACACCCATACTACACCCCATATTATACTACACCCCATATTATACCCCCATTACAATTCCCCTAATATACTATACCCCTATTATAATACCCTACACCCTAGGTACACTCCTCTTACTACACCCTACCACACTACCATACCCTCTACTATACCCCCTACACTTTGCATTACCCCTACTACACCCCATACTACAATTTCCCCTACCACACTCTTTACTATAATTCCTATACCCCTACTACTATACCCCCTTTTATTAAGTACACTCCATACACACCCCTACTACACCCCATACTATACTTTGGGCTATACACCCACTACATACCCTTACTATGGCCTATACTTACAATTTTATATTAGATACTTGACACCTAATTTATACACTACACCTACTTACACCTACTATACCCCCTACTATACCCTACACACCCCCACTTACACTCCATACTACACTGTGATACTTATACTCCTACTGACATACCCTACTTTAAATCTCCCCTGCTACTACACTCTTTAGACATACCTATACACTCCACACACACTACTCCTACTACACCCTACCATACCCCTTATTATACTTTATACCCCTACTACACCCCACATACTTTGTATTGCCCCTTTACCATACCCCCACTACACTCCTTACCACACCCTACCACTATACTTTACTATACTGGCCACACCCCTACACACCCCTTCACACTCTACTATACACACTCCTCTACTTATATCCCCTACTACAATACCCTCTACTACCCCTCTTATTACAACCCTTTACAACACCCCTTGGCACTACACCCCATACTATATCCCTACTATACCCCTACTATCTCTATTTATACTCTACTACTCCCCCTACTACACCCCCTACTATAAATACCTTATTATATCTACTTTTGTTTATACCCCCTACTACACTCTTTATTATACCCTACTACACCCCCTACTACATACTCCTAATATACCTCTACTACACCCCTCTACTACACCCCTACTATACCCCCTACTACACCCCCATTACACCCCCCCCTACTACACCCCTCTACTACACCCTTCCTACTATACCCCTACTACACCCCTTACTGTCATACCCTTTACTATACCCCTACTACAATTCCCCTAATACTACCCCTCCCTCTTACTATACCCTACTACACCCCTACTACACCACCAATATGGCATTCCCCTACTACACTCCCCCTACTACACCCATACAACACTCTCTACTACACCCCCTACTACACACCTACTATACCCTACTATACCCCTCTACTAATAATTCCTCTACTATACCCTACTATACCCCTACTACACCCCCTACTATACCTCCTACTACACCCTCTACTATACCCTACAATACCCCATACTACAATTCCCTACTACACCCCTATTTTATACTCCCTACTACACCCCCCATGCCAACACCCCTACTACACCTCTACTCCACCTCTCTACCATAGGCCTCTACTACACCCCCTACTACACTCCCTACTCTACCCCTACTACACCCCTACTCCACCCCCTACTATACTCCCCTTTGCATAATACACTACTACACCCCTCTACTACACTCTCTACTTTCTACCCCTACTACACTTTCTACTATACCTCCCTACTACACCTCTACTATACCCTTTTCACTTCACATCCCTACTACACCCCTACTACCATACCCCCTACTACACCCCTACTATACCCCTACTACACCCTACTACACCTCTACTCTACCCCCTACTACACCCTACTACACCCCCTACTATACCCCCTACTATAGGCCTCTACTACACCCCTACTACACCCCTACTATACCCCTACTACACCCCCTACTACACACCTCTACTCTACCCCCTACTATACCCCTGCTACACCCCTACTACACCCCTACTATACCCTCTACTACACCCCTACTATACCCCTACTACACCCCTACAACACCCCTACTACACCCCTACTATACCCCTACTACACCCCTACACCCCTACTACACTCTACCATACCCTAAATTTCTACTATACCCCTACTACACCCCTACTACAATTCCCATTATACCCCTACTATACCTCCCTCCTATACCCCCTTCTACACTCCCTACTATACCCCTACTACTACACCCCTACTACACCCCTACTACACCCCTACTATACCCCTACTACACCCCTACAACACCCCTACTACACCCCTACTATACTCCCTACAATACCCCATACCACACCCCTATTTATACTGTCTCTACTACACCCCCACAACACCCCTACTAAACCCTTTACTACACCCCTACTATAAATTTCTACTACACCCCCTACTACTTACACCTCACTCTACCCCTACTACACCCCTTACCCCATCCCTACACCCCTACTACACCCCTACTATACCCCTACTACACCCCTAATATACCCCTACTACACCCCTACTACATTCCTTCTATACCCCCTACTATACACCCCCTACTACACCCCTTACTACATCTACCACACCCTTCTATACCCCTACTACACCCCTACTATACCCCTACTACACCCCTACTTTCTGTATCAAGTATTCTTCATGAATGATGACAAGGGTAGAACACCGCCCAAATACAGTCTCAGACCAGTTATTAGTACTGTAGTTGGTACCATGGAGGATACAGTCTCAGACCAGTTATTAGTACTGTAGTTGGTACCATGGATGATACAGTCTCAGACCAGTTATTAGTACTGTAGTTGGTACCATGGAGGATACAGTCTCAGACCAGTTATTAGTACTGTAGTTGGTACCATGGAGGTATTGTAGGTATTAGATATTGTTTTAATATCTGCCACCAAATATTACCCTCCAGCTCAGTTTATTTGTATATTCATGGACAGTTTAGATGAACACTATAAAAATAGCTTTTTAAAAGAGATGTTTATAATTGTTATGACAATGTTTATATCCTGTTTCTGAGGTGCTCAGGGTGGGCCTTTCGCCATCTTGTAACGTTGCATCAGAACTATTCAACAGAATCAGGATTAGTACTATTACAACATGGATCAACGATAACGTTACCAGACACTACAAACACACTAGCAATAGTATTAGGATATGTATACCTCAGTAGTAATAGCATTAGGATATGTATAACTCAGTAGTAATAGTATTAGGGTATATGTATAACTCAGTAGCAATAGTATTAGGATATATCTATAACTCAGTAGTAATAGTATTAGTTTATGTATAACACAGTAGTAATAGTATTAGGATATGTATAACTCAGTAGTAATAGTATTAGGATATGTATAACCCAGTAGTTATAGTACTATGATATGTATAACTCAGTAGTAATAGTATTAGGATATGTATAACTCAGTATGAATACAAATATTAATGTTTAGTGATATTGGTTGGAAATTGTAGTATGGTACTCTACATGTTTTCCCTTGAATACCAGAAATCAGATAAATCATCTTAATATAGCATGCTGTGTATTATATTACGTGTGATGTTTCCAGGATGGTTACTCTAGCAACTGTCAATTGAGTAAATATTATTCCTCAAATGTAAGATTATCAGTTTATGTTATGCATAAACATGCTGATATTTAGCGAGTCGGTTTTCAGGGATCAAAGTAAGCAGAACATGAAACATAGATCATGATGAGGTTTTATGTGAGGAGGTCAGTTGAAACACACAGACCATGATGAGGTTTAATGTGAGGAGGTCAGTTGAAACACACAGACCATGATGAGGTTTAATGTGAGGAGGTCAGTTGAAACACACAGATCATGATGAGGTTTTATATGAGGAGGTCAGTTGAAAACACACAGATCATGATGAGGTTTAATGTGAGGAGGTCAGTTGAAAACACACAGATCATGATGAGGTTTAATGTGAGGAGGTCAGTTGAAAACACACAGATCATGAGGAGGTTTTATATGAGGAGGTCAGTTGAAACACACAGATCATGATGAGGTTTTATATGAGGAGGTCAGTTGAAAGCATCTCATCATCTCATGTCTTGAAGTAGCAAGTGGCTTTTAAACAAATCCCTGATCCAGAGATATATCTCATCGGGTAGCTGTTTACTTGTCTAAGTTGAGTATTCCTTGTTGAGTCGGCTGACTGAGACTACAATTGACAGGGCAACTCTGCTCTCCTCTCCTTTTTCTCTTTTTGGTTCTGTCTGGTTGTGGTTGGGAGAGGTTTCAGATAAAGAGACTCCTGACGGCGCAGGTCATCTGTCCATTATGGTTCAGCCAATGCCCTTCCCCCAGCTCCCACACTGCAGGAAGACACCCATTGATCTCACTCACCTCAGGCCAGCCTCCCTCTCTCTGCAGCCGCAGCACTGAGCTAAGCTGGTGACTTCAGTTTTACGACTGCGCCGGTCCGCAGACTACCTTGTGCTGCTGAGCCCCCACCTTACAGCAGGAAATCACCGTCTGTTCCTCATGGATCTGTGCATATTGTTTTACAGTAGCACTACACGGCATCAGCCCAGTGCATGTTGGGCCATGTGTCTCAGTGTGTACACCTGTCTGTCCTATTTGCTCCTGGTCCCTGGTACTGGGGGATAAATATAGCTCTTAGTATAACCTGGTGTGTAGAGACAGTTCCTCTCAGTATAACCTGGTGTGTAGAGACAGTTCCTCTCAGTATAACCTGGTGTGTAGAGACAGTTCCTCTCAGTATAACCTGGTGTGTAGAGACAGTTCCTCTCAGTATAACCTGGTGTGTAGAGACAGCTCCTCTCAGTATAACCTGGTGTGTAGAGACAGCTCCTCTCCTCTCAGTGTGTAGAGACAGCTCCTCTCAGTATAACCTGGTGTGTAGAGACAGCTCCTCTCCTCTCAGTGTGTAGAGACAGTTCCTCTCAGTATAACATGGTGTGTAGAGACAGCTCCTCTCAGTATAACCTGGTGTGTAGAGACAGCTCCTCTCAGTATAACCTGGTGTGTAGAGACAGCTCCTCTCAGTATAACCTGGTGTGTAGAGACAGCTCCTCTCAGTATAACATGGTGTGTAGAGACAGCTCCTCTCAGTATAACCTGGTGTGTAGAGACAGTTCCTCTCAGTATAACCTGGTGTGTAGAGACAGCTCCTCTCAGTATAACCTGGTGTGTAGAGACAGTTCCTCTCAGTATAACCTGGTGTGTAGAGACAGCTCCTCTCAGTATAACCTGGTGTGTAGAGACAGTTCCTCTCAGTATAACATGGTGTGTAGAGACAGTTCCTCTCAGTATAACCTGGTGTGTAGAGACAGTTCCTCTCAGTATAACATGGTGTGTAGAGACAGCTCCTCTCAGTATAACCTGGTGTGTAGAGACAGCTCCTCTCAGTATAACCTGGTGTGTAGAGACAGCTCCTCTCAGTATAACCTGTGTGTAGAGACAGTTCCTCTCAGTATAACCTGGTGTGTAGAGACAGCTCCTCTCAGTATAACCTGGTGTGTAGAGACAGCTCCTCACAGTATAACCTGGTGTGTAGAGACAGCTCCTCACAGTATAACATGGTGTGTAGAGACAGTTCCTCTCAGTATAACCTGGTGTGTAGAGACAGCTCCTCTCAGTATAACCTGGTGTGTAGAGACAGTTCCTCTCAGTATAACCTGGTGTGTAGAGACAGTTCCTCTCAGTATAACCTGGTGTGTAGAGACAGCTCCTCACAGTATAACATGGTGTGTAGAGACAGCTCCTCTCAGTATAACCTGGTGTGTAGAGACAGTTCCTCTCAGTATAACCTGGTGTGTAGAGACAGCTCCTCTCAGTATAACCTGGTGTGTAGAGACAGCTCCTCTCAGTATAACCTGGTGTGTAGAGACAGTTCCTCTCAGTTTAACCTGGTGTGTAGAGACAGTTCCTCTCAGTATAACCTTGTCTTGGTGTCAGTGTTAGGGCTCTTTGTCTTGGTGTCAGTGTTAGGGCTCTTTGTCTTGGTGTCAGTGTTAGGGCTCTTTGTCTTGGTGTCAGTGTTAGGGCTCTTTGTCTGGGTGTCAGTGTTAGGGCTCTTTGGCTTGGTGTCAGTGTAGGGCTCTTTCGCTGGGTGTCAGTGTTAGGGCTCTTTGGCTCGGTGTCAGTGGTAGGGCTCTTTGGCTTGGTGTCAGTGTTAGGGCTCTTTGGCTGGGTGTCAGTGTTAGGGCTCTTTGGCTGGGTGTCAGTGTTAGGGCTCTTTGGCTTGGTGTCAGTGTTAGGGCTCTTTGGCTTGGTGTCAGTGTTAGGGCTCTTTGGCTCGGTGTCAGTGTAGGGCTCTTTGGCTTGGTGTCAGTGTTAAGGCTCTTTGGCTCGGTGTCAGTGTTAGGGCTCTTTGGCTTGTTGTCAGTGTTAGGGCTCTTTGGCTTGGTGTCAGTGTTAGGGCTCTTTGGCTTGGTGTCAGTGTTAGGGCTCTTTGGCTCAGTGTCAGTGGTAGGGCTCTTTGGCTTGGTGTCAGTGTTAGGGCTCTTTGGCTGGGTGTCAGTGTTAGGGCTCTTTGGCTTGGTGTCAGTGGTAGGGCTCTTTGTCTGGGTGTCAGTGTTAGGGCTCTTTGGCTCGGTGTCAGTGTTAGGGCTCTTTGTCTGGGTGTCAGTGGTAGGGCTCTTTGGCTTGGTGTCAGTGTTAGGGCTCTTTGGCTCGGTGTCAGTGTTAGGGCTCTTTGGCTCGGTGTCAGTGTTAGGGCTCTTTGGCTCGGTGTCAGTGTTAGGGCTCTTTGGCTTGGTGTCAGTGTTAGGGCTTATTGGCTTGGTGTCAGTGTTAGGGCTCTTTGGCTTGGTGTCAGTGTTAGGGCTCTTTGGTTAACTGGGTGTCAGTGTTAGGGCTCTTTGGTTAACTGGGTGTCTATAGATATAATCAGTTACTTAAATGGTGTCAGCAGCTGACAGCAGAGACAGACTGTTTCTGTAGCTGGTTCTGGCCACATGAAGGACTGGCTGGCTGGTAAATGATTCTATTGTAATGGAATGTATGGGTACTTCAATTATTATTCTCTTCCCAGGGGGAGTCGAGACCAGTGTGTCATTCTGGGTTTAGCTCCTAGTGAACTGCATTCTGGGGCTATTGTAACGAAGGTGCCTTTTCCTGGCAATCAAGATGCTAAAATCTCTCTCCCCCACTCTCCCTCCCTCACCTCTCTCCCTCCCTCCCTCCTCCCTCCCTCCCTCCCTCCCTCCCTCCCTCCCTCCCTCCCTCCCTCAAAGGATCATTTAATTGTGGCGATCCTGTTCTTGGCTCTAGCTCTGTCCAGCTGTAGCTGTAATGTTATTATGTTAGTCCTACTGCTCTCTATCTATCAGCCAGATTTCCAGCTCAATCAAAATTCACACACATTAAAACTTCTCAGACCCTCTTGAACTCCTAAAAGCTTTAAAAGGGAATATTTCACAATGAGCCAATTTGGAAAGCAATGATTATATTTTTTTCTGTCATGTTTTTTTTCTGAAATGAAAAGGATGTGGCTGTTTTGTCCCTACATGGAAATATATTAAATACATGGACATATTGGGAATTTGGAAAGAATGAGAAAATCATGGTCCAGGGAGGACGTTGGAACTCTACTGTATAACATCATAGTCCAGGGAGGACGTTGGAACACTACAGTATAACAACATGGTCCAGGGAGGACGTTGGAACTCTACTGTATAACATCATGGTCCAGGGAGGACGTTGGAACACTACAGTATAACAACATGGTCCAGGGAGGACGTTGGAACACCACAGTATAACAACATGGTCCAGGGAGGACGTTGGAACACCACAGTATAACATCATGGTCCAGGGAGGACGTTGGAACACCACAGTATAACAACATGGTCCAGGGAGGACGTTGGAACTCTACAGTATAACAACATGGTCCAGGGAGGACGTTGGAACACTACAGTATAACAACATGGTCCAGGGAGGACGTTGGAACACTACAGTATAACAGTAGTTACAGTGAAACATTACAGGGTTAGGGTTAGTTACAGTGAAACATTACAGGGGGTTAGTTACAGTGAAACATTACAGGGGGTTAGTTACAGTGAAACATTACAGGGGGTTAGTTACAGTGAAACATTACAGGGGGTTAGTTACAGTGAAACATTACAGGGGGTTAGTTATAGTGGAACATTACAGGGTTGGGGCTAGTTACAGTGAAACATTACAGGGTTAGGGTTAGTTACAGTGAAACATTACAGGGTTGGGGTTATTTACAGTGAAACATTACAGGGTTAGGGTTAGTTACAGTGAAACATTACAGGGTTAGGGTTAGTTACAGTGAAACATTACAGGGTTAGGGTTAGTTACAGTGAAACATTACAGGGTTAGGGTTAGTTACTGTGAAACATTACAGGGTTAGGGTTAGTTACAGTGAAACATTACAGGGGGTTAGTTACAGTGAAACATTACAGGGGGTTAGTTACAGTGAAACATTACAGGGGGTAAGTTATAGTGGAACATTACAGGGTTGGGTTAGTTACAGTGAAACATTACAGGGTTGGGGCTAGTTACAGTGAAACATTACAGGGTTAGGGTTAGTTACAGTGAAACATTACAGGGGGTTAGTTACAGTGAAACATTACAGGGTTAGGGTTAGTTACAGTGAAACATTACAGGGTTAGGGTTAGTTACAGTGAAACATTACAGGGTTAGGGTTAGTTACAGTGAAACATTACAGGGGGTTAGTTACAGTGAAACATTACAGGGGGTTAGTTACAGTGAAACATTACAGGGGGTTAGTTATAGTGGAACATTACAGGGTTGGGTTAGTTACAGTGAAACATTACAGGGTTGGGGCTAGTTACAGTGAAACATTACAGGGTTAGGGTTAGTTACAGTGAAACATTACAGGGTTGGGGTTATTTACAGTGAAACATTACAGGGGGTTAGTTACAGTGAAACATTACAGGGTTAGGGTTAGTTACAGTGAAACATTACAGGGTTAGGGTTAGTTACAGTGAAACATTACAGGGTTAGGGTTAGTTACAGTGAAACATTACAGGGGGTTAGTTACAGTGAAACATTACAGGGTTAGGGTTAGTTACAGTGAAACATTACAGGGTAGGGTTAGTTACAGTGAAACATTACAGGGTTTCTGGTTAGTTACAGTGAAACATTACAGGGTTATGGTTAGTTACAGTGAAACATTACAGGGTTAGGGGTTAACAGTGAAATTACAGGGTTAGGGGTTACAGTGAAACATTACAGGTTAGCAGTGAAACATTACAGTGTTACATTACAGTGAAACATTACAGGGTTAGTTACAGTGAAACATTACAGGGTTAGTTACAGGTTACAGTTACAGTGAAACATTACAGGGTTAGGGTTAGTTACAGTGAAACATTACAGTTAGGGTTAGTTACAGTGAAACATTACAGGGTTAGGGTTAGTTACAGTGAAACATTACAGGGTTAGGGTTAGTTACAGTGAAACATTACAGGGTTAGGGTTAGTTACAGTGAAACATTACAGGGTTAGGGTTAGTTACAGTGAAACATTACAGGGTTAGGGTTAGTTACAGTGAAACATTACAGGGTTAGGGTTAGTTACAGTGAAACATTACAGGGTTAGGGTTAGTTACAGTGAAACATTACAGGGTTAGGGTTAGTTACAGTGAAACATTACAGGGTTAGGGTTAGTTACAGTGAAACATTACAGGGTTAGGGTTAGTTACAGTGAAACATTACAGGGTTAGGGTTAGTTACAGTGAAACATTACAGGGTTAGGGTTAGTTACAGTGAAACATTACAGGGTTAGGGTTAGTTACAGTGAAACATTACAGGGTTAGGGTTAGTTACAGTGAAACATTACAGGGTTAGGGTTAGTTACAGTGAAACATTACAGGGTAGGGTTAGTTACAGTGAAACATTACAGGGTTACGGTTAGTTACAGTGAAACATTACAGGGGTATGGTTAGTTACAGTGAAACATTACAGGGTTGGGTTTATTTACAGTGAAACATTACAGGGTTAGGGTTAGTTACAGTGAAACATTACAGGATTAGGGTCAGTTACAGTGAAACATTACAGTGTTAGGGTTAGTTACAGTGAAACATTACAGGGGTAGGGTTAGTTACAGTGAAACATTACACAGTTAGGGTCAGTTACAGTGAACCATTACAGGGTTAGGGTTAGTTACAGTGAAACATTACAGGGTTAGGGTTAGTTACAGTGAAACATTACAGGGGTAGGGTTAGTTACAGTGAAACATTACAGGGGGTTAGTTACAGTGAAACATTACAGGGGGTTAGTTACAGTGAAACATTACAGGGGTAGGGTTAGTTACAGTGAAACATTACAGGGTTAGGGTCAGTTACAGTGAACCATTACAGTGTTAGGGTTAGTTACAGTGAAACATTACAGGGGTAGGGTTAGTTACAGTGAAACATTACACAGTTAGGGTCAGTTACAGTGAACCATTACAGGGTTAGGGTTAGTTACAGTGAAACATTACAGGGTTAGGGTTAGTTACAGTGAAATATTACAGGGTTAGGGTTAGTTACAGTGAACCATTACAGGGTTAGGGTTAGTTACAGTGAAACATTACAGGGTTAGGGTCAGTTACAGTGAACCATTACAGGATTAGGGTCAGTTACAGTGAAACATTACAGGGTTAGGGTTAGTTACAGTGAAACATTACAGGGTTAGGGTTAGTTACAGTGAAACATTACAGGGTTAGGGTTAGTTACAGTGAAACATTACAGGGGTAGGGTTAGTTACAGTGAAACATTGCAGGGTTAGGGTTAGTTACAGTGAACCATTACAGGGTTAGGGTTAGTTACAGTGAAACATTACAGGGTTAGGGTTAGTTACAGTGAAACATTACAGGGGGTTAGTTACAGTGAAACATTACAGGGGTTAGTTACAGTGAAACATTACAGGGTTTGGGTTAGTTACAGTGAAACATTACAGGGTTTGGGTTAGTTACAGTGAAACATTACAGGGTTTGGGTTAGTTACAGTGAAACATTACAGGGGGTTAGTTACAGTGAAACATTACAGGGTAGGGTTAGTTACAGTGAAACATTACAGGGGTAGGGTTAGTTACAGTGAAACATTACAGGGGTAGGGTTAGTTACAGTGAAACATTACAGGGGGTTAGTTACAGTGAAACATTACAGTGTTAGGGTTAGTTACAGTGAAACATTACAGGGGTAGGGTTAGTTACAGTGAAACATTACACGGTTAGGGTCAGTTGCAGTGAACCATTACATGGTTAGGGTTAGTTACAGTGAAACATTTCAGGGTTAGGGTTAGTTACAGTGAAACATTACAGGGTTAGGGTTAGTTACAGTTAACCATTACAGGGTTAGGGTTAGTTACAGTGAAACATTACATGGTTAGGGTCAGTTACAGTGAACCATTACAGGGTTAGGGTTAGTTACAGTGAAACATTACAGGGTTAGGGTCAGTTACAGTGAAACAATACAGGGTTAGGGTTAGTTACAGTGAAACATTACAGGGTTAGGGTTAGTTACAGTGAAACATTACAGGGTTACGGTTAGTTACAGTGAAACATTACAGGATTAGGTTCAGTTACAGTGAAACATTACAGGGGTAGGGTTAGTTACAGTGGAACATTACAGGATTAGGGTTAGTAGCAGTGAAACATTACAGGGTTAGGGTCAGTTACAGTGAAACATTACAGGGTTACGGTTAGTTACAGTGAAACGTTACAGGATTAGGGTCAGTTACAGTGAAACATTACAGGGTTAGGGTCAGTTACAGTGAAACATTACAGGGTTAGGGTTAGTTACAGTGAACCATTACAGGATTAGGGTCAGTTACAGTGAAACATTACAGGATTAGGGTCAGTTACAGTGAAACATTACAGGGTTAGGGTCAGTTACAGTGAACCATTACAGGATTAGGGTCAGTTACAGTGAAACATTACAGGATTAGGGTTAGTTACAGAGGAACATTACAGGGTTAGGGTTAGTTACAGTGAAACATTACAGGGTTAGGGTCAGTTACAGTGAAACATTATAGGGTTAGGGTCAGTTACAGTGAAACATTACAGGGTTAGGGTTAGTTACAGTGAACCATTACAGGATTAGGGTCAGTTACAGTGAAACATTACAGGATTAGGGTCAGTTACAGTGAAACATTACAGGGTTAGGGTCAGTTACAGTGAACCATTACAGGATTAGGGTCAGTTACAGTGAAACATTACAGGATTAGGGTCAGTTACAGTGAACCATTACAGGATTAGGGTCAGTTACAGTGAAACATTACAGGGTTAGGGTCAGTTACAGTGAAACATTACATTGTTAGGGTTAGTTACAGTGAACCATTACAGGATTAGGGTAAATTACAGTGAAACATTACAGGATTAGGGTCAGTTACAGTGAAACATCACAGAGTTAGGGTCAGTTACAGTGAACCATTACAGGATTAGGGTCAGTTACAGTGAAACATTACAGGATTAGGGTCAGTTACAGTGAACCATTACAGGGTTAGGGTTAGTTACAGTGAAACATTACAGGGTTAGGGTTAGTTACAGAGGAACATTACAGGATTAGGGTTAGTTACAGTGAAACATTACAGGATTAGGGTCAGTTACAGTGAAACATTACAGGGTTAGGGTTAGTTACAGTGAAACATTACAGGATTAGGGTTAGTTACAGTGAAACATTACATGGTTAGGGTTAGTTACAGTGAACCATTACAGGGTTAGGGTTAGTTACAGAGGAACATTACAGAGTTAGGGTTAGTTACAGAGGAACATTACAGGATTAGGGTTAGTTACAGTGAAACATTACAGGGTTAGGGTTAGTTACAGTGAAACATTACAGGGTTAGGGTCAGTTACAGTGAAACATTACAGGATTAGGGTTAGTTACAGTGAAACATTACAGGATTAGGGTTAGTTACAGTGAAACATTACAGGGTTAGGGTCAGTTACAGTGAACCATTACAGGATTAGGGTTAGTGAGAATCAGGTATTTGGCAGCTGGTGACGGTATTTTGATTTGACAGAGTTGAGCAAGAGAGAGAGAGAAAGACCGATTGACGGAAGGAGGTTCTTCAGTATTAGCAGTTGTTACGTGTTTAAACTCTTCTGGATCTGAAGATTAATGTTCCTTCTGGGATCATGCTTAGCTTGGCCACTGGCCGAATGCCAAGACCATGCTCAATCCCAGCCAGCCTTCTGGGATCATGCTTAGCTTGGCCACTTGCCGAATGCCAAGACCATGCTCAATCCCAGCCAGCCTTCTGGGATCATGCTTAGCTTGGCCACTTGCCGAATGCCAAGACCATGCTCAATCCCAGCCAGCCTTCTGGGATCATGCTTAGCTTGGCCACTTGCCGAATGCCAAGACCATGCTCAATCCCAGCCAGCCTTCTGGGATCATGCTTAGCTTGGCCACTTGCCGAATGCCAAGACCATGCTCAATCCCAGCCAGCCTTCTGGGATCATGCTTAGCTTGGCCACTTGCCGAATGCCAAGACCATGCTCAATCCCAGCCAGCCTTCTGGGATCATGCTTAGCTTGGCCACTTGCCGAATACCAAGACCATGCTCAATCCCAGCCAGCCAGCAGAGAGAAAGAGCTTTACACATGCCTTCTTGCACAACGCTGTGTTAGAGCATGGTTACTGAGGTAGAGAGAGATAGAGAGTGAGTGTAGTATTTCGTTAGGATCCCCATTAAACAAAGTATTAAACATCAATAGACAGCTGAAGGACTGAACTACACACATTTAACATGAGAACAATAGAACCACAAAAAGGTCCTACTGACAGTTATCTACATTACTGACAGTTACCCCCACATTACTGACAGATACCCCAACATTACTGACAGTTACCCCCACATTACTGACAGTTACCCCAACATTACTGACAGTTACCCCAACATTCCTGACAGTTACCTGCACATTACTGACAGTTACCCCCACATTACTGACAGTTACCCCCACATTACTGACAGTTACCCCCACATTACTGACAGTTACCTCCACATTACTGACAGTTACCCCCACATTACTGACACTTACCCCCACATTACTGACAGTCACCTCTACTTTACTGACAGTTACCCCAACATTACTGACAGATACCCCCATATTACTGACAGTTACCCCCACAATACTGACAGTTACCCCAACATTACTGACAGTTACCCCCACATTACTGACTGATACCCGCATAATACTGACAGTTACCCCCACATTACTGACAGTTACCCCCACATTACTGACAGTTACCCCCACATTACTGACAGTTACCCCCACATTACTGAAAGTTACCCCAACATTACTGACAGTTACCCCAACATTACTGACAGTTACCCCCACATTACTGACAGTTACCCCAACATTACTGACAGTTACCCCCACATTACTGACTGATACCCGCATAATACTGACAGTTACCCCCACATTACTGACAGTTACCCCCACATTACTGACAGTTACCCCCACATTACTGACAGTTACCCCCACATTACTGAAAGTTACCCCAACATTACTGACAGTTACCCCAACATTACTGACAGTTACCCCCACATTACGGACAGTTACCTCAACATTACTGACAGTTACCCCCACATTACTGACAGTTACCCCTACATTACTTACAGTTACCCCCGCATTACTGACAGTTACCCCAACATTACTGACAGATACCCCCACATTACTGACATTTACCCCCACATTACTGACAGTTACCCACACAATACTGACAGTTACCCCCACATTGCTTACAATTACCTACATTACTGACAGTTACCCCCACATTACTGACAGTTACCCCCACATTGCTTACAATTACCTACATTACTGACAGTTACCCCCACATTACTGATAGTCACCTCTACTTTACTGACAGTTACCCCAACATTACTGACAGTTACCCCCACATTACTGACAGTTACCCCGACATTACTGACAGTTACCCCCACATTACTGACAGTTACCCCGACATTACTGACAGTTACCCCCACATTACTGACCGATACCCGCACATTACTGACAGTTACCCCCACATTACTGACAGTTATCCCTACATTACTGACAGTTACTTACATTACTGACAGTTACCCCCACATTACTGACAGTTACCTCCACATTACTGACAGTTACCCCCACATTACTGACAGTTACCCCCACATTACTGACAGTTTCCCCCACATTACTGACAGTCACCTCTACTTTACTGACAGTTACCCCCACATTACTGACAGTTACCCCTACATTACTGACAGATACCCAAACATTACTGACAGATACCCCCACATTACTGACAGTTACCCCCACATCACTGACTGTTTCCGCCACATTACTGACAGTTACCCCCACATTAGACAGTTACCCCCACAATACTGACAGAGTACCCCCACATTACTGACAGTTACCCCAACATTACTGACAGTTACCCTCCCACGTTACTGACAGTTACCCCCCACATTACTGACAGTTACACACATTACTGAGTGTTACCCACATTACTGACAGTTACCCCCAAGTTACTGGCAGTTACCCCCCACATTACTGACAGTTACACACATTACTGACAGTTACCCCCCACGTTACTGACAGTTACCCCCCACGTTACTGACAGTTACCCCGCACATTACTGACTTTTACCTCCCACGTTACTGACAGTTACCCCCCACATTACTGACAGTTACCCCACATTACTGACAGTTACCCCACATTACTGGCAGTTACCCCACATTACTGACAGTTACCCCACATTACTGACAGTTACCCCACATTACTGACAGTTACCCCCCACTTTACTGACAGTTTCCCCCCACATTACTGACAGTTTCCCCCCACATTACTGTCAGTTACCCATGTTAC
The DNA here is from genome assembly GCA_030435695.1 of Brachymystax lenok tsinlingensis. Classification (NCBI taxonomy): domain Eukaryota; kingdom Metazoa; phylum Chordata; class Actinopteri; order Salmoniformes; family Salmonidae; genus Brachymystax; species Brachymystax lenok. Next base: position 84,540,271 of record CM059780.1, read on the forward strand.
TGACAGTATTTTGATTATATCCTATTTTATTAGTTTTATTTAGGTAAAGTTGCTGTTTGCTTGAGTAATTTGAGATATAATAATGTGCATGGCCTTGGATTCATTCTGGATTTGGGGATTGTGAAGAGACCCCTGGTGACAAGTCTGGTGGGGTCAGTATGTCTGTCAGAGCTATATGTAACTTGATTATACAGACAATTTTGAATTTTCAACAACATAATATTTCTCTCAAAAACAAGAATTGGTGCAGTCAATCTCTCCTCTACTCTACTGAGCTAAGAAAAACTGACATGCACACTGTTGATATTAGCCGTCTGTGTCCATTGAAGGGCAAGATGTGCTGCTCTGTTCTGGGCCAGCTGCAGCTTTTCTTGGTCCTTCTTTGCAGCACTTGACGATATCACTGGGCAATAGTCAAGACTAGATAAGACTACAGCCTGCAGGACTTGTTTGGTTGACTGTGGTATGTTACAAATGCTGAGCATCTCCGACAGACCGCTCCCCATCTTTACAACAACTGAATCAATATGCCTTGACCATGACAATTTAGAGTCTAAGGTGACACCAAGAAGTTTAGTCACCTCTACTTGCTTAAAAGCATTCATTACCAAAGGGCGGAGGGGAGGGGTCTAAATAATGAAGATTAATCAGTTTGTCATATGTCGTCCTATCTGTTTCATGTTGCAGTAGAGGTTATGTCGTCCTGTCTGTGTTTCATGTTGCAGTAGAGGTTATGTCGTCCTGTCTGTGTTTCATGTTGCAGTAGAGGTTATGTCGTCCTGTCTGTGTTTCATGTTGCAGTAGAGGTTATGTCGTCCTGTCTGTGTTTCATGTTGCAGTAGAGGTTATGTCGTCCTGTCTGTGTTTCATGTTGCAGTAGAGGTTATGTCGTCCTGTCTGTGTTTCATGTTGCAGTAGAGGTTATGTCGTCCTGTCTGTGTTTCATGTTGCAGTAGAGGTTATGTCGTCCTGTCTGTGTTTCATGTTGCAGTAGAGGTTATGTCGTCCTGTCTGTGTTTCATGTTGCAGTAGAGGTTATGTCGTCCTGTCTGTGTTTCATGTTGCAGTAGAGGTTATGTCGTCCTGTCTGTGTTTCATGTTGCAGTAGAGGTTATGTCGTCCTGTCTGTGTTTCATGTTGCAGTAGAGGTTATGTCGTCCTGTCTGTGTTTCATGTTGCAGTAGAGGTTATGTCGTCCTGTCTGTGTTTCATGTTGCAGTAGAGGTTATGTCGTCCTGTCTGTGTTTCATGTTGCAGTAGAGGTTATGTCGTCCTGTCTGTGTTTCATGTTGCAGTAGAGGTTATGTCGTCCTGTCTGTGATTCATGTTGCAGTAGAGGTTATGTCATCCTGTCTGTGTTTCATGTTGCAGTAGAGGTTATGTCGTCCTGTCTGTGTTTCATGTTGCAGTAGAGGTTATGTCGTCCTGTCTGTGTTTCATGTTGCAGTAGAGGTTATGTTGTCCTGTCTTTGTTTCATGTTGCAGTAGCTAGGTCTGGCCAGTAGGTGGAGTTATACAGCAAGACAGAGAGCAGGTCAGGATGTTATTAGTCAGTGTCGGAGAATACAGGGAGTACCAGGTAATGAATTGCTTATGTTCCTACAATGCAGTAATACCTAACAATACACAAGTGCTGTAAAAAATACTTTCAAGTACTATTAAAATGATTTTGGGGGTATCTGTACTTTACTATTTATATATTTTATTACTTTTATATTTACGTCACTACATTCCAAAATTAAATATTGTACTTTTTTACTGCATACATTTTCCCTGACACACAAAAGTACTGGTTACATTTTGAATGCTTAGCAGGACAGGAAAATGGTCCAATCTACACTGATCGAGAGAACATCTGGCTCACTAAACACAAGTGCTTCAATTGTAAATGATATCTGATAAATGAGCCTCAGGCTCTCCGTAAAATAAATACAAAACAAGAGAATGGTCCTGGCTGGTTGGCTTAATAGAAGGAATTTGAAATGATTCATACTTTTACTTTTGATAATTAAGTATATTTAAAACCAAATACTTTCAGACTTATCTTTACTTTTACTCAAGTAGTATTTTACTGGGTTACTAACTTTTACTTGGGTCATTTCCTATTAAGGTATCTTTACTTTTACTCAAGTACCACGTTATTACCTGGTACTCCCTGTATATAGCCATGTTATTACCTGGTACTCCCTGTATATAGCCATGTTATTACCTGGTACCCCTGTATATAGCCATGTTATTACCTGGTACTCCCTGTATATAGCCACGTTATTACCTGGTACTCCCTGTATATAGCCATGTTATTACCTGGTACCCCTGTATATAGCCATGTTATTACCTGGTACTCCCTGTATATAGCCATGTTATTACCTGGTACTCCCTGTATATAGCCATGTTATTACCTGGTACTCCTGTATATAGCCATGTTATTACCTGGTACTCCCTGTATATAGCCATGTTATTACCTGGTACCCTGTATATAGCCATGTTATTACCTGGTACCCCTGTATATAGCCATGTTATTACCTGGTACTCCTGTATATAGCCATGTTATTGCCTGGTACTCCTGTATATAGCCATGTTATTACCTGGTACTCCCTGTATATAGCCATGTTATTACCTGGTACTCCTGTATATAGCCATGTTATTACCTGGTACTCCCTGTATATAGCCATGTTATTACCCGGTACTCCCTGTATATAGCCATGTTATTACCTGGTGCTCCTTGTATATAGCCATGTTATTACCTGGTACTTCCTGTATATAGCCATGTTATTACCTGGTACTTCCTGTATATGGCCATGTTATTACCTGGTACTCCCTGTATATAGTCATGTTACTACCTGGTACTCCCTGTATATAGCCATGTTATTACCTGGTACTTCCTGTATATAGCCATGTTATCACCTGGTACTCCCTGGATATAGCCATGTTATTACCTGGTACTCCCTGTCTACAGCCATGTTATTACCTGGTACTTTCTGTATACAGCCATGTTATTACCTGGTACTCCCTGTATATAGTCATGTTATTACCTGGTACTCCCTGGATATAGCCATGTTATTACCTGGTACTCCCTGTCTACAGCCATGTTATTACCTGGTACTTTCTGTATATAGCCATGTTATTACCTGGTACTCCCTGTATATAGCCATGTTATTACCCGGTACTCCCTGTATATAGCCATGTTATTACCTGGTACTCCCTGTATATAGCCATGTTATTACCTGGTACTCCCTGTATATAGCCATGTTATTACCTGGTACTCCCTGTATATAACCATGTTATTACCTGGTACCCCTGTATATAGCCATGTTGGTACCTGGTACCCCCTGTATATAGCCATGTTATTACCTGGTACCCCTGTATATAGCCATGTTATTACCTGGTACTTCCTGTATATAGTCATGTTATTACCTGGTACTCCCTGTATATAGCCATGTTATTACCTGGTACTCCTGCAATGTTGGAGAAGGACCCTACAAAGCATGTGACAAATAACATTTGATATGTTTTGAATTGTAATTCCTATCATATTTTACGAATTCCAATTTTTGTCGCTAACGTTAGCTAGGTGGCTAACATTAGCTAGGTGGCTAACATTAGCTAGGTGGCTAAAGTGTTAGCTAGGTGGCTAACGTTAGCTAGGTGGCTAACGTGTTAGCTAGGTGGCTAAAGTGTTAGCTAGGTGGCTAACGTTAGCTAGGTGGCTAACGTGTTAGCTAGGTGGCTAACGTTAGCTAGGTGGCTAACGTGTTAGCTAGGTGGCTAACGTTAGCTAGGTGGCTAACGTGTTAGCTAGGTGGCTAAAGTGTTAGCTAGGTGGCTAACGTTAGCTAGGTGGCTGCTTGTACGGTCTCCCTCTACTCCTCTCCAGGTTATAATGATTACCTGTCTGCCTATCCAGGTTATAATGATTACCTGTCTCCCTCTACTCCTCTCCAGGTTATAATGAATACCTGTCTCCCTCTACTCCTCTCCAGGTTATAATGATTACCTGTCTCCCTCTACTCCTCTCCAGGTTATAATGATTACCTGTCTCCCTCTACTCCTCTCCAGGTTATAATGATTACCTGTCTCCCTCTACTCCTCTCCAGGTTATAATGAATACCTGTCTCCCTCTACTCCTCTCCAGGTTATAATGAATACCTGTCTCCCTCTACTCCTCTCCAGGTTATAATGATTACCTGTCTCCCTCTACTCCTCTCCAGGTTATAATGATTACCTGTCTCCCTCTACTCCTCTCCAGGTTATAATGTTTACCTGTCTCCCTCTACTCCTCTCCAGGTTATAATGTTTACCTGTCTCCCTCTACTCCTCTCCAGGTTATAATGTTTACCTGTCTCCCTCTACTCCTCTCCAGGTTATAATGTTTACCTGTCTCCCACTCCAGGTTATAATGATTACCTGTCTCCCTCTACTCCTCTCCAGGTTATAATGATTACCTGTCTCCCTCTACTCCTCTCCAGGTTATAATGATTACCTGTCTCCCTCTACTCCTCTCCAGGTTATAATGATCACCTGTCTCCCTCTACTCCTCTCCAGGTTATAATGATTACCTGTCTCCCTCTACTCCTCTCCAGGTTATAATGATTACCTGTCTCCCTCTACTCCTCTCCAGGTTATAATGATGACCTGTCTCCCTCTACTCCTCTCCAGGTTATAATGATGACCTGTCTCCCTCTACTCCTCTCCAGGTTATAATGATGACCTGTCTCCCTCTACTCCTCTCCAGGTTATAATGATTACCTGTCTCCCTCTACTCCTCTCCAGGTTATAATGATTACCTGTCTCCCTCTACTCCTCTCCAGGTTATAATGTTTACCTGTCTCCCTCTACTCCTCTCCAGGTTATAATGTTTACCTGTCTCCCTCTCCAGGTTATAATGTTTACCTGTCTCCCTCTCCAGGTTATAATGATTACCTGTCTCCCTCTACTCCTCTCCAGGTTATAATGATTACCTGTCTCCCTCTACTCCTCTCCAGGTTATAATGTTTACCTGTCTCCCTCTACTCCTCTCCAGGTTATAATGATTACCTGTCTCCCTCTACTCCTCTCCAGGTTATAATGATTACCTGTCTCCCTCTACTCCTCTCCAGGTTATAATGATTACCTGTCTCCCTCTACTCCTTTCCAGGTTATAATGATTACCTGTCTCCCTCTACTCCTCTCCAGGTTATAATGTTTACCTGTCTCCCTCTACTCCTCTCCAGGTTATAATGTTTACCTGTCTCCCTCTCCAGGTTATAATGATTACCTGTCTCCCTCTACTCCTCTCCATGTTATAATGATTACCTGTCTCCCTCTACTCCTCTCCAGGTTATAATGATTACCTGTCTCCCTCTACTCCTCTCCAGGTTATAATGATTACCTGCTTCTGATTTCTCGTTAGGGGTCTAGGCAGGTTTATCTGGGTTATTTGGGTTATCTGGATAACAGCTGTTGATGTTTAATGTCCATTATTAAATAATTTATTGATTGATAAGAATTGTCTCTCTCCCCAGGCTGATCCTGCCCTATGAGAGGTTCACTAAAGGAGAGGAAGATAAGCCCTTCCCCCTATCCAAACCCCGTAAAGACTACACCACCCAACAGGTGGTCTCCAAGACCAAGGATCCCAAGGTGAAGCAGTGCCCCAAAGAGGAGCAACACCCACAAAACCAGCAACCCCCCAGGACTGAACAGGACCCCTGTGCTAAAGGCTTGGAACTCTCACCAGTCTCTCTCTCTCTCTCTCTCTCTCTCTCTCTCTCTCTCTCTCTCTCTCTCTCTCTCTCTCTCTCTCTCTCTCTCTCTCTCTCTCTCTCTCTCTCTCTCTCTCTCTCTCTCTCTCTCTCTCTCTCTCTCTCTCTCTCTCTCTCTCTCTCTCTCTCTCTCTCTCTCTCTCTCTCTCTCTCTCTCTCTCTCTCTCTCTCTCTCTCTCTCTCTCTCTCTCTCTCTCTCTCTCTCTCTCTCTCTCTCTCTCTCTCCTCCCAGTCATTCTATATCTCTCTCTTTGTCTCTCTTTGTCTCTCTCTCTACAATTAAAAACTATGACATTACATTGATCTCAGGCCACTACTCTATTACCACATATCTACAATACAAAATCCATGTATACGTGTGTGTGTATTGTGTGTGTCTTATCGTGTGTAAACGTGTGTCTGTGCTTGAGTGTGTGTCTCTTCACTCTTCACACTTCCGCTGTTCTATAAGGTGTCTTTTTATCTGTTTTGTAAATCTGATTCTACTGCTGGCATCGGTTACTTGATGTGGAATAGAGTTCCATGTAGTCATGGCTCTATGTGTTTATTTCCCCTTTATTTAACCAGGCCAGTTGAGAACAAGTTCTCAGTAACAACTGAGACCTGGCCAAGATAAAGCAGAGCAGTGTGACACAAACAACAACACAGAGTTACACATGGGATAAACAAACGTACAGTCAATAACACAATAGGAAAGTCTATATACAGTGTGTGCAAATGTAGTAAGATTAGGGAGGTAAGGCAATAAATAGGCCATAGTGGCGAAATAATTACAATTTAGCAATTAAACACTTGAGCAGATGATGATGTGCAAGTAGAGATACTGGGGTGCAAAGGAGCAGAAAATAAATAACAATATGGGGATGAGGTTGTTGGGTGGGCTATTTACAGATGGGCTATTTACAGATGGGCTATGTACAGGTGCAATGATCGGTAAGCTGCTCTGACAGCTGGTGCTTAAAGTTAGTGAGGGAGATATAAGACTCCAGCTTCAGTGATTTTTGCAATTCGTTCAAGTCATTGGCAGCAGAGAACTGGAAGGAAAGGCGGCCAAAGGAGGAGTTGGCTTTGGGGATGACCAGTGAAATACACCTGCTGGAGCGCGTGCTACGGGTGGGGGCTGCTATGGTGACCAGAGAGCTGAGATAAGGCAGGGCTATACCTAGCAAAGACTTATAGATGACCTGGAGCCAGTGGATTTGGCAACGAATATGAAGCGAGGGCCAGCCAACAAGAGCATACAGGTCGCAGTGGTGGGTAGTATATGGGGCTTTTGTGACAAAATGGATGGCACTGTGATAGACTGCATCCAATTTGCTGAGCAGAGTGTTGGAGGCTATTTTGTAAATGACATCGCCGATGTCACCAGCCTCGAGATGGTGTTTTCTTCCATTTTGGGTGAGTTATCCCAGAGAAAACGACGAAACCATGAGGACCCCTCTTTATGAAAACTGTTCACATTGCGCCTTACGAGAAGTCACGCCGTGTCTTATTTATCGTCTTTAGCGTTCAGTTTATATTCCGGCTGATTTATAATAGTAAATATACGTAAAAGTGTTCCTAAGGATACATTTAAAACTATGTTTGATTGTTTTTGGACAAGTTTATAGGTATAATTTGAGCGAGTTCGCGCGTTTCAATGGAGTAGTGGAAGCTGTCGTTTCTGATTATAACGCTACGAACCAAATGGAGGATTTATGGATAAAAGACGTTACTTTTTCTAACAAAAGAACCATGGATTGTCTTCGTTGGACACTTAGGATGACCTCAGCAGAAGTTCTTCAACAGGTAATTGATTTGTTTTCGCTGTGAAATGTGTTATGTGTGTGCCATGATGGCTAATCGATACATGGCTATTGGAAAATATGTCAGGTGCTAGCCTCAAACAAATGAATGTGCTGCTTTCGCCGTAAAGCCTTTTTGAAATCTGACAACGCTGTGATATTGCCAAGAAACAGAGCTTTTGATGAGTATGGAACACTTGTATATTGGTGGATGTTTAATAATTCAGCTTTCGGATTTTGAATTTGGCGCTTTACATTGTCGCTGGTAGTGTTGGGATGAGCCCGCTAGCGACCCACTGCTCCTTGACTCGTTAACACAGTGACCAGAGAAGGGCCAGAAGTATACAGAATGGTGTCGTCTGCGTAGAGGTGGATCAGAGAATCACCAGCAGCAAGAGCGACATCATTGATGTATACAGAGAAGAGAGTCGGCCCGAGAATTGAACCCTGTGGCACCCCCATAGAGACTGCCAGAGGTCCGGACAACAGGCCCTCCGATTTGACACACTGAACTCTATCTGAGAAGTAGTTGGTGATTCAGGCGAGGTAGTCATTTGAGAAACCAAGACTGTTGAGTCTGCCGATAAGAATGCGGTGATTGATGAAGTCGAAAGCCTTGGCCAGGTCGATGAAGACGGCTGCACAGTACTGTCTTTTATCGATGGCAGTTGTGATATTGTTTAGGACCTTGAGCGTGGCTGAGTTGCACCCATGACCAGCTCGGAAACCAGATTGCATAGCGGAGAAGGTACGGTGGGATTCGAAATGGTCGGTGATATGTTTGTTAACTTGGCTTTAGATTACTTTAGAAAGGCAGGGTAGAATAGATATAGGTCTGTAACAGTTTGGGTCTAGAGTGTCTCCCCCTTTGAAGAGGGGGATGACCGTGGCAGCTTTCCAATCTTTAGGGATCTCAGACGATACGAAAGAGAGGTTGAACAGGCTAGTAATAGGGGTTGCAACAATTGTGGCGGATCACTTTTGAAAGAATGGGTCGAGATTGTCTAGCCCAGCTGATTTGTAGGGGTCAAGATTTTGCAGCTCTTTCAGAACATTAGCTATCTCTATTTGGGTGAAGGAGAAATGGGGGAGGCTTGGGAAAGTTGCTGTGGGGCGTGCAGAGCTGTTGACCGGGGTAGGGGAAGCCAGGTGGAAAGCATGGCCAGCTGTAGAAAAATGCTTATTGAAATTCTAGTACTGTGTGCCTCCCATAGTCTGTTCTGGACTTGGGGACTGTGAAGAGACCTCTGGTGGCGTGTCATGTGGACTGTGAAGAGACCTCTGGTGGCGTGTCTTGTGGGATATGTTTTCATGAAAGGAAATGTGGAACGTATAGAAACCGTTGTTGCGGTAACTTCAGTTGTTCCTGACATTTATCCATGCGGGTCAGGTGTGTGTTTCGTCAATCTGTTTAGAGTCAGGAATGTGTAGAAGTTGTAAGGCTGTCAGAACAGTTCAATAACTCATTACTATTACTATACTATTAGGAGCAGTCGAGCCTTTTGGGGGATTCAGGTGTTTAGCCCCATAGCGCCAGAGCCATTAGACACACCCATGTCCTGCTGCAGAAGCCCTTTCTGTATAGTAGTTCCCAGCTAAGCCCTTACCCTGGACATGTACTGCTGCAGAAGCCTTTTCTGTATAGTAGTTCCCAGCTAAGCCCTTTCCCTGGACATGTCCTGCTGCAGAAGCCCTTTCTGTATAGTAGTTCCCAGCTAAGCCCTTACCCTGGACATGTACTGCTGCAGAAGCCTTTTCTGTATAGTAGTTCCCAGCTAAGCCCTTTCCCTGGACATGTCCTGCTGCAGAAGCCCTTTCTGTATAGTAGTCCCCAGCTAAGCCCTTACCCTGGACATGTACAGTAGATGTGTGTGTCTGTGTGTGAGTGTGTGGATGGGTGGAGGATGAATTCCTGTAGTTAGAAACATAGTCCTGCCACTTTGAATGGTGCCAGTTTTACGTGCTCCTAACCAATTGTGCTATTGTGTGTGTTTTTTCGCATTATTGTGTACATATTTTGTACATAATGCTACTGCCACATTCTCTTATGACCGAAAAGAGCTTCTGGATATCAGAACAGCGATTACTCACCTCGTACTGGACGAAGATTTTTTTCTTTAACGAGTCGGACATGAAGGACTTACTTCAGACAAGGCCCAAATCCCCGTCCTTCGCATGAAGAAGAGAAATATACTGTATATAGGGTCCGGGTGCCTTGTAAGGATCCCATGGCGAGTGGGTAATCCGCCTCTACCATCCGTCCTATTAGCCAACCATTGGAGAATAAACTGGATGAGCTCCGATCGAGACTATCCTACCAAAGGGACATTAATAACTAATATCTTAAGTTTCACCGAGTCGTGACTGAGTGACGACATTGATATCATACAGCTGGCTGGGTTTTGGGTCCATCGCCAAGACAGAACAGCTGCCTCCGGTAAGACAAGGGGTGGCGGTCTGTGTCTATTTGTCAATAACAGTTCGTGCACAAAATCTAATATTAAGGAAGTCTCTAGGTTTTAATTGCCTGAGGTAGAGTACCACATGATAAGCTGTAGACCACACTATTTACCAAGAGAGTTTTCATCTATATTTTTCATAGCTGTCTACATACCACCACAGACCGATGTTGGCACTAAGACGGCACTCAACGAGCTGTATAAGGCCATAAGCAAACAAGAAAATGCTCATCCAGCGGTTGCGCTCCTAGTGGCCAGGGAAACAAATCCGCTTTACCAAATTCATACCAGCTACGTGCAACCAGAGGGAAAATAATTCTGGACCTCCTTTGCTCCACACACAGAGACGTGTACAAAGCTCTCCCTCGCCCTCCATTTGGCAAATCTGACCATAACTATCCCCTGATTCCTGCGTACAAGCAAAAACTAAAGCAGGAAGTACCAGTGACTTGCTCAATACAGAAGAGCTGCTGCTTTCAAGGAGCGGAACTCTAACCTGGACGCTTATAAGAAATCCCCTATGCCCTCCGACGAACCATCAAACAGGCAAAGAATCACTACAGGACTAAAATTGAATCCTACTACACTGGCTCCGACGCTCGTCAGATGTGGCAGGACTTGGAAACTATTACAGACTACAAAGGGAAGCACAGCCGCGAGGTGCCCAGTGACACAAGCCTACCAGACAAGCTAAATTACTTCTATGCACGCTTCGAGGCAAGTAACACTGAAGCATGAATGAGAGCACCAGCTGTTCCGGACGACTGTGTGATCACGTTCTCCGTAACCGAAGTGAGTAAGACCTTTAACTACTTACGGAGTGGTGGGGCGCTAGCGGAGTGGTGGGGCGCTCCCGACACTACCCGGTGAAATGCAAGGCGCCAAATTCAAAATCCAAAAGTTGAATTATTAAACATTCATCAATATACAAGTGTTTCATAGTCATCAAAAGCTCTGCTTCTTGGCAATATCACAGCGCTGTCAGATTTCAAAAAGGCTTTACTGCGAAAGCACAACATTTGATTGTTTGAGGGTAGCACCTCCAATATTTATTATTAGCATAAATTCATAAACCATCGCGGTTCACACAAAACACATTTCACAGCGAAAACAAATCCTTTACCTTTTGAAGAACTTCTGCTGAGGGCTTCCCAAGTGTCCAACGAAGACATCCAATTGTTCTTTTGTTAGAAAAAGTCATTTATAATATCCATAAATCTCTGTTTGGTTGGCGCATTATGTTCATAAAATACAGCGTCCACTCGCCTACTGGTCATGGCTCACATCAACACCATTGCCCCAGAAACCCTAGACCCACTCCAATTTGCATACCACCCCAACAGATCCACAGATGATGCAATATCTATTGCACGCCACACTGCCCTTTCCCACCTGGACAAAAGGAACACCTATGTAAGAATTCTATTCATTGACTACAGCTCAGTGTTCAACACCATAGTTCCCTCAAAGCTCATCATTAAGGACCCTGGGTCTAAACACCTCCCTCTGCAACTGGATCCTGGACTTCCTGACAGGCCGCCCCCAGGTGGTAAGGGTAGGTAACAACACATCCGCCACGCTGATCCTCAACACAGGAGCCCCTCAGGGTTCGTGCTCAGTCCCCTCAAGCACGACTCCAACACCATCATTAAGTATGCCGATGACACAACAGTGGTAGGCCTGATCACTGACAACGATGAGACAGCCTATAGGGAGGAGGTCAGAGACCTGGCAGTTTGGTACCAGGATAAAAAACCTCCCCCTCAACGTGATCAAGACAAAAGGAGATGATCGTGGACTACAGGAAAAGGAGGGCAGAGGACGCCCCCATTCTCATCAACAGGGCTGTAGTGGAGCAGGTTGAGAGCTTCAAGATCCTTGGTGTCCACATCACCAACAAACTGTCATGGTCCAAACACACCAAGACAGTCGTGAAGAGGGCACGACAACACCTATTCCCCCTCAGGAGACTGAAAAGATTTGGCATGGGCCCTCAGATCCTCAAAAAGTTCTAGAGCTGCACCATCGAGAGCTTCCTGACTGGTTGCATCACCGCCTGGTATGGCAACAGAGTTACTCTGTACCTACTCTCTGTTTATTATCTATGCATAGTCACTTTACCTACGTGTACATATTAGCTCAATTACCTCAACTAAGCGGTGCCTCCTCACATTAACTCTGTACCGGTACCCCCTGTATATAGCCTCCACATTGACTCTGTACCGGTACCCCCTGTATATAGCCTCCATATTGACTCTGTACCGGTACCCCCTGTATATAGCCTCCACATTGACTCTGTACCGGTACCCCCTGTATATAGCCTCCACATTGACTCTGTACCGGTACCCCCTGTATATAGCCTCCACATTGACTCTGTACCGGTACCCCCTGTATATAGCCTCCACATTGACTCTGTACCAGTACCCCCTGTATATAGCCTCCACATTGACTCTGTACCCGTACCCCCTGTATATAGCCTCCACATTGACTCTGTACCCGTACCCCCTGTATAAATACTTGAACACTTATTTTTCTTAATACTGCATTGTTGTTTAAGGGCTTGTAAGTAAGCATTTCACAGTAAGGTCTACACCTGCTGTATTGGGCACATGTGACAAATCCACTTTGATTTGATTTTGATTTGAGAGTCAGCAGACCTGAGAGGACCTGTCAGTCAGTCCACCGGCCCTCCAGCCAGGGCTCCCTACAACCCTACCACCCTAGAGTTCAGAGGTCAGGGGTTAGAGGTTACCCACCCACTCTGCCCACAGCTGAAAGGAATGTCCTCACAGTGTTATTACCATGGAAACAGCGCAATCTGATTTCCGCACAAGGGGAGGGAAGACCTGCCCATAGGGTCCTGGGGAAAAGTAGTGCACTATAAAAGGAACAGGGTGCTGTTTGGGACGCGTCCCTGCTTAAGGCTGAAGCATTGTGGTGTCAACACTAAGCCCCAAGCGTATCTCACAGTGTGCTTAGCAGCAGGGTCGCGTGTCTGTCAGAAATCTATGATTATGAACGCTCCGTACGTCCGACTGGCCAAGTGATTTGATGTCAGCCGTTTGAAAACAGAGCCCAGGGTTTATTTCTCTAGGAATTATTTCAGACCACAGAGGCTCATTCTGGGGAGCTCCACGTCTCCACAAACCCTGTGTCTGTCTGTTGATGGAAACATTTCATTAGGGTAGAGAGGAGAAGAGGGAGACTAGTGGACTGGACTCTGCATGTAAACGTTATTCAGTATTACCTCTGTAGTGTGTAGTGGTGCTCTGGTTCCTAACTGTCCTCTGTGTCTGTTGTCTGTCTGGTTCCTAACTGTCCTCTGTTGTCTGTCTGGTTCCTAACTGTCCTCTGTGTCTGTTGTCTGTCTGGTTCCTAACTGTCCTCTGTGTCTGTTGTCTGTCTGGTTCCTAACTGTCCTCTGTGTCTGTTGTCTGTCTGGTTCCTAACTGTCCTCTGTGTCTGTTGTCTGTCTGGTTCCTAACTGTCCTCTGTGTCTGTTGTCTGTCTGGTTCCTAACTGTCCTCTGTGTCTGTTGTCTGTCTGGTTCCTAACTGTCCTCTGTGTCTGTTGTCTGTCTGGTTCCTAACTGTCCTCTGTGTCTGTTGACTGTCTGGTTCCTAACTGTCCTCTGTGTCTGTTGTCTGTCTGGTTCCTAACTGTCCTCTGTGTCTGTTGACTGTCTGGTTCCTAACTGTCCTCTGTGTCTGTTGTCTGTCTGGTTCCTAACTGTCCTCTGTGTCTGTTGTCTGTCTGGTTCCTAACTGTCCTCTGTGTCTGTTGTGTTGCAGGAGTGTGAGGAGGAGGAATGGAGTCCGGAAGAGGAGGAGGAGGAGGGAGTCAAGGGGAAGCAGGAGGTGCAGCCTTCCCAGTCCCTGCCCCTGCCGGCTGGTGAGGTGAGGAGGAGCAGGAGCACCAGTGAGGAGGAGGAGGAGGAGGAGGAGGAGCTGACGTTGAAGGAGGATGCAGTAGCAGGCTGCATCAAGGAGAGGGCTCTACACCAAGGAGTTTCCTGGGAGAACAACGAGAAGCCACCTTCAGACACCCCTACACTCCATGAAGCAGACGACTTATTCCCTGTAGACACTCCCACTCCAATAAACCACTCCCACCCTCAGGACCAATGGCAGAAGGAGCTGCCTGACTATGCCAACCAATGTCCCCAGGCCAGGCTGGACCAGTCTGGGGTGAGTGAGGAGCCCCAGGGCCCTAACCCTGGCATGGTGGGCATATTGGGGATGGTGCTCCCCATTCAGCAGAGGTCCATACAGTCCCCCAAGGCTCCAGAGGACACCACAGACAGAGCACAGCTCCCTGGACAGGACCACTCCTGTTACAGATACTCTACTATACTCTACTCAGGCAGAGCCCATCCTGGACCTGGCACCGACCACCCTGGCACCGACCACCCTGGCACCGACCACCCTGGCACCAACTCTGGCACCAACCACCCTGGCACCAACCACCCTGGCACCAACCACCCTGGCACCAACCACCCTGGCACCAACCACCCTGGCACCAACCACCCTGGCACCATGTCTCCTCTAGCCAAGAAGAAGCCGCTCTCTCAGGTCAATGGGTCCGCCTCCAGGCCATCTCTGCCCAATCACTACGACTTCGGCCCGCCCCCGCCCCTCATCAACACCAGCCTGGCTAATGGCAACGCAGAGGAGTCGGCCAGTCAGCCAATAGCAGGCTGTCAGGGTTCCTGCAGCACAGACACAGCTGTGGTCAAACGTCCGTCTGTCATCCAGCATGCCCAGAGTTTCAAGCCGCTGTTCCACGTGAGAGGGGACAGGAGGGAGAGGGAGAGGGAGGAAGTGAACAGGAACATGTATAAACCAGGGGAACCCTACTCTCCCTATGACCCCTACCTACTAAGACATGACCCCCACCATCCCCAGCCCCACCCTAACTCTACCTATGACCTTTACCTACTGAGTCCCGAGACGACCCAACCTGGCCACACCCCCAGATTCCTGCCTGACTTCTCCCGGCCCCCCCACCTCCAGAACCTCCACAGTTTGTACGACTATACAGAGACACACCTCAGCCTCAACCAGGAGCACCTCAGCCAGTTCATCAGCAGCAGGGAGAGGGAGACAGCCTTACCCAGGGACTGTGAGGCCGCGCCTGGCCCGGGAGGGTTCCCCTCCTCTAAACACCCCGACACGGTGGCTCTGGGGGGCTACTGTGCCCGTATAAACCCCCTGACCCCCAACCTGACCCCTCACACACTAAGAGACCTGACGTCTCTCGTACAGACAACCTCAGAAGACCAACCCACAGACTTAAGTCTTCCCAAGTCCTCTCCTCACAAACCTCCGCCCTCCCTTCACGACCACCCCCGCCACCTCATCCCCCTCCAGGATACTGGGAGGTTCTGTAGAGTCCCCCCCAGGACCATGTCCTCCAGCCCCGAACAGCCTGCAGGCCCCCAGCCTAACCCCAGGGACAAGACCCTGAACGGCCGGAGAGGAGGCTGGGAGGACCAGGGGCTGGGGCACGAGATGGATGAGCTAATTAGACATATCCTAGGCGCCAAGAACACGTCCAGACCCCAGAACAACGTGCGCATGGCGCGCCCACTGAAGAGGAGTCTGGAGGAGCTGGAGAACGGGCCCCCGGAGAGGAAGATCAGAGCTGTCACTCCCATGCATTCCTCCTCCTCCTGTACAGTCAGGGACAGAGACAGGGCGGGCCACTCGGAGTGGAAGGTCAGGACCCCAGCGCTGGAGGGGGTGGTGCCAGCCGACCCCCAGCCAGCCCCGGCCCACAGCCTCCAGCTACACATCAACTCCTTCGTGGGAGGACACAAGTTCCCCCTCCACTCCTCCCCCTTGTTCCCCGGCGGCCTCTACCCAGAGGCCTTCATCTCTCAGATCCAGGATATGTGTGAGGGCCTGGGCCCCCACGGGCCCCTGGGGTACCACCCCCATCCCCTACAGTACCTGAAGAACCAGGCCGGCCTCTCTCCTCTGGCCCCGCCCTTCGCTTTCCACTCCTTCATGATGCAAAGACAGGCCCACAGCCCCGCCCACATGTACCGGCACCCTATGAGAGCCTCGTATGGGGAACTGTTGCATCATGGTCTACACCCCGTGTCTTCCATGTCTGCCCTCAACACACAGCAACACCCAGACTTCATCCCCTCACAGCTCTCCTCTGTCCACCCCAACACCAAACTATCATAACCCTGACCCTCACAGCTCTCCTCTGTCCACCCCAACACCAAACTATCATAACCCTGACCCTCACAGCTCTCCTCTGTCCACCCCAACACCAAACTATCATAACCCTGACCCTCACAGCTCTCCTCTGTCCACCCCAACACCAAACTATCATAACCCTGACCCTCACAGCTCTCTCTCTGTCCACCCCAACACCAAACTATCATAACCCTGACCCTCACAGCTCTCCTCTGTCCACCCCAACACCAAACTATCATAACCCTGACCCTCACAGCTCTCCTCTGTCCACCCCAACACCAAACTATCATAACCCTGACCCTCACAGCTCTCCTCTGTCCACCCCAACACCAAACTATCATAACCCTGACCCTCACAGCTCTCCTCTGTCCACCCCAACACCAAACTATCATAACCCTGACCCTCACAGCTCTCCTCTGTCCACCCCAACACCAAACTATCATAACCCTGACCCTCACAGCTCTCCTCTGTTCACCCCAACACCAAACTATCATAACCCTGACCCTCACAGCTCTCCTCTGTTCACCCCAACACCAAACTATCATAACTCAACCATTCCCTACAGACACAGGTATCCCAGCTGATGCAATTAGATAACAGATATCATGATATGGTTTACTCCCTAGTGTTTCTTAGACCTGGGAACCATCTAAATTTCCAAGTTTACCATTTGCAGATATTTCTGAACATGGGGTTACCTGGGCCAACTGGGCCAACTGGCATAACTGGGCTAACTGGGCTAACTGTGTCTTGGCCAATGCAGTGTGGGATGTGTTAAATAGATGACAGAGGTGCTTGTACATACAGAAACAAAAAGGATTATTAGCTGCAACACGTTGTGTTATATTCACTGGCTACTGTAACTGTTGACTGGAGGTGGAGAGGGAGGAGCAAGAGAGGGGGGAGAAGGAGGAGGGGGGAGGGAGCTAGAGGAGGGGAGCTAGAGGAGGGGGAGCTAGAGTAGGGGGAGAAGGAGGAGGGGAGGGAGCTAGAAGGAGGGAGCTAGAGAGGGGGGGAGCTAGAGTAGGGGGAGAAGGAGGAGGGGAGGAGCTAGAGGAAGGGGGGGAGCTAGAGTAGGGGGAGAAGGAGGAGGGGGAGGGAGCTAGA
Organism: Brachymystax lenok tsinlingensis; assembly: GCA_030435695.1. NCBI lineage: Eukaryota > Metazoa > Chordata > Actinopteri > Salmoniformes > Salmonidae > Brachymystax > Brachymystax lenok. Next base: position 84,557,571 of record CM059780.1, read on the forward strand.
GGAGGGGAGCTAGAGTAGGGGAGAAGGAGGAGGGGAGGGAGCTAGAGGAGGGGGAGCTAGAGGAGGGGGAGCTAGAGTAGGGGGGGAGAAGGAGGAGGGGGAGGGAGCTAGAGGAGGGGGAGCTAGAGGAGGGGAGCTAGAGTAGGGGGAGAAGGAGCTAGAGGAGGGGGAGCTAGAGGATGGGGAGGGAGCTAGAGGAGGGGAGGGAGCTAGAGGAGGGGAGGGAGCTAGAGGAGGGGGAGCTAGAGGAGGGGGAGCTAGAGTAGGGGGGAGAAGGAGGAGGGAGGGAGCTAGAGGAGGGGGAGCTAGAGGAGGGGGGGAGCTAGAGTAGGGGAGGAGCTAGAGGGGAGAAGGAGCTAGAGGAGGGGAGGGAGCTAGAGGAGGGGGAGGGAGCTAGAGGAGGGGGAGGGAGCTAGAGGAGGGGGGAGAAGGAGCTAGAGGAGGGGGAGGGAGCTAGAGGAGGGGAGGGAGCTAGAGGAGGGGGAGAAGGAGCTAGAGGGGGGAAAGGAGCTAGAGGAGGGAGGAGCTAGAGGAGGGGGAGAGGAGGAGCTAGAGGAGGGGGAGCAAGAGGAGGGGGGAGAAGGAGCTAGAGGAGGGGGAGGAGCTAGAGGAGGGGGAGGGAGCTAGAGGAGGGGGAGGGAGCTAGAGGAGGGGAGAAGGAGCTAGAGTAGGGGGAGAAGGAGCTAGAGGAGGGAGGAGCTAGAGGGGGAGAAGGAGCTAGAGGAGGGGGGAGAAGGAGCTAGAGGAGGGGGAGGGAGCTAGAGGAGGGGAGAAGGAGCTAGAGGAGGGGGGAGAAGGAGCTAGAGGGGGAAGGAGCTAGAGGAGGGGGAGGAGCTAGAGGAGGGGGAGAGGAGGAGCTAGAGGAGGGGGGAGGAGCTAGAGGAGGGGGAGAGGAGGAGGAGGAGAAAAGGAGGAGCAGGAGGAGGAGGAAGAGGAGGGTGGGAGAGGAGGAGGCAAGAGGAGGAGGAGGAAGAGTAGGAGGAGGAAGAGGGGAGGAGGAGGAAGAGGGGGGAGGTAGAGGAGGGAGGTAGAGGAGAGGGGGATGTGGTGCAATATCAAGGACTACTTTCAGAGTCAGAACCAGACGTTATTTTCTGCAGGTATTTCATTGTGAACTATGTAAACTCAGAGGAACTATTTCAGGAGCCTGGCCACAGTCATTAAAGACTCAGCCGGGAACACATTAAGACTTGAGGAGCACTTAGTTAAGCACACAAACCAAGTCCTTACTGATTGGTTCTTACTGACTGGTCCTTACTGACTGGTTCAACCAGAGGACGCCTGGTACTCTGAATCTGTTGGACATTTTTAAAGAAGACTGCGAAGACGACAATCATTTGAAACTGTTTTTCTGAAATTATGCAAAACATTTAGAACAAAATGTTGTCAGCACAAAAGGTTTGGTAGGAAGAAAACGGAGGGCGGTATTCAATCAAAACCTGTAGCTGGATTTCCGTACATCAAAAAGGAATCCGTAAATCAAACAATCCAAGATGCCCCATGTTTCCACGTCATCAATAAACCCACGAACCAAAATGAGAATCCATGTTGTTTTAGACGTTCCTGGAAAATGTGGTGACCGGTTCTGATTGAATAGTTCTCTAGCAACACAGTCTTGCCATGGGGCAGTCCATATTTCAGATGCGTGTTGGAAATGGAAACAGATTGTCAGTTCGGGATAATATGGGTTGTGATATTTGCTCCAACAATGTTTGGAATAACACTCAAGGTTTCTATGTAACGCTTCTTGAATGAGTAATAAACTATTTTATAACGTAACAAAAGGCTACAGTCTTTTATTAAAATAAAATTATTCATGTGATCACATTTTCATTTCCACATTTAGCCGTGAGTAGAACACTTAGTCCGCATCCCCAAATGGCATCCTATTCCCTATAGTGCCTTTGGAAAATCTTGACTTATTCCACATTTTGTTGTGTTACAACCTGAATTCAAAATGGATTACATTTACACACAATACCCCCCGTAATGAAAAGGGGATTTTACAGAAATATCTCATATACATAAATATTCACACCCCTAAGTCATTACTTTGTAGAAGCACCTTTGGCGGTGATTACAGCTTTGAGTCGTCTTGTGTCCTGGAGGAATGTACCAGCTTTGCACATGTGGATCTTCTACCATTCTTCCTAGCAGACTTTCTCAAGCTCTGTTAAGTTTGATGGGGAGGGGCGGTGAACAGCAATCTTCAAGTCTTTCCACAGATTTTCAATGGGATTCAAGTTTGGGCCACTCAAGGACTTGCCCATTATTGTTCTGAAGCCATTCCAGCATTGCTTTGGCTGTATGCTTGCGGTCATTGTCCTGAATCTTCTCATGTCTGTTGTTTCCAATTTGAAGCTGGTTCCCTCTATCCTTACCAGTCTCCCAGTCCCTGCCACTTAAAAGCATCCCATAGCATGATGCTGCCACCACCATGCTTCAAGGTATGGATGGTGGTAGACGGATGATGAGCAGTGCCTGGTTTTCTCCAGACATAGCCCTTTATATTCAGGCCAAAGAGTAAAATGTTTGTGTCATGTGCCTTTTTCTCAGGAGTGGCTTCCGTCTGGCCACTCTCCCATGAAGCCCAGATTGGTGAAGAGACTGTTGTCCTTCTGGCAGGTTCTCACATCTCAACCAATGAACTCTGTAGTTCTGTCAGAGTGGTCATTGGGTTCTTGGTCACATCCCTGACCAAGGTCTTTCTTGCCCGGTTGCTCAGTTTGCCCGCATGGCCAACTCGAGGCAGATTCTGGGTAGTTTAGGGCAGAGATTCTCAGGCTGCTACCTCAGCTAAGGGAAAAACAAGATGTGCTTTCTAAGTACTTGAATGCAGCTCAGGCACACATCATTTCAGTTCTGAATGCCTCCTACTGCCAAGGGGTCGATGAGTCGGGCAGTACTAACCTGCTCCAATCCACTGGACAGATGCTCAACTCCATGGCCACTGGGAGACTGGACACTGGGAGACTGGACACTGGGAGACTGGGAGACTGGACAATGGGAGACTGGACACTGGGAGACTGGGAGACTGGGAGACTGGACACTGGGAGACTGGACAATGGGAGACTGGACACTGGCAAGGCATAGGAGGTTGGGTGAGAGGCAGTCTGGTCGGCCTCCGTATATCCTAGGAGATCAGATCTAGCTATTAAACAGCTTAGCACCTCTGGAGGCAGACATACTGGTCCAGGGAGCTCTGATTCTGAGAGAACACCAACAGCCAGCAACCTTCCAAGGGCACCCAGGTCTCAGCCGCTTGCTGACCAAAACAAGCAAGGTCTTGGGCCCTCCTCCACAGCTCAGCCAGTCAAGAGAGAGAGAGAGAGCTTAGCATGAAAATTGTCTAATTCACACACTTATCAAGAGAACATTCCTGGTCATCCCTATACAGCATACCCCAAGCATACTTCCAAAGTTAAGGACAACAAAGTCAAGGCATTGGAGTGGCCATCACAAAGCCCTGACCTCAATCCCATAGAAAATGTGTGGGCAGAACTGAAAAAGCATGTGCGAGCAAGGAGGCTTACAAACCTGACTCAGTTACACCAGCTCTGTCACCAAAATTCACCCAACTTATTGTGGGAAGCTTGTGGAAGGCTACCCTAAACGATTGACCCAAGTTAAACAATTTTAAAGGCAATGCTACCAAATACTAATTGAGTGTATGTAAACTTCTGACCCACTGGGAATGTGATGAAAGAAATAAAAGCTGAAATAAATAATTCTCTCTACTATTATTCTGACATTTCACATTCTTAAAATAAAGTGGTGATCCTAACTGACCTAAGACAGGGAATTTTTACTGGGGTAAAATGTCAGGAATTGTGAAAAACTGAGTTTAAATGTATTTTGCTAAGGTGTATGTAAACTTCTCTCTCTCTCTCTCTCTCTCTCTCTCTCTCTCTCTCTCTCTCTCTCTCTCTCTCTCTCTCTCTCTCCCCCCTCCCCCAATTCAAGGGGGCTTTATTCTCTCATGTTTCATGGAAAATTAACCATTTGTTACTGTATTACCTGGTCTTTTATATGGGTCTCATGGTGCCAGAAAATTAGAGGTACATTTAACGGACCTGTGAGAAACCGTCTGTACTGTGTCTGTATGTGTTTCATGTTAGTCTGGTGGTAGATTCAGACCTTTCTGGGATCATTTCATTTGTTTTGTTGAATTGCCCATCCATTCTCTTTGTGTGCGTGTGTGTGCGAGTGTGTGTGTGTGTGTGTGTGTGTGTGTGTGTGTGTGTACTACAATGATACACTGTGTTATGCACTTCTTTACTACAGAGGAAGTGAAGAAAGAGAATTGATGATGTCAAGGTACAATACATCATTCTCTCTATCCCTCCCACCTCTCTCTTTTCCTCTCCATCTCTCTCCCCCTCTCTCCCTCTCTCGGTCCCGCTCTCTCTCTCTCTCTCGGTTGCTCTCTCTGTCTTTCTCTCTCTCAAAGCTGTGAACTTCTCAAGCATGAGGGTCATTTTCAAAGATCTAATTGGTGAGATGTCCGTCCGGTCCATTCCGGTAGAGAGTGGTCGCTGTGTCACATCTGTGATAATGTGTTGTGAGGGTGAAACAGACTCTTGTCTCCTTCTAGCCTCAACAGAAACCATTGAGCCGGTCTGGCTGGTAAAGCCAAGACTTAATAGCAGCATTTGTTTTTGGTACTCTTTCATATAGTGAAGGTCTGGCAACACATCACAGAGCTCTTCTCCAGCCAAACATCTGAGACTCTTTTCTCTCTCTGTTCCCAGCCTTCAGCTAACTTCTTACAAACCCCTCTTGATGCTCCAGCCCCCTCCTCTTCTCTCCTCCTCCCCCTCTCTTCTCTCCTCCTCCTCCTCTTCTCTCCTCCTCCCCTCTCTTCTCTCCCCCTCTCTTCTCTCCTCCTCCTTCTCTCCTCCTCCCCTCCTCTTCTCTCCTCCTCCCCTCCTCTTCTCTCCTCCTCCCCTCCTCTTCTCTCCTCTTTCCCTCCCTCCCTTTCCCGCAATACATTCTCTCATTGTTAATTGTTTCCACGGAAGTTATTACAATTCAGAATATTCCAACAGAGAGCGGCTGGCCGGCTGTGGAATGTGAGATGTGTGGGAAAGTTCATGTTTAGAGATAGTCTGTTGAGTCTTCTACAGGAAGCTGATCTATAACCCGACATCACAGAGCAGGTAAATCACTACGTTGAGTCTTCTACAGGAAGCTGCTCTATAACCCGACATCACAGAGCAGGTAAATCACTACGTTGAGTCTTCTACAGGAAGCTGCTCTATAACCCAACATCACAGAGCAGGTAAATCACTACGTTGAGTCTTCTACAGCAGGGGCTTTGAGAACCCACTATTTGTGATAGCAAATTCATCCAGCCCGGTCTCATGGACTAGATGTAACATAGTTCATGTAAATCCAGGACACTCACGTGAGTATGAAATGTTGCGTTTGGTATAGTTACTATAAGACAGAGGGGTACTGAAGACCCTGAAGCAGGTTGGTCGAGGTGGATGGGTGGGCGTATAGTTACTATAAGACAGAGGGTTACTGAAGACCCTGAAGCAGGTTGGTCGAGGTGGATGGGTGGGCGTATAGTTACTATAAGACAGAGGGTTACTGAAGACCCTGGAGCAGGTTGGTCGAGGTGGATGGGTGGGCGTATAGTTACTATAAGACAGAGGGTTACTGAAGACCCTGGAGCAGGTTGGTCGAGGTGGATGGGTGGGCGTATAGTTACTATAAGACAGAGGGGTACTGAAGACCCTGGAGCAGGTTGGTCGAGGTGGATGGGTGGGCGTATAGTTACTATAAGACAGAGGGGTACTGAAGACCCTGGAGCAGGTTGGTCGAGGTGGATGGGTGGGCGTATAATGCACACGTCTAGTAGTTTGTCTAGTTTTTTTATTTACTTTATTTCTCCTTTATTTAACCAGGTAGTTCTATATGATGTCATAATACACCTTTATTTAACCAGGTGGTTCTATATGATGTCATAATACACCTTTATTTAACCAGGTAGTTCTATATGATGTCATAATAAAGTTAGGCCAGTTGAGAACAAGTTCTCATTTACAACTGCGACCTGGCCAAGATAAAGCAAAGCAGTTCGACACAAACAACAACACAGAGTTACACATTGGAGTAAACATACAGTCAATAATACAGTAGAAAAAACTACTGATCTATATACAATGTGTGCAAATGAGGTAGGATAAGTAGCATTTTACCTAACCCTAACTTTAACCTAACTCCTAACCTTAACCCTAACCCCTAGCCTAGCTAATGTTAGCCACCTAGCCAACGTTAGCAACAACAAATTGGAAATCGTAGCATATCGTACATTTAGAAAATTCGTAACATATTGTATGGATTGCAATTCGTAACAAATTGTACAAATTGCAATTTGTAACATATTGTAATGAAACAGCAGAGAGCAGGTCTCATACTCTCGACCTTCTAGCCCGAAGAGAGTCGATATCCACGCATATAAACCCAGGGTCGTTATCCAAGCTTATAAACCCAGGGTCGTTATCCAAGTTTACAAACCCAGGGTCGATATCCAAGCTTATAAACCCAGGGTCGTCATCCAAGCTTATAAACCCAGGGTCGTCATCCAAGTTTATAAACCCAGGGTCGTAATCCAAGCTTATAAACCCAGGGTCGATATCCAAGCTTATAAACCCAGGGTCGATGTCCAAGCTTATAAACCCAGGGTCGTTATCCACGCTTATAAACCCAGGGTCGATATCCACGCATATAAACCCAGGGTCCTTATCCAAGCTTATAAACCCAGGGTCGATATCCAAGCTTATAAACCCAGGGTCGATATCCAAGCTTATAAACCCAGGGTCGATATCCAAGCTTATAAACCCAGGGTCGATATCCACGCATATAAACCCAGGGTCGTTATCCAAGCTTATAAACCCAGGGTCGATATCCAAGCTTATAAACCCAGGGTCGTTATCCAAGCTTATAAACCCAGGGTCAATATCCAAGCTTATAAACCCAGGGTCGTTTTCCAAGCTTATAAACCCAGGGTCGATATCCAAGCTTATAAACCCAGGGTTGTGCGGGCGCCCCGTGAGGCCCTGGGCGGCTGCCCATGTTGCCCATACCTAAATCCGCTACTGCCCACAAATGTCGGACTGGTCTGAAGGTGACCGGACTGGTCTGAAGGTGACCGGACTGGTCTGAAGGTAACCGGTACCTGTTTAAATTTTTTTTATGGAAGTATGAAGGTAATTTTGTGCCTACCCAAAAAATGGGGTTAGATATCTGAAAAAAACATATATATTTATATAGATATAAAAAAGCTCAGGAAATATATATATGTTTTTTTCAGATATGTAACCCCATTTTTTGGGTAGGCACAAATTTACCTTCATACTTCCATACATTTTTTTTTTAACAGGTACCGGTTACCTTCAGACCAGTCCGGTGACATTTAGGACAAACACTTCAAAACCTTGTTTCTTATTATAACATTCTTTGCCATTTCTGAATGTGTTATTCAATGCGTTCGTCGTCGCCACTGAGGTTTTTCTGTCATTAATATGGGCTGTCTGGTTTTACTGTAGAAGCCTAAACGCGTCAAATAGCCGACACATTCCCCAGTCACAAGACGGGACTTCAAATAGGGCTACGGGATGTCAAGGGAACTGTAGCCTACTGTTCAGATGGATTCAATGGAAACTGAAATCTGGACATTGACTAACCAGAATAACCTACTGTTTCTTTGGCCAAAGTCCTCTGATAATACACATCGACATCCCTGTGTTTGGAGAGAAATGTCAGTTTGACAGGTGTTGCTCGCGGTTTTGAGCAAGAAAACAATAAGTGATTTGATAAATTGAACGAAGTGCTGCACATCGCCTATATATGAAGGGCCGACGTGTATCAACTTTCACAGTGAATGCTTTTCTTAATACGTTTTGTGCAAAGGAATTCAACATCGCCTATTTAATGCAACCGTTGCTGTTAATAGATCAGCATACAACTGAGATAAACTTCTGGAACAAGTTCACTTTGTCATCCAGAGGCTAAAAACGCAAATCAAGTGCAGGTTAGCTGTTTACCTCCCATCTGAAGGCTATGGGGACATTTAGGACGTATTGTTTACCTCCCATCTGAAGGCACATTTACGGGGACATTTAGGACGTTTGTTTACCTCCCATCTGAAGGCTACATTTAGGACGATTGTTTACCTCCCATCTGAAGGCTATGGGGACATTTAGGGGCGTATTGTTTACCTCCCATCTGAAGGCTATGGGGACATTTAGGACGTATTGTTTACCTCCCATCTGAAGGCTACGGGGACATTTAGGACGATTGTTTACCTCCCATCTGAAGGCTATGGGGACATTTAGGACGTATTGTTTACCTCCCATCTGAAGGCTAGGGACATTTAGGACGTATTGTTTACCTCCCATCTGAAGGCTACGGGGACATTTAGGACGTATTGTTTACCTCCCATCTGAAGGCTATGGGGACATTTAGGACGTATTGTTTACCTCCCATCTGAAGGCTATGGGGACATTTAGGACGTATTGTTTACCTCCCATCTGAAGGCTACGGGGACATTTAGGACGTATTGTTTACCTCCCATCTGAAGGCTACGGGGACATTTAGGACGTTTTGTTTACCTCCCATCTGAAGGCAATGGGGACATTTAGGACGTATTCCACTGAGGATCGCTAAAATATCCAAATGATTATGATTCCACTTCCTCAATTCAAATATTATGGTGACACTATTACCAAAGATGGTTTGGAAACTTGGGAACCAAGCTGGAGTTATCAGTGCAGTGTGTAATAAAATGGTTTTACAGTCTTTGTCTGTAGCCTAGTGTGTCTTCTCTGTATTTGAGGGTTGGGTGCGGGCCTCAGATTTGAACTGTATCACATAGTAGTGGCTGGTGGGTTATTGTAATAGCGGCCGGGTGAACAACCAGCGGACCCACGCACCACTGCTGTGGATACCGATATTCCTGTCAGCCTCCCAGGCCGACGTTGTGCGTTTAACGGTTAAGAACATACATTGTGGATGAATAATAAAACATTGTATCATTGTATTGCGCCCTCTAAACCTTGTCCAGAACGGGTTGAATCTGTTGTTGATCGCTGTTCCGTTCCCCGGTTTCTGTGTCGTGGGTTTGCATGTATTTCAGGAACCGGCGTCCCAATTCCCCCAAGCAGCTGATTGGTCGGCCCCGCCCTCCCGTTAGGGGATACAGCTGTCGGTAGTTACCGGCTCCGTCAAGAGTATCTTGGTGTGTTCTGTATCGTATGTCAACAGGATTGTTTCTGATTATTGAAGTGGTTTACTTACAGTTGTAATTATTCTGTTTTTGTTCCCAGGGGGGAAGGCACCTTGGGAGTGTTTAGGCAAGAGGCCCGCGGGCATACATAACCCCTAGTATTTACTGTCTATGCACACTAGGTAAGACCTGGACGGACCACCCCTGTATTTTGGTTAGCGGGCCAGGTGGTGCTAGTTAGGTAACCAGTAGGTAGGCAGGTAAGGTAGGAGAGGGGGCTCTTTAATTTACACTTTCTGTGCTTTGGTTCCGTCCAGCCCCGTTTCCCCTAATCACAGTGTGAAGGAAATAAATTCCCTGTTAACGGTCAAATGCTGTGCCGTTGTCATCCTTACCCGCACCTGCAGTCCCATACCTCTTTCACTCCCCCGGGAGTTGAGTTGTAGCGGGGCGTTGCGTCTCCTCCAAGAGGCGTTGGTAACCATAGCGATGTTCATTAAAACAGTAATAGAGAATCAGTTATATAAAAGGAATCCACCTGGCAGAAGCATGAGGGAGCCGGGGATTTATTCATGTATTCCTCTCCCCCCTCGGTTCCCTATATAGTGCACTACTTTTGACCATGAACCTATAGGGAATAGGATGCCATTTGGGACGTATCCTGGGTCTTGGGCTCTATGGAGAGAGGGGATTGGATAAACCATTTATCAGCGATGACACCATCACTACACATACTGGAGCATAATGTGAAGCTTGTTTCCCTTTGTCTGGACCGCCTCTTTAACCCACTTGATATATTGAAAGATACGGCCGAGACTCTTTCCTATGATGCTATGATTATTTTCCTCTACAAACATCAGGTTCCGTTTCACGTCCTTTCTTTGTTCTGCTCTTCATTTGATTGCTTTGACATTTAGATGAATGGAGGAATTACAGTCCTCCCGTTGGGTGAGAGACGTTGATGTGTCATACCAACATGACGTTACCCTAAATGACCACCAGGTGTCACTCAATAACATTTTATTTTGGGATTCAGTAGACTCAAATCAAACTATGTGTCACAAGTGTAGACCTCACCGTGAAATGCTTCCTTACAACCCCTTAACCAACAGTGCAGTTATGGGGGCGGCAGGTAGCCTAGTGGTTAGAGTTGTAACCCGAGGGTTGCAAGTCCAGCTGACAAGGTAAAAATCTGTCGTTCTGCCCCTGAACAACGCAGTTAACCCACTGTTCCCCGGGCGCCGAAGACATTAAGGCAGCCCCCAGCACCTCTCTGATTCAGAGGGGTTGGGTTAAATGCGGAAGACACATTTCAGTTGAAGGCATTCGGTTGTACAACTGACTAATAATGGTGACTTTGACTTTTTGAGTTCAAGAAAGAGTTAAGAAAATATTTACCAAATAAAGTAAAAAATTATAAAAAGTAACACAATAAAATAATAACGAGGCTATATACGGGGGGTACAGGACCGAGTCAATGTGCCGGGTACAGGTTAGGCGAGGTAATTTGTACATGTAGGTAGAGGTGAAGTGACTATCCGTACATTTTCATGTTGATGGTCACCATATTGAATCCTTTTCATATTTGCAATATGCTACAGCATGACAAGACGTCAGGGGATGTGCTACAGCGTGACAAGACGTCAGGGGATATGCTACAGCGTGACGACGTCAGGGGATGTGCTACAGCATGACAAGGCGTCGGGGATGTGCGGGGGGGGATGTGCTACAGCGTGACAAGGCGTCAGGGGATGTGCTACAGCGTGAGTGACGATCGGGCGTGATGACAAGGGATGTGCTACAGCATGACAAGACGTCAGGGGATGTGCTACAGCGTGACAAGACGTCAGGGGATGTGCTACAGCGTGACAAGACGTCAGGGATATGCTACAGCATGACAAGACGCCAGGGATATGCTACAGCGTGACAAGACGTCAGGGGATGTGCTACAGCGTGACAAGACGTCAGGGAATGTGCTACAGCGTGACAAGACGGCAGGGGATGTGCTACAGCGTGACAAGACGTCAGGGGATATGCTACAGCGTGACAAGACATCAGGGGATATGCTACAGCGTGACAAGACGTCAGGGGATGTGCTACAGCGTGACAAGACGTCAGGGGATGTGCTACAGCGTGACAAGACGTCAGGGGATATGCTACAGCATGACAAGACGTCAGGGGATATGCTACAGCGTGACAAGACGTCAGGGGATATGCTACAGCGTGACAAGACGTCAGGGGATATGCTACAGCGTGACAAGACGGCAGGGGATGTGCTACAGCGTGACAAGACGTCAGGGGATATGCTACAGCGTGACAAGACATCAGGGGATATGCTACAGCGTGACAAGACGTCAGGGGTATCACTTCTGTGTTTGGGAAAATATGAGGTCAATCTCTGTTGGGTTTAATTTGCAACCAATTATTTTTTTCCTAAATGGTAACAGTACCCACATGAAAAAAATATTTATTTACTACAGAATACTACAGTACTTACTATAGAATTATATAGTAAACCGTAGTATACTGTAGAATACTATACTACACACTAGTATCCCTTGGTCACGTGTAGGACTAATATATTGTAGAATACTATAATAAATACTACAGTATTATCCCCCCAAAAAACACTGGGAGTAAATTCTACAGTAATGTCTGCAAAAACACTACAGAAAAAACTACATTATAGTACAGTCTGCAGAAACACTACAGTAAATTCTACAATATACTACAATCCGCTAAACACTACATTGATTACTACAGTATATACTACAGTTTTCTTTTACTACAGTATTTTATACTATAGTTAACTGTAAATACTACAGTATACTACAGTACATTTTACAGTAAAGTCCACATAAACACTACAGTGAATACTATTGTATTTATACCATATTATACCTACATGCACAATACATATTACCTCAATCACCTCGACTAACCCGTGCCTTATTTATGTTTTACTTATAACTTGTTGTTGGTTAAGGGCTTGTCAGTAAGCATTTCACTGTAAGGTCTACACCTGTTGTACACGGCGCATGTGGCAAATACAATTTGATTTGATTTGACTATAGTATTTTTCTTCCTGTGGGTAGCCTCTAAAGCAGCTCTGATTAGTCTATTGAATGAGAATTAATATTGTTTCAGATGGAAAGTAATTTAGCCATGTGTTCCTAGCAGCGGTTGTTGCCTAACACTGATGTATCTTCAATGGAGGATTGTGAGATAATGTACATTCAGAAAGCATTCAGACCCCTTGAATTTGTTATGTTGCAGACTTATTCTGAAATTGATTTAAAAAAAATTGTCACCACCATGTAGTGATGAGAGACAGACCGCTCCTTCAGTTTGGGACATCTGGATACCATGTGGTGATGAGAGACAGACTAGTCCTTCAGTTTGGGACATCTGGATACCATGTGGTGATGAGAGACAGACTAGTCCTTCAGTTTGGGACATCTGGATGCCATGTGGTGATGAGGGAGAGAGGGACTAGTCCTTCAGTTTGGGACATCTGGACACCATGTGGTGATGAGAGAGAGAGACTAGTCCTTCAGATTGGGACATCTGGACACCATGTGGTGATGAGAGAGACTAGTCCTTCAGTTTGGGACATCTGGATACCATGTGGTGATGAGAGAGACTAGTCCTTCAGTTTGGAACATCTGGATACCATGTGGTGATGAGAGAGACTAGTCCTTCAGTTTGGAACATCTGGATACCATGTGGTGATGAGAGAGGGACTAGTCCTTCAGTTTGGGACATCTGGATACCATGTGGTGATGAGAGAGGGACTAGTCCTTCAGTTTGGGACATCTGGATACCATGTGGTGATGAGAGAGGGACTAGTCCTTCAGTTTGGGACATCTGGATACCATGTGGTGATGAGAGAGGGACTAGTCCTTCAGTTTGGGACATCTGGATACCATGTGGTGATGAGAGAGGGACTAGTCCTTCAGTTTGGGACATCTGGATACCATGTGGTGATGAGAGAGGGACTAGTCCTTCAGTTTGGGACATCTGGATACCATGTGGTGATGAGAGAGAGACTAGTCCTTCAGATTGGGACATCTGGACACCATGTGGTGATGAGAGAAAGACTAGTCCTTCAGTTTGGGACATCTGGATACCATGTGGTGATGAGAGAGAGAGAGACTAGTCCTTCAGTTTGGGACATCTGGACACCATGTGGTGATGAGAGAGAGAGAGACTAGTCCTTCAGTTTGGGACATCTGGACACCATGTGGTGATGAGAGAGAGACTAGTCCTTCAGTTTGGGACATCTAGACACCATGTGGTGATGAGAGAGAGAGAGACTAGTCCTTCAGTTTGGGACATCTAGATACCATGTGGTGATGAGAGAGAGAGAGACTAATCCTTCAATTTGGGACATCTGGACACCATGTGGTGATGAGAGAAAGACTAGTCCTTCAGTTTGGGACATCTAGATACCATGTGGTGATGAGAGAGAGACTAGTCCTTCAGTTTGGGACATCTAGATACCATGTGGTGATGAGAGAGAGACTAGTCCTTCAGATTGGGACATCTGGATACCATGTGGTGATGAGAGAGAGAGAGACTAGTCCTTCAGTTTGGGACATCTGGACACCCTGTGGTGATGAGAGAGAGAGAGACTAGTCCTTCAGATTGGGACATCTGGATATCATGTGGTGATGAGAGAGACTAGTCCTTCAGATTGGGACATCTGGATATCATGTGGTAATGAGAGAGACTGTTGTTTGATGTGCTCCTTCACATGGAGACTGTCTGGATGGATCTAGGACCCAAGTCCCTCTGATTGTCCTTGTCTTTCTTTTGTTTATCTTCCATCACATCAACCAAAAACAACTGGATGACTGGAGCTGGCCGTCCCACATGGACAAAGCTACCGGTCAGAGGTCAGAAGCTGGAGAAGGTAGGCTGCCTGCCTCAGGGTACACAAACAACACCAGTCCTTTTACCCTTGCCTACAAGTCATCACAGCAACTTGACAGCAATGCAGTAGTTTGTCCACATGGGGGAAGCAACAGATAACCACGCTGAAGGTGAGAGAGGACGCGAGAGGAGCCCACAGCAACAGATAACCACGCTGAAGGTGAGAGAGGACGCGAGAGGAGTGTGAATGGCCCACGTGTGAAGTGAACTTGGTTTTTGAGATGCTTGGTGGTGGTTTTGTGTATTTCTGATTATATGTAGGTCTATATATGTTAATGTGTGCTTCTAGTGGTTTTAAGTCATATGTGTAGGTCTATCTATGTTAATGTGTACTTCTAGTGGTTTTAAGTCATATGTGTAGGTCTATCTATGTTAATGTGTGCTTCTAGTGGTTTTAAGTCATATGTGTAGGTCTATCTATGTTAATATGTGCTTCTAGTGGTTTTAAGTCATATGTAGGTCTATCTATGTTAATGTGTGCTTCTAGTGGTTTTAATTCAAATGATTCATATGTGTAGGTCTATCTATGTTTATTTGTGTGCTTCCAGTGGTTTTAAGTCATGTGTAGGTCTATCTATGTTAATGTGTGCTTCTAGTGGTTTTAAGTCATATGTGTAGGACTATCTATGTTAATGTGTGCTTCTAGTGGTTTTAAGTCATATGTGTAGGACTATCTATGTTAATGTGTGCTTCTAGTGGTTTTAAGTCATATTTAGGTCTATCTATGTTAATGTGTGCTTCTAGTGGTTTTAAGTCATATGTGTAGGTCTATTTATGTTAATGTGTGCTTCTAGTGGTTTTAAGTCATATTTAGGTCTATCTATGTTAATATGTGCTTCTAGTGGTTTTAAGTCATATGTGTAGGTCTATCTATGTTGATTTGTGTGCTTCTAGGGGTTTTAAGTCATATGTGTAGGTCTATCTATGTTAATGTGTGCTTCTAGTGGTTTTAAGTCATATTTAGGTCTATCTATGTTAATGTGTGCTTCTAGTGGTTTTAAGTAGCAATCTATTGAATTAACAATGAACCACATTTTCTACCATGAAGAATTTTTTTTGTCGAACTTCATTTTTCTCATCAAATCTGTTTGAATTTGGAACTCAAACCAGAATAAAGATTTGAACCACAAACATTACTTGATAATATAATAATATAATCCATCCACAGTCTATAATGACAACCCTTCAAACACAACATCCAGAAGAGCCATGGACTTTGTGTCCTGATATCAGTTTATTACAGAGAACCATACAATTCAGTAATTATGAATGAAGCTACTCTGACTCATTGTGGGGCTCTCCATATCCACAAGGGTCTATCATCTAGTCTAGTGTCCTGGTGTGAGGGGCTCTTTCAACCCAGTACCCTAGTAGGCCCATAACCCCCATCCAGAAGGAAGGCTACCTCATCTCCTCATCTCTGAAGAGACTCTCTGCTAATAACCAGTCATTGTCTGTTGTTGAGATCTGAGAGGGACCAGACAGATGTCTGGCAGCGAAGCCTCCTGACGATGGGCTGATGATGCTCTGAGTACCACTGGAGGTCCTAAAGCGGAATGCTGTGTCTCAGACCAGCTCTTCATACCACTGTGTTAACAGTGTGTCTCAGACCAGCTCTTCATACCACTGTGTTAACAGTGTGTCTCAGACCAAATCAAATCAAATGTTATTCGTCCCATGCTTGGTAAACAACAGGTGTAGACTAACAGTGAAATGCTTACTGACTGGCCCTTCCCAACAATGCAGAGAGAAAGACAATAGAGAAATAATATAAAAGTAAAACACAAAATTAATAAATAACAATAGATACACAATGAGTAACGATAACAGGGATATATACAGGGAGTACCAGGTAATAAAATGGCTATATACAGGGAGTACCAGGGAATAACATGGCTATATACAGGGAGTACCAGGTAATAACATGGCTATATACAGGGAGTACCAGGTAATAACATGGCTATATACAGGGAGTACCAAGTAATACAATGGCTATATACAGGGAGTACCAGGTAATAACATGGCTATATACAGGGAGTACCAGGGAATAACATGGCTATATACAGGGAGTACCAGGTAATAACATGGCTATATACAGGGAGTACCAAGTAATACAATGGCTATATACAGGGAGTACCAGGTAATAACATGGCTATATACAGGGAGTACCAGGTAATAACATGGATATATGCAGGGAGTACCAGGTAATAACATGACTATATACAGGGAGTACCAGGTAATAACATGACTATATACAGGGAGTACCAGGGAATAACATGGCTATATACAGGGAGTACCAGGTAATAACATGGCTATATACAGGGAGTACCAGGTAATAACATGGTTATATACAGGGAGTACCAGGTAATAACATGGCTATATACAGGGAGTACCAGGTAACAATGTGGCTATATACACAGAGTACCAGTACTGAGTTGATGTACAGGTTTATGAGGTAATTGAGGTAGATATGTACATATAACTAGGAATAAAGTGACAGATAATTAACAGTAGCAGCAGTGTACTGTATGTTAAGAGTCAAAAGAGTTAGTGCATAAAGGGTCAATGTAGATAGTCCAGGTAGCTATTTGGTTATCTAATTAAATTACTATTTATCAGTGTTATGGCTTGGGGGTAGAAGCTGTTCAGGATCCTGTTGGTGTTAGACATTCGGTAGGATAGAGAACAGTCTATGACCTGGGTGGCTGGACTCTTTGACAGTTTTTAGGGCCTTTTTCTGACACCGCCTGGTATAGAGGTCCTGGATGGCAGGGAGCTCAGCCCCAGTGATGTACTGGGCTGTTCAGGGTCCTGTTGGTCACCACCCTCTGTAGCACCTTGCAGTCGGATGCCAAGCAGCTGTCATATCAAGCGGTGATGCAGTCAGTCAAGAAGCTCTCAATGGTGCAGCTGTAGAACTTTTTGAGAATCTGAGGGCCCATGCCAAATCTTTTCAGCCTCCTGAGGGGGAAGAGGCATTGACATGCCCTCTTGATGACTGTGTTGATGTACTTGGACCATGATAGCTCCTTAGTAATGTGGACACCGAGGAACTTGAGGCTCTCGACCCGCTCCACTACAGCCATGTCCTGAGCTGTAGTCAACGAAACAGCATTCTCACGTAGGTGTTCCTTTTGTGCAGGTGGGAAAGGGCAGTGTGGAGTGCAATAGAGATTGCGTCATTTGTGGACCTGTTGGGGCGGTATGCAAAAGTGAGTGGGTCTGGGATGATGGTGTTGATGTGAGCCGTGACCAGCCTTTCAAAATATTTCATGGCTACAGATGTGAGTGCTATGTGGGCAATAGTCGTTTACACAGGTTACCTATTCTTGGGCTCAGGGACTATGGTGGTCTGCCTGAAACATGTAGGTATTACAGGTCAGGGAGAGGTTGAAAATGTCGGTGAAAACACTTGCCAGCTGGTCAGCGCATGCTCTGACTACGCATCCTGGTAATCCAGCTGGCCTTGTGAATGTTAACCTGTTTAAAGGTCTTACTCACAGAGAGTGAGATCACACAGTCATCTGGAACAGCTGGTGCTCTCATGCATGGTTCAGTGTTGCTTGCCTTGATGTGAGCATAGAAGGCATGTAGCTCGTCTGACCGGCCAGCACCAGACAGTATGACTGTGGGAGCGTTGTGGTTTACATCATGTAACTCTAGTAACAGTAATAGCTGCAGTCACATGTCTAATGAATCCTATTATCACCTTTACTCCACACACAGAAATGTATACAAAGCTCTCCATTCGCACTCCATTTGGCAATTCCAACCATAACTCTATCCTCCTGATTCCTGCATACAAGCAAAAACCATGTTTCTGGGATTCATCCGATTGCATTGAGGAGTTTACCACATCAGTCACCGGCTTCATCAATAAGTGCATTGACAACGTCGTCTCCACAGTGACTGTACGCACATATCCCAACCAGAAGCCATGGATTACAGGCAAGGGCTTGCAAACAATCACGGATTACAAATGGAAACCTCTGGATGAGCATTTTCTTGTTTGTGTATGGCCCGATATAACTAGTTGTGTGCGGCCTTAGTGCCAGAATCAGTAAGTGGTTGTAAACAGACAGCTATGAATTTTTTTTATGAAAACTCACTTGGTAAATAATATGGTTTACTATATAACAACACAAGTCAGACATATAGTGGAAACAGGCAACATCAGACACTGCAGTATCCATTAACATGCCAGTGTCCAGTATCATGCCAGTATCCAGTAACATGCCAGTATCCATGAACTTGCCAGTATCCAGTAACATGCCAGTATCCAGTAACATGCCAGTATCAGTAACATGCCAGTATCCAGTAACATGCCAGTATCCAGTAACATGCCAGTATCCAGTAACATGCCAGTATCCTGTTACATGCCAGTATCCATTAACATGCCAGTATCCAGTAACATGCCAGTGTCCAGTAACGTGCCAGTATCCAGTATCATGCCAGTATCCAGTAACATGCCAGTATCCATGAACATGGCAGTGTCAGTAACATGCCAGTATCCAGTAACATGCCAGTATCCAGTAACATGCCAGTATCCTGTTACATGCCAGTATCCAGTATCATGCCAGTATCCAGTATCATGCCAGTATCCAGTATCATGCCAGTATCCAGTAACATGCCAGTATCCAGTAACATGCCAGTATCCAGTAAAATGCCAGTATCCAGTAACATGCCAGTATCCAGTAACATGCCAGTATCCAGTAACATGCCAGTATCCAGTATCATGCCAGTATCCAGTAACATGCCAGTATCCAGTATCATGCCAGTATCAGTAACATGCCAGTATCCAGTAAAATGCCAGTATCCAGTAAAATGCCAGTATCCAGTAACATGCCAGTATCCAGTAACATGCCAGTATCCAGTAAAATGCCAGTATCCAGTAACATGCCAGCATCCAGTTCCATCTCCGACAACGCCAAAACAACCGCTATGCAGATGTTGGTTTTGTGGATCTGATTGATTAGAGCCCTGAGTTGCCAGAGCTTTCCCTCTCAGATCGGTGCAACAAGCAGTAGAGATCCAGGAAACTGGCTAATGGACTGGGACTGGTGCCAGCATGACTAACTAGACAACATTGGAACAGCAGCTAATCGCAGTATTAATAAATATTTACCATAGAGCACGGCACAAACAGTAGAAGACATGCATTTTGAATGCCTTTAAATCCAATAATATGTGTTTAGTAGTATAGACTTTAATATCCATCAATTTAATAATGGAAATTGTTAAAGTTTTAAATTGTTAAAGTCATGATTGACATAGTTGAACCTCTGTGAATCAGTAGAGGCAGAGAGGCATCTGGTGGTGAGAACTACAAAGACCGGATTTCAACTTGCCACGTGCAAGTAGTAGTAAAATCATTATACAATAAAATAAACAACAAAAACACACAATAAATAGAAAGAAGAAGAACATGAGAATTTAAGTAAGCTATATATATTTCCAGGGTCACCATACACTATACCATATTAACAATGTGCAGGGATACTGGAGTGATGGAGGTAGATATGTATAGGGGTAATCATACTATATACAGGGTCAGTTCCAGTACCATATTAACAATGTGCAGGGATACTGGAGTGATGGAGGTAGATATGTATAGGGGTAAGGTGACTATATACAGGGTCAGTTCCAGTACCATATTAACAGTGTGCAGGGATACTGGAGTGATGGAGGTAGATATGTATAGGGGTAATCATACTATATACAGGGTCAGTTCCAGTACCATATTAACAATGTGCAGGGATACTGGAGTGATGGAGGTAGATATGTATAGGGGTAAGGTGACTATATACAGGGTCAGTTCCAGTACCATTGTAACGCCCAGGCCTGAGATGACAGGCTGGAGCGTTTTGGTTTCCTTTTGGTGTAGGGTTTGTGTGTTCTAGGGTGTATATTTCTATGTTGGGATAATGGTTCCCAATTAGAGGCAGCTGAGTCTCGTTGTCTCTAATTGGGAACCATATATATATTTGGGAGTTGCACTTTTGTTTCGTGGGTTATTGATTATGTTTATGTTACGATCTTCATGTTCAGTCGGGTTCTTGTCTTTCGTGTCTAGTTAGGTTCTCCAGTCATGTCTAGTTAGGTTTCTCCGTTCCTGTTTAGTTAGGTTTCTCCGTTCGTGGTTAGGTTAGGTTTCTTCCGTCGTGGTTAGGTTTAGATCTCTTTGTGTATAGTTTAGTATTTAGCGTTAGGGCTCTCGTCTTGTTCATCGTTTTCTTGTTTTGTTCCTTCTCGTCCCGTCTTTGAATAAATCATGTATTCTGGCTACATCGCTGCGTCTTGGTCTGTCCCCTCAGAAGAGAATCGTGACAACCATATTAACAATGTGCAAGGATACTGGAGTGATGGAGGTAGATATGCATTGGGGTAAGGTGACTATATACAGGGTCAGTTCCAGTACTATATTAACAATGTGCAGGGATACTGGAGTGATGGAGGTAGATATGTATAGGGGTAAGGTGACTATATACAGGACCAGTACCATATTAACAATGTGCAGGGATACTGGAGTGATGGAGGTAGATATGTATAGGGGTAAGGTGACTATATACAGGGTCAGTTCCAGTACCATATTAACAATGTACAGGGATACTGGAGTGATGGAGGTAGATATGTATAGGGGTAAGGTGACTATATACAGGGTCAGTTCCAGTACCATATTAACAATGTACAGGGATACTGGAGTGATGGAGGTAGATATGTATAGGGGTAAGGTGACTATATACAGGGTCAGTTCAGTACCATATTAACAATGTGCAGGGATACTGGAGTGATGGACGTAGATACAGTTGAAGTCGGAAATATACATTCACTTAGCTTGGAGTCATTAAAACTAGTTTTTCATCCGCTCCACAAATTTCTTGTTAACAAACTATAGTTTTCGCAAGTCGGTTAGGACATCTACTTTGTGCATGACACAAGTAATTTTTCCAACAATTGTTTGCAGACAGATTATTTTACTTATAATTCCCTGTATCACAATTCCAGTTGGTCAGAAGTTTACCTACACTAAGTTGACTGTGCCTTTAAACAGCTTGGAAAATTCCAGAAAATTATGTCATGGCTTTAAAAGCTTTAAGCTTGGAGGTGTACCTGTGGATGTATTTCAAGGCCTACCTTCAAACTTAGTGCTTCTTTGCTTGACATCATGAGAAAATGAAAAGAAATCAGCCAAGACCTCAGAAAAAAGATTGTAGACCTCCACAAGTCTGGTTCATCCTTGGGAGCAATTTCCAAGTGCCTGAAGGTACCACGTTCATCTGTACAAACAATAGTACGCAAGTATAAACACCATGGGACCACGCAGCCGTCATACCGCTCAGGAAGGAGACGAGTTCTGTCTCCTAGAGATAAACAGACTTTGGTGCGAAAAGTGCAAATCAATCCCAGAACAACAGCTAAGGATCTTGTGAAGATGCTGGAGGAAACCGGTACAAAAGTATCTATATCCACAGTAAAACGAGTCCATAATGACCATCGTTATGTTTGGAGGAAAAAGAGGGAGGCTTGCAAGCCGAAGATCACCATCCCAACCGTGAAGCACGGGGGTGGCAGCATCATGTTGTGGGGGTGCTTTGCTGCAGGAGGGACTGGTGCACTTCACAAAATAGATGTCATCAGGAGGAAGGGAAATGATGTGGATATATTGAAGCAACATCAAGACATCAGTCAGGAAGTTAAAGCTTGGTCGCAAATTGGTCTTCCAAATGGACAATGAACCCAAGCATACTTCCAAAGTTGTGGCAAAATGGCTTAAGGACAACAAAGTCAAGGTATTGGAGTGGCCATTACAAAGCCCTGACCTCAATCTTATAGAAAATTTGTGGGCAGAACTGAAAAAGTGTGTGGAAGCCTACAAACCTGACTCAGTTACACCAGCTCTGTCAGGAGGAATGGGCCAAAATTCACCCAACTTATTGTGGGAAGCTTGTGGAAGGCTCCACGAAACGGTTGACCCAGTCAGTATCCAGTGGGTCCCTAGCGGGCTCATCCCGTCACTACCAGGTAAAAAGGTAAAGCGCGAAATTCAAATTTGAATTATTAGACATCCACCAATATACAAGTGTTCCATACTCATCAAAAGCTCTGTTTCTTGGCAATATCACAGCGTTGTCAGATTTCAGAAAGGCTTTACGGCGAAAGCAGCACATTCATTTGTTTGAGGCTATCACCTCACATATTTTCCAATAGCCATGTATCGATTAGCCATCATGGCACACACATAACACATTTCACAGCAAAAACAAATCAATTACCTGTTGAAGAACTTCTGCTGAGGTCATCCTAAGTGTCCAACGAAGACAATCCATGGTTCTTTTGTTAGAAAAAGTAACGTCTTTTATCCATAAATCCTCCATTTGGTTCGCGCGTTATAATCAGAAACGACAGCCTCCACAGCGAAAATCTACAGTGCCAAATTTAAATTCCGAAAGTTGAATTATTAGACATCCAGCAATATACAAGTGTTCCATACTCATCAAAAGCTCTGTTTCTTGGCAATATCACAGCGTTGTCAGATTTCAAAAAGGCACTGCACACTGCCCAAAAGGAATGTGGATGTAAGTATGCTGTTCATGGACTACAGCTCGGCCTTCAACACCATAGTACCCTCCAAGCTCACCACAAAACTCACGGCCCTGGGGCTGAAATCCGCCCTATGCAACTGGGTCCTGGACTTCCTGACAGGCCGCCCCCAGGTGGTCAAGGTAGGCAAAATGACCTCCTCAACGCTGATTCTCAACACGGGAGCCCCACAAGGGTGCATTCTCAGTCCCCTCCTGTACTCCCTGTATACCCATGACTGACTGGTCTCACACAGTTCCAACTACATCATCAAGTTCGCTGACGACACGACAGTAGTAGGCATGATTACCAACATTGACGAGACGGCCTACGGGGAGTAGGTGAGGGCACTCTGACGCTGTGGTGCCAGCTAAACAACGTCTCCCTCAACGTCAGCAAAACTTCAGGAGGAACCAGACTGGGCATGTCCCCATCCTCATTAACGGGGCCGCCATGGAGACGGTCAAAAACGTCAAGTTCCTTGGCGTACACATCTCTGAGCAGTTGAATTGGTCATACCACACGGACACCGTGGTGAAGAAGGCACGACAGTGACTCAGGACGCTGAAGAAATCCAGCCTGTCCCAAAGGGACCTCACAGTGTTCTACAGGGGCACCATCGAGAGCATAGTGTCAGGGTACATCACAGCCTGGCATGGAAAATCCACCGCCGTGGACCGCAAGGCGCTATAGAGGGTGGTACGCTCAGTAGAACACACCATTGGGTGCACACTGCCTGCCCTCCAGGACAGCTACAACACCAGGTGTCGCAGGAAAGCCAAAAAGATAATCAGGGACTCAAGCCACCCGAGCCATGGCATGTTCTCCCCGCTTCCATCACTAAGATGTGGGAAGTACAAGAGCATCATGTAGAAAACAACACAACACTATACAATGTAGAGAACAACACTATACACTGTAGAGAACAACACTATACACTGTAGAGAACAACACAACACTATACACTGTAGAGAACAACACAATACACTGTAGAGAACAACACTATACACTGTAGAGAACAACACTATACACTGTAGAGAACAACACTATACACTGTAGAGAACAACACTATACACTGTAGAGAACAACACAACACTAAACACTGTAGAGAACAACACTATACACTGTAGAGAACAACACTATACACTTTAGAGAACAACACTATACACTGTAGAGAACAACACTATACACTGTAGAGAACAACACTATACACTGTAGAGAACAACACAACACTATACACTGTAGAGAACAACACTATACACTGTAGAGAACAACACTATACACTGTAGAGAACAACACACTATACACTGTAGAGAACAACGCTATACGCTGTAGAGAACAACACTATACACTGTAGAGAACAACACAACACTATACACTGTAGAGAACAACGCTATACACTGTAGAGAACAACGCTATACACTGTAGAGAACAACACTATACACTGTAGAGAACAACACAACACTATACACTGTAGAGAACAACACTATACACTGTAGAGAACAACACTATACACTGTAGAGAACAACACTATACACTGTAGAGAACAACACAACACTATACACTGTAGAGAACAACGCTATACACTGTAGAGAACAACGCTATACACTGTAGAGAACAACGCTATACACTGTAGAGAACAACACTATACACTGTAGAGAACAACACAACACTATACACTGTAGAGAACAACACTATACACTTTAGAGAACAACACAAAACTATACACTGTAGAGAACAACGCTATACACTGTAGAGAACAACACTATACACTGTAGAGAACAACACTATACACTGTAGAGAACAACACAACACTATACACTGTAGAGAACAACACAACACTATACACTGTAGAGAACAACACTATACACTGTAGAGAACAACACTATACACTGTAGAGAACAACACTATACACTGTAGAGAACAACGCTATACACTGTAGAGAACAACACTATACACTGTAGAGAACAACACAACACTATACACTGTAGAGAACAACACTATACACTGTAGAGAACAACACTATACACTGTAGAGAACAACACTATACACTGTAGAGAACAACACAACACTATACACTGTAGAGAACAACACTATACACTGTAGAGAACAACGCTATACACTGTAGAGAACAACACTATACACTGTAGAGAACAACACAACACTATACACTGTAGAGAACAACACTATACACTTTAGAGAACAACACTATACACTGTAGAGAACAACGCTATACACTGTAGAGAACAACACTATACACTGTAGAGAACAACACTATACACTGTAGAGAACAACACAACACTTTACACTGTAGAGAACAACACTATACACTGTAGAGAACAATACTATACACTGTAGAGAACAACACTATACACTGTAGAGAACAACACAACACTATACACTGTAGAGAACAACACTATACACTGTAGAGAACAACACAACACTATACACTGTAGAGAACAGCACTATACACTGTAGAGAACAACACTATACACTGTAGAGAACAACACAACACTATACACTGTAGAGAACAACACTATACACTGTAGAGAACAACACAACACTATACACTGTAGAGAACAACACTATACACTGTAGAGAACAACACTATACACTGTAGAGAACAACACAATACTATACACTGTAGAGAACAACACTATACACTGTAGAGAACAACACAATACTATACACTGTAGAGAACAACACTATACACTGTAGAGAACAACACTATACACTGTAGAGAACAACACAACACTATACACTGTAGAGAACAACACTATACAATGTAGAGAACAACACTATACACTGTAGAGAACAACACAACACTATACACTGTAGAGAACAACACAATACTATACACTGTAGAGAACAACCCTATACACTGTAGAGAACAACACTATACACTGTAGAGAACAACACAACACTATACACTGTAGAGAACAACACAATACTATACACTGTAGAGAACAACACTATACACTGTAGAGAACAACACTATACACTGTAGAGAACAACACAATACACTGTAGAGAACAACACTATACACTGTAGAGAACAACACAATACTATACACTGTAGAGAACAACACTATACACTGTAGAGAACAACACTATACACTGTAGAGAACAACACAACACTATACACTGTAGAGAACAACACTATACAATGTAGAGAACAACACTATACACTGTAGAGAACAACACAACACTATACACTGTAGAGAACAACACAATACTATACACTGTAGAGAACAACCCTATACACTGTAGAGAACAACACTATACACTGTAGAGAACAACACAACACTATACACTGTAGAGAACAACACAATACTATACACTGTAGAGAACAACCCTATACACTGTAGAGAACAACACTATACACTGTAGAGAACAACACAATACTATACACTGTAGAGAACAACACTATACACTGTAGAGAACAACACTATACACTGTAGAGAACAACACTATACACTGTAGAGAACAACACTATACACTGTAGAGAACAACACTATACACTGTAGAGAACAACACAACACTATACACTGTAGAGAACAACACTATACTATACACTGTAGAGAACAACACTATACTATACACTGTAGAGAACAACACTATACTATACACTGTAGAGAACAACACTATACACTGTAGAGAACAACACTATACACTGTAGAGAACAACACTATACACTGTAGAGAACAACACTATACACTTTAGAGAACAACACTATACACTGTAGAGAACAACACTATACTATACACTGTAGAGAACAACACTATACACTGTAGAGAACAACACTATACTATACACTGTAGAGAACAACACTATACACTGTAGAGAACAACACTATACACTGTAGAGAACAGCACACCACCATCCATCAGAGGATCCTTCCTTTGGGGGAGGATCAAACCATTCTTTCACGGAACAACACCCCCTTTCAAAAAGTAATTTAGACCGGCCCGAACAGCAGATGAATTGGTCCACTTTCCCTGCTGTGGCATCTGTGGTGGAATGATCACTCATATCAGAGACATAGCAGGGTCTGACGCTATGAGAGTGAAAGTGAAAGAGAGAGAGAGAGAGAGAGAGAGAGAGAGAGAGAGAGAGAGAGAGAGAGAGAGAGAGAGAGAGAGAGAGAGAGAGAGAGAGAGAGAGAGAGAGAGAGACAAATGGGACTTCCAACCACACGGCCCAATGGTTTCCACATAACTGAGTCTTGCTCTGATGATTCAGATGATCCATAAGAGACGGTTGAGTACTTTCACTTGTAGCGAATATCGATGTAAGTGAAATTAACATTGTCCATCAGTGATTTATCCACTCAAGGGACCCCAAAAACCAAACAGACATTGACCATCCATGATTTATCCACTCAAGGGACCCCAACAACCAAGTGATAGCCGTCCGTTACCAAGAATCTGATGATGTTGAGGATGTCCCTCCGTTACCAAGAGGCTGATGATGTTGATGATGTTGAGGATGTCCCTCCGTTACCAAGAGGCTGATGATGTTGAGGATGTCCCTCCGTTACCAAGAGTCTGATGATGTTGAGGATGTCCCTCCGTTACCAAGAGGCTGATGATGTTGAGGGTGTCCCTCCGTTACCAAGAGGCTGATGATGTTGAGGATGTCCCTCCGTTACCAAGAGTCTGATGATGTTGAGGATGTCCCTCCGTTACCAAGAGGCTGATGATGTTGAGGATGTCCCTCCGTTAACAAAAGGCTGATGATGTTGAGGATGTCCCTACGATACAAAGAGGCTGATGATGTTGAGGATGTCCCTCCGTTACCAAGAGGCTGATGATGTTGAGGATGTCCCTCCGTTACCATGGTCTTCATGTTTGTCTGATAACAACCTGTCATCTTTCCCTGTTGGTAGTTGTTCTGGTCATGATTCTAAAGTGACTCATAGAAGAGAAGTTATATTTAGAGGAGAGAAGTTATATTAAACTCCATGATCAGTGTGAGCCAACACCTTGACATGACCTATGAGTAGTCTGGTTTCACATCCCTGTTTAGAGCCGCTGCTGGATTCCACATCATGTCAACTCCCCCACCCTCAGCCCTGTGACAACGAACCACCCTCCTCACGGCCAGTGACTTGGCTGTGAGGATATTGCCCCCAGACGAGTCTCTCGCGAAGAGTAGTTGACTTGTGGCCACCCCATGGTGCCGAGCTGCAACCCCCAACACCCAGCGTGACTTCACTTCCCCTCTGTCGTGTTCTACTGAGGAGGCTCTTCAGGAACATGTCAGCACTGAAAAAATGGGAGGAGGACCATACATATTAAATCACAATACTATATAACACATGTACTGTAATGTATCTCATTCAATCAGAATACTATATAACACATATACTGTATTGTATCTCATTCAATCAGAATACTATATAACAAAAAAGTCAATGTGGCCTAGTTGATAGTGAGACTGAACCAGCTGTAGCTTCTGGTTCCTACTACAGGGTCAATGTGGCCCAGTTGATAGTGAGACTGAACCAGCTGTAGCTTCTGGTTCCTACTACAGGGTCAATGTGGCCCAGTTGATAGTGAGACTGAACCAGCTGTAGCTTCTGGTTCCTACTACAGGGTCAATGTGGCCCAGTTGATAGTGAGACTGAAACAGCTGTAGCTTCTGGTTCCTACTACAGGGTCAATGTGGCCCAGTTGATAGTGAGACTGAACCAGCTGTAGCTTCTGGTTCCTACTACAGGGTCAATGTGGCCCAGTTGATAGTGAGACTGAACCAGCTGTAGCTTCTGGTTCTTACTACAGGGTCAATGTGGCCCAGTTGATAGTGAGACTGAAACAGCTGTAGCTTCTGGTTCCTACTACAGGGTCAATGTGGCCCAGTTGATAGGGAGACTGAAATCAGAATACTATATAACACATATACTGTAATGTATCTCATTCAATCAGAATACTATATAACACATATACTATATTGTATCTCATTCAATCAGAATACTATATAACACATATACTGTAATGTATCTCATTCAATCAGAATACTATATAACACATATACTGTAATGTATCTCATTCAATCAGAATACTATATAACACATATACTGTAATGTATCTCATTCAATCAGAATACTATCAAATCAAATTATCAAATCAAATTTTATTTGTCACATACACATGGTTAGCAGATGTTAATGCGAGTGTAGCGAAATGCTTGTGCTTCTAGTTCTGGCCATGCAGTAGTATCTAACAGGTAATCTAACAATTTCACAACAACTACCTTATACACACAAGAGTAAAGGAATGAATACGAGTATGTACATATAAATATATGGATGAGCGATGGCTGACCGGCATAGGCAAGATGCAGTAGATGGTATGGAGTACGGCATATACATATGAGATGAGTAATGTAGGATATGTAAACACTATATAAATGCAGCCTTATTCTTTACTCCTCGGTAAAAGGCACATGACAGCCCACTTGGAGTTTGCCAAAAGGCACCTACAGATTCTCAGACCATGAGAAACCAGGTTCTCTGGTCTGATGAAACCAAGATTGAACTCTTTGGCCTGAATGCCAAGCGTCACGTCTGGAGGAAACCTGGCACCATCCTTACGATGAAGCATGGTGGTGGCAGCGTCATGCTGTGGGGATGTGATAATGCCAAGAGTTTATAAAGCTGGCATCAAGGCAATGGGTGGCTACTGAAGAATCTCAATTATAAAATATATCAAATATATTTAAATTTGTTTGACACTTTTTTGGTTAGTACATGATTCCATATGTGTTATTTCATATCTACAATGTAGAAAATGGTCAAAAAAAAGACAACCCTGCAATGATTATGTGTGTCCAAACATTTGACTGGTACTGTATATATACAATATATATTGTATATTGGGCAACGGTTCATGGAACCCATCCCACTAATGCATGTTCAGACAACTTCGCCATCACAGGTCTCCCAAGTTGTGCAACGGTTTAAGGCACTGCATCGCAGTGTTGGTGGTGTCACTACAGACCCAGGTTCGATCCCGGGCTGTGTTGCAGCAGGCTGTGACCGTGGGACCCATGAAGTGGTGCACAATTGGCCCAGCGTCGACCTGATTAGAGGAGGGTTTGGCCGGCCGGGAGGTCCTTGTCCCATCGCGCTCTAGCGACTCCCGGGCTCATGCACCCTGACACGGTCGACCAGTTGGACGGTGTTTCCTACGACGCGCTGGTGCGGCTGGCTTCAGGGTTACGTGAGGAGTGTGTCAAGAAGCAGTGCGGTTTGGCAGGGTTGTGTTTCAGAGGACACATGGCTCCTGACCTTCACCTCTACGGAGTCCGTACGGAAGTTGCAGAGATAGAACAAGACTGTAACTACCAATCGGGGAGAAAAAGTTATACAAATAAAATAACAAATTCAAAAAGTAAACACATTTTATAAAAGTGATTAACATAAATAAATAAATATCATCATGACACAGATGAATGATTGCTGAACATTACTTGGAATATTGTGAAATCCCCTCCTTGCGCAAGTCTTGCTAAACTATGTGATGCTTGTGGTTTATGAGGTCAGAATACTGCCATTGAGGACCATTCATTTCATGGTAGAGAAGTAAAACAGGAGCGTATCTCTCCAAGTTAAGCCAGAATGGACAAGCAAATATTACTAAAAGTAGGTTAGATGTTCTCCATACATAGAAAAGAAAACGCTTAAAAGTTGATTCTTTCAAAAATATGTTTTTGATGGCGAAATACAAACATTTTGATTGGTCCAGTTGCTCAAAATAGCTATTTTAGACAAAATATGACTTGCTTTTGATTTGTTTTCATGCTGTTTTTTATAGTTTCACAGTATTCTTACCATAAAGTTTCCATACCACTGAAGCCCAATGTTTCCAGAAAATCTTTCTATAAACTTAAAATAAAAAAAATGATAATTTTCATAATCAGTGGTCTATTAAACGTATTTCAGTAGGGTAATATTTTTTTCCCTCATTTATACTGAACAAAAATATAAACGCAACATGCAACAATTCAATTAAACAATGTTGCTGAGTTACAGTTCATATAAGGAAATCAGTCAATGTAAATAAATTCATCAGGCCCTAATCTATGGATTTCACATGACTGGTCCCCTACACAAGAATATGTTGTAAGGCCTTCATGCAAGTACATTGCTTGAAATATATTTTTCTGGGTTGTCTAAGATATAGTGGTTATGTCGAAAAAAATTACTGAAGAAATCACCATTCTCATCCAGAGCTAGAAGTAGTTCTGGAAGTGATGCTGAAGCAAAATTGAGACATACAGTGCATTCGGAACCCTTGACTTCTTCCACAATTTGTTATGTTACAGCTTTATTACCCAAGCTTCCCCCATTTCTCCTTCACCCAAATCCAGACAGCTGATGTTCTGAAAGAGCTGCAAAATCTGGACTCCTACAAATCAGCCGGGCTAGACAATCTGGAGCCTTTCTTTCTAAAATTATCTGCCGAAATTGTTGCAACCCCTATTACTAGCCTGTTCAACCTCTCTTTCGTATCGTCTGAGATTCCCAAAGATTGGAAAGCTGCCCTCTTCAAAGGGGGTGACACTCTAGACCCAAACTGCTACAGACCTACAGTGAGGGAAAAAAGTATTTGATCCCCTGCTGATTTTGTATGTTTGCCCACTGACAAAGAATTTATCAGTCTATGATTTTAATGGTAGGTTTATTTGAGAGACAGAATAACAACAAAAAAATCCAGACAAACGCATGTGAAAAATTATATAAATTGATTTGCATTTTAATGAGGGAAATAAGTATTTGACCCCCTCTCAATCAGAAAGATTTCTGGCTCCCAGGTGTCTTTTATACAGGTAACGAGCTGAGATTAGGAGCACACTCTTAAAGGGAGTGCTCCTAATCTCATTTTGTTACCTGTATAAAAGACACCTGTCCACAGAAGCAATCAATCAATCAGATTCCAAACTCTCCACCATGGCCAAGACCAAAGAGCTCTCCAAGGATGTCAGGGACAAGATTGTGGACCTACACAAGGCTGGAATGGGCTACAAGACCATCGCCAAGCAGCTTGGTGAGAAGGTGACAACAGTTGGTGCGATTATTCGCAAATGGAAGAAACACAAAATAACTGTCAATCTCCTTCGGCCTGGGGCTCCATGCTAGATCTCACCTCGTGGAGTTGCAATGATCATGAGAACAGTGAGGAATCAGCCCAGAACTACACGGGAGGATCTTGTCAATGATCTCAAGGCAGCTGGGACCATAGTCACCAAGAAAACAATTGGTAACACACTACGCCGTGAAGGACTGAAATCCTGCAGTGCCCGCAAGGTCTCCCTGCTCAAGAAAGCACATATACATTCCTGTCTGAAGTTTGCTAATGAACATCTGAATGATTCAGAGGACAACTGGGTGAAAGTGTTGTGGTCAGATGAGACCAAAATGGAGCTCTTTGGCATCAACTCAACTCGCCGTGTTTGGAGGAGGAGGAATGCTGCCTATGACCCCAAGAACACCATGTCCACCGTCAAGCATGGAGGTGGAAACATTATGCTTTGGGGGTGTTTTTCTGCTAAGGGGACAGGACAACTTCACCGCATCAAAGGGACGATGGACGGGGCCATGTACCGTCAAATCTTGGGTGAGAACCTCCTTCCCTCAGCCAGGGCATTGAAAATGGGTCGTGGATGGGTATTCCAGCATGACAATGACCCAAAACATTTGGCCAAGGCAACAAAGGAGTGGCTGAAGAAGAAGCACATTAAGGTCCTGGAGTGGCCTAGCCAGTCTCCAGACCTTAATCCCATAGAAAATCTGTGGAGGAAGCTGAAGGTTTGAGTTGCCAAACGTCAGCCTTGAAACCTTAATGACTTGGAGAAGATCTGCATAGAGGAGTGTGACAAAATCCCTCCTGAGATGTGTGCTAACCTGGTGGCCAACTACAAGAAACGTCTGACCTCTGTGATTGCCAACAAGGGTTTTGCCACCAAGTACTAAGTCATGTTTTGCAGAGGGGTCAAATACTTATTTCCCTCATTAAAATGCAAATCAATTTATTTGTATTTATTTTATTTTTTCACCTTTATTTAACCAGGTAGTTCTATATGATGTCATAATACAGGTAGGCAAGTTGAGAACAAGTTCTCATTTACAACTGTGACCTGGCCAAGATAAAGCAAAGCAGTTCGACACATACAACAACACAGAGTTACACATGGAGTAAAACAAACATACAGTCAATAAAACAGTAGAAAAAAACAAATCTATATACAAAGAGTGCAAATGAGGTAGGCTAACTACTTACGGAGTGGTGGGGCGCTAGACACTACCTGGTGAAATGCAAGGCGCCAAATTCAAAATCCCAAAGTTGAATTATTAAACATTCATCAATATACAAGTGTTGCATAGTCATCAAAAGCTCTGCTTCTTGGCAATATCATTGCATTGTCAGATTTCAAAAAGGCGTTATGGCGAAAGCACAACATTTGATTGTTTGAGGGTAGCACCTCCAATATTTCTGCATTAGCATAAATTCATAAACCATCGCGATTCACACAAAACACATTTCACAGCAAAAACAAATCCCTTAATTTTTGAAGAACTTCTGCTGAGGGCTTCCCAAGTGTCCAACGAAGACATCTAATGGTTGGCGCGTTATGTTCAGAAAATCCAACGTCGAATCGCCCATTGAAACGTGAAGAGAACGCGTTCAAATATACCTATAAACTTTTCCTAAACAAATCAAATACCAGTTAAAATGCATCCTTAGCTATCCTTTTATGAATATTAGCGATAATATTTCACTCGGATGGTCACCTATACCTTATATAAGTAAAATAAAGTGGCGCGCAGCCAGACTCGCGCCCGAGAAAACTTGTTGACATCTGAGCTACCTTGGCCATTTCCTGTACCTATTCGTTCTGTTTACTCCAATCTCTCTGAGTCTTTGTATATAGACTGTTGACATCTAGTGGAAGCCATAGGTGCTGCAGTCTCAGTACTGGTTACAAATGGATTCAATAGGGAGTGAGTCTAACAGAGCCAAAGGTCACCAGAAACTGATTTCCGGATAGATTTTTCTCTGGTTTTTGACTGCTAAAGGAGTTCTGTTATACTCACAGACATTACGTTAACACTTTTAGAAACCTCAGAGTGTTTCTTATCCAATAGTACTAATTATGTGCATATCCTATTTTCTGAGCCTGAGTGGCAGGCATTTTGCTTTGGGCACGCCAGACTCTCCAAAACCGTCACCTCACCTGCCACTCCCTAAGAAGATAAGGAAGGTAAGGCAATAAATAGGCCATGGTGGCAAAATAATTACAATATGGCATTTAAACACTGGAATGGTAGATGTGCAGTAGATGAATGTGCAATGTAGAAAAACTGGGGTGCAAAGGAGCAAGATAAATAAATTAATACTGTAGGGGATGAGGTAGTTGGTTGGGCTACTTACAGATGGGCTATAAAAAGGTGCAGAGGTCTGTGAACTGCTCTGACAGCTGGTGCTTAAAGCTGGTGAGGGAGATAAGTGTCTCCAGTTTCAGAGATTTTTGTAGTTCGTTCCAGTCATTGGCAGCAGAGAACTGGAAGGAGAGTCGGCCAAAGGATGAATTGGCTTTGGGGGTGACCAGTGAAATATACCTGCTGGAGCGAGTGCTACGGGTGGGTGCTGCTTTGGTTACCAGCGAGCTGAGATAAGGCGGGACTTTACCTAGCAGGGACTTGTAGATTACCTGGAGCCAGTGGGAATGGCGACGAGTGTAAAGCGAGGGCCAGCCAACGAGAGCGTACAGGTCGCAGTGGTGGGTGGTATATGGGGCTTTGGTAACAAAACGGATGGCACTGTGATAGACTGCATCCAATTTGTTGAGTAGAGTATTGGAGGCTATTTTGTAAATGACATCACCGAAGTCAAGGATCGGTAGGATGGTCAGTTTTACGAGGGTATGTTTGGCAACATGAGTGAAGGATGCTTTGTTGCGAAATAGGAAGCCAATTCTAGATTTAATTTTAGATTGGAGATGTTTGATGTGAGTCTGGAAGAAGAGTTTACAGTCTAACCAGACACCTAGATATTTGTAGTTTTCCACATAATCTAAGACAGAACCATCCAGAGTAGTGATGCTGGACGGGGGACAGGTGCAGGCAGCGATCGGTTGAAGAGCATGCATTTAGTTTTACTTGCGTTTAAGAGCAGTTGTAGGCCACGGAAGGAGAGTTGTATGGCATTGAAGCTCGTCTGGAGGGTAGTTAACACAGTGTCCAAAGAAGGGCCAGAAGTATACAGAATGGTGTCGTCTGCATAGAGGTGGATCAGAGAATCACCTGCAGCAAGAGTGACATCATTGATGTATACAGAGAAGAGAGTCGACCCAAGAATTGAACCCTGTGGCACCCCGATAGAGACTGGCAGAGGCCCGGACAACAGGCCCTCTGATTTGACACTGAACTCAAGGCTGTCGAGTCTGCCGATAAGGATGTGGTGATTGACAGAGTCGAAAGCCTTGGCCAGATCAATGAAAATGGCTGCACACTAATGTCTCTTATCGATGGCGGTTACGATGTCATTTAGGAACTGGAGCGTGGCTGAGGTGCACCCATGACCAGCGCTGAAACCAGATTGCATAGCGGAGAAGGTACGGTGGGATTCGAAATGGTATGTAATTTGTTTGTTAACTTGGCTTTCAAAGACCCTAGAAAGGCAGGGTAGGATAGATATAGGTCTGTACCAGTTTGGGTTAAGAGTGTCTCCCCCCTTTGAAGAGGGGGATGACAGCAGCTGCTTTCCAGTCTTTGGGAATCTCAGACGTCACGAAAGAGAGGTTGAACAGGCTAGTAATAGGGGTTGCAACAATTTCGGCAGAGAATTTTAAAAAGAAAGGGTCAAGATTGTCTAGCCCGGCTGATTTGTAGGGGTCCAGATTTTGCAGCTCTTTCAGAACATCATCTAACTGGATTTGGGAGAAGGAGAAATGGGGGGAGGCTTTTACTGAGGGGGGTGCAGGGCTGTTGACCGGGGTAGGGGAAGCCAGGTGGAAAGCATGGCCAGCCGTAGAAAAATGCTTATTGAAATTCTCAATTATTGTGGGTTTATCGGTGGTGACAGCGTTTCCTATCCTCAGTGCTGTGGGCAGCTGGGAGGAGGTGCTCTTATTCTCCATGGACTTTACAGTCCCAGAACTTTTTTTGAGTTTGTGTTACAGGAGGCAAATTTCTGCTTGAAAAAGCTAGCCTTGGCTTTCCTAACTGCCAGTGTATATTGGTTCCTGACATCCCTGAAAAGTTGCATATCACGGGGGCTGTTCGATGCTAATGCAGAACGCCACAGGATGTTTTTGTGCTGGTCAAGGGCAATCAGGTCTGGAGAGAACCAAGGGCTATATCTGTTCCTGGTTCTAAATTTCTTGAATGGGGCATGCTTATTTAAGATGGTGAGGAAGGCACTTTTAAAGAATAACCAGGCATCCTCTTCTGACGGGATGAGGTCAATATCCTTCCAGGATACCCGGGCCAGGTCGATTAGAAAGGCCTGCTCGCTGAAGTGTTTTAGGGAACGTTTAACAGTAATGAGGGGAGATCGTTTGACCGCAAACCCATTACGGATGCAGGCAATGAGGCAGTGATCGCTGAGATCTTTGTTGAAAACAGCAGGGGTGTATTTGGAGGGCAAGTTAGTTAAGATGACATCTATGAGGGTGCCCGTGTTTACGGCTTTGGGATTGTACCTAGTAGGTTCAATTATGATTTGTGTGAGGTTTCAGGGCATCAAGCTTAGATTGTAGGATGGCCGGGGTGTTAAGCATGTCCCAGTTTAGGTCACCTAGCAGCACGAGCTCTGAAGATAGATGGGGGGCAATCAGTTCACATATGGTGTCCAGAGCACAGCTGGGGGCAGAGGGTGGTCTATAGCAAGCGGCAACAGTGAGAGACTTGTTTCTAGAACGGCGAATTTTTAAAAGTAAAAGTTCAAATTGCAGGCTATCTCTGCAGTAGATAGCAACACCGCCCCCTTTGGCCGTTCTATCTTGTCTGAAAATGTTGTAGTTAGGGATGGAAATTTCAGCGTTATTGGTGGTCTTCCTAAGCCAGGATTCAGACACGGCTAGGACATCCGGGTTGGCAGAGTGTGCTAAAGCAGTGAATAAAACAAACTTAGGGAGGAGGCTTCTAATGTTAACATGCATGAAACCAAGGCTTTTACAGTTACAGAAGTCAACAAATG
The DNA here is from genome assembly GCA_030435695.1 of Brachymystax lenok tsinlingensis. Taxonomy (NCBI): domain Eukaryota; kingdom Metazoa; phylum Chordata; class Actinopteri; order Salmoniformes; family Salmonidae; genus Brachymystax; species Brachymystax lenok. Next base: position 84,594,524 of record CM059780.1, read on the forward strand.
AGAGCGCCTGGGGAATAGGAGTGGAGCTAGGCACTGCAGGGCCTGGATTAACCTCTATATCACCAGAGGAACAGAGGAGGAGTAGGATAAATGTACGGCTAAAGGCTATAATGACTGGTCGTCTAGGATGTTCTGAACCGAGAGTAAAAAGAACAGGTTTCAGGGGGCGATAAAATAGATTAAAGGCATAATGTACTGACAAAGGTATGGTAGGACGTAAATACAGTGGAGATAAACCTAGGCATTGAGTGGTGATGAAAGAGATATTGTCTCTAGAAACATTTAAACCAGGTGATGTCATCGCACGTGTGGGTGGTGGAACTGAAGGGTTGGATAAGGTGTATTGAGCAGGGCTAGAGGCTCTACAGTGAAATAAGACAATAAACACTAACCAGAACAGCAATGGACAAGGCATATTGACATTGAGGAGAGGCATGCTTAGCCGAGTGATCATAAGGGTTCAGTTAGTAGTGAGGCTGGTTGGGGACACGGCGATTCAGACAGCTAGCCGGGGGTAACAAGCTAACCGGCGGGCCGATTGAATAACCCCCTCGGGCAGATAACGTTGGTAATCCACTCGTGAAGGCCCGGTGAGGCTCCGCACCGGCAGTAAAAACGGGTCCGGATAGGTGTTGTAGCCCAGGATTGGCTGATGGGATTCTTCAGCCAGCCGGGAGATGGGCCAAGCGTAGGCTAGCTTCAGGCTAAGTGGTGCATTGCTCCGGGACCAACGTTAGCCAATAGTCACACGGATAGCAGCTAGCTGCAAGATCCAGGTGAAAATGTCCAGAGCTTGCATTAGGAATCCGGGGATATGGAGAGAAAATAGGTCCGGAATGCTCTGGTTTGAGTCGCGTTATACGAACGGCGAGAGCTTTTCTGAGCTACAGGTTAGCTGCTGCTGTCCGTTAGCAGTGGTAAGCTAAATACTAACGTCAGCTAGTGAGCTAGCTATCTTCTTTTAGGGAATTGCGGATTCGAGGTGGATAGTACTTGAAAAAAAAAAAAAAAAGATCTGTACCACATTGGGTGAGGCGAGTTGCAGGAGAGTGTTTTGAAGTTAAGTTTTAGAAAAAAGATATAAAATGATATGCGAAGAAAAGATATACAAAATATATATACACGACAGGACAAAAGACGTCTGACTGCTACGCCATCTTGGATTGACAAGGATATAACATTTTTCACATGCGTTTTTCTGGATTTCTTTGTTGTTATTCTGTCTCTCACTGTTCAAATAAACCTACCATTAAAATTATAGACTGATCATTTCTTTGTCAGTGGGCAAACGTAAAAAATCAGCAGGGGATCAAATACATTTTTCCTGTATATCTATCCTACCCTGCCTTTCAAAGGTCTTCGAAAGCCAAGTTAACAAACAGATTACCGACCATTTCGAATCCCACCGTACCTTCTCCGCTACGCAATCTGGTTTCAGAGCTGGTCATGGGTGCACCTCAGCCACACTCAAGGTCCTAAACGATATCATAACCGCTATCGATAAGAGACATTACTGTGCAGCCGTATTCATTGACCTAGCCAAAGCTTTCAACACCACATTCTTATTGGCAGACTCAATAGCCTTGGTTTCTCAAATGATTGCCTCGCCTGGTTCTCCAACTACTTCTCTGATAGAGTTCAGTGTGTCAAATCGGAGGGCCTGTTGTCCGGACCTCTGGCAGTCTGTATGGGGTGCCACAGGGTTCAATTCTCAAGCTGACTCTCTTCTCTGTACTCTCTCGTTGGCTGGCCCTCGCTTCATACTCGTCGCCAATCCCACTGGTTCCAGGTAATCTACAAGTCTCTGCTAGGTAAAGCCCCGCCTTATCTCAGCTCACTGGTCACCATAGCAGCACTCACCTGTAGCATGCGCACCAGCAGGTATATCTCACTGGTCACCCCCAAAGCCAATTCCTCCAATGACTGGAACGAACTACAAAAGTCACTGAAGCTGGAGACTCATATCTCCCTCACCAGCTTTAAGCACCAGTTGCCAGAGCAGCTCACAGATCACTGCACCTGTACATAGCCCATATGACATCATATAGAACTACCTGGTAAAATAAAGGTGAAATAAAAACAAAAATATATATATTTAAAAAACTGAGACATACAGAGCTTTCGGAAAGTATTTAGTCCCCTTGAATTTTTCCACATGTTGTTATGTTACAGCCTTATTTTAAAATGGATTAAATATTTTTATTCACTCATCAATCTACACACAATACCCCATAATGACAAAGCAAAAAACATATATTATTTTTGCAAATGTTTCAAAAATAAAATAATGTAACACCACAGTGCCTTTGGAAAGTATTCAGACCTCTTGACTTTTTCCAGATTTTGTTACGTTACAGCCTTATTCTAAAATGTATTAAATAAAAAAAATACTTATCAATTTACAGACAATACCCCGTAATTACATACAGTTGAAGTCGGAAGTTTACATACACCTTAGCCAAATACATTTAAACTCAGTTTTTCATAATTCCTGACATTTATTTCCCAGTAGAAATTCCCTGTCTTAGGTCAGTTAGTATCACCACTTTATTTTAAGAATGTGAAATGTCAGAATAATAGTAGAGAGAATGATTTATTTCAGCTTTTATTTCTTTCATCACATTCCCAGTGGGTCAGAAGTTTACATACACTCAATTAGTATTTGGTAGCGTTGCCTTTAAATTGTTTAACTTGGGTCAAATGTTTCTGGTTGCCTTCCACAAGCTTCCCACAATAAGTTGGGTGAATTTTGGCCCATTCCTCCTGACAGAGCTGGTGTAACTGAGTCAGGTTTGTAGGCCTCATTGCTCGTACACGCTTTTTCAGTTCTGCCCACAAATTTTCTATGGGATTGAGGTCAGGGCTTTGTGATGGCCACTCCAATACCTTGACTTTGTCGTCCTTAAGCCATTTTGCCACAACTTTGGAAGTATGCTTGGGGTCATTGTTCATTTGGAAGACCCATTTGCGAACAAGCTTTAACTTCCTGACTGATGTCTTGAGATGTTGCTTCAATATATCTACATAATTTTCCTGCCTCATGATGCCATCTATTTTGTGAAGTGCACCAGTCCCTCCTGCAGCAAAGCACCCCCACAACATGATGCTGCCACCCCTGTGCTTCACGGTTGGGATGGTGTTCTTTGGCTTGTAAGCCTCCTCCTTTTTCCTCCAAACATAACGATGGTCATTATGGCCAAACCTTTGTTTCATCTGACCAAAGGACATTTCTCCAAAAAGTACAATCTTTGTCCCCATGTGCAGTTGCAAACCGTAGTCTGGCTTTTTTTATGGCTGTTTTGGAGCATTGGCTTCTTCCTTACTGAGCGGCCTTTCAGGTTATGTCGATATAGGACTCGTTTTACTGTGGATATAAATACTTTTGTACCTGTTTCCTCCAGCATCTTCACAAGATCCTTTGCTGTTGTCCTGGGATTGATTTGCACTTTTCTCACCAAA